>PDGT01000006.1:2289666-2477571 GCA_003671415.1 Megathymus violae | reverse complement strand
GGGGGGGGTGAGTGTGTAAACGTTGAACGTTTAACTTTATTATTTCTATACAAAGACGAACATGATCACACAGTTGCAGCACACATTTGTGTGTGTGAATAGTTGAAAGAAGCGTCTGTGTGTAACATTAGGTATGTTTTTATCTGTATAAACTTATAATCTGCAACCAGAACAGAGAGAAAATATTAACCTCGGGGTAATAAATCAAAAATATTAGCGTACAATAGCTATACGTTCTTCCGCTAAAGAAAGCGCAAATAATAAATTTATTGGGGGAAAAAATTACTGCGTGGCTAGTAACTTAACCCTTCCTTGTAATGAATACTACGCTCTTTGCAAAACTGTCATGATAAAATTTACACGAGCATTTAAGGCATTTCATTGTGAATATTTCACATTTAGATTTTATTGTTATCAACAACTATAGTGGACAGTATTAAAATAGTTGGTTTCTGCCTATTTCTTATAACATATTTATTATTATGACTTATTATTGTATTACAAACTAGCGGCCCGCCCCGGCTTCGCACGGGTGTACTTTATTAATAGTTTCCGCAGCGTATGCAATGAAAGACATTTTTAAGCCAATGTTTTTACACCTTGGTTCACATTACTGAAGTTTTAGCAAAGATCCCTTATTTTTTCTAATAATAAATATAGCCTATGTTACTCAGAAATAATGTAGCATTATAATGGTGAAAAATTTTTTTAAATCGGTTCAGTAGTTTTTGAGTTTATTCGTTACAAACATACAAAAATACAAAGCTTTCCTCTTTATAATATTAGTATAGAAGATTAATTATCACCCACTGAAAGTTCTCCATAATGTTCTCAGAGGTGTGTGAAGACTACCAACCCGGATTTGGTCAGCGTGGCGGACTATAGTCTTAATTTTCCTTGCATCGTAAAAGAGAACCCAAACCCAGCAGTGGGACACCATGGGTTGTAATGATGATGATCTACACCACATAATATAAAATAGTCTTTGTATAGCTGTATCATAGTAATCTTTAAAATAACTGCGCGAATTTTGATAGGGTTTTACGTTAGGTTACGTAGAGATTTGAGTGATTCATGAGAAGGTTTAAGTGTATGAAGTAAATATGATATTTTTTTAAAACGCCTGATGAAGACTGAATAGATAATCAAAAATGAAAATTGCTTCGGGTCCAGTTATTTTTTGTGAACCTATGAAGTGTTTACCGTAACGAAGCGAGGGTGGATTAGTATTTTTTTGTATACTCCGTAATAATCTCTTGGGTTGAAGTTCATAGCGTTGCACAGGGTACCTATATATTGCAGGCAACACTAATTTTAATATTTAATTGATTATCATTTGCCTCAGTAAAAAACATAGTGAGGGAGCTACATACCTGAAAGTTCTCTGTAACATACTTTTGGATTTGCCTCCATAAGTGTGAAAAACTTTAAGTTATCTCATTTTGAATCGAGATTCGAGTCATATAATAGTCCTATAAAGTTATGGGTAACAACTTAAATTAAATGGGTAAAACTATGATATACCTACAAGATCGAGGGTATAAATAAATGCGATATAAAATAATGATCTCATTTTTACTTCTTTATTTTGATTATGTTCTTTGTCATGAAAATATGCTCATCTGCTAATACTAATTTATCAAAACTCACATACGAAATATCTTTAATAAGGGTGTATAAATCACACAAAATCCTTGTTAGAAAAAACTGATAAGTCTATTACTAGTTACAAAACAATTTTTGCATATGTCAACCCGGGCGAATCTGGCAATATTTCACCGCGAGCCCGCCATCATCCATCATGGCCGTGGAATGAACTGTCAAGCCGCGGAAAATGGCGCGCAACAAACTAATGACATCATCGCTTGCATCCCACTGTGGGCTCATGATTGTGGGGATTGTTTGGTATTGTCTAGAGATTTTACTACTTAAGGTTGATTATTTCTGATGTTTGTTATATTATTATATCTTAATATAGCAGTCTTAAATAAATAATAATCAATTAAAAAAAAAATAGTTTTAATGCACTATAGTTATTCGTGCGGTTTTTAAACATAGATATTAGTGGATGAAGTAGACTTAGGAATACGGGATAAATGAGATATTTTTAAAACGCACTATGAAAACGAGTAATGTAATGTAATCGAAACAATTGTTTCGAACGGGACTACTATTTGCAGACCTAAATGCTTTGCCAAATCATCGATTACTTAGTTCTTCATACTTGAAATTAAATTCAAAATCATTTCATTATGTATAGGTAAATTGTATATACACTTAAGCACGATATTGTTTGCTTTTATTACCGATTCAAAAATGTGCTTAAACATTTAGAAGAATAAATAAACTGCGAAAAAAAATCTTCATCTTTGAAAAAAACATATTAAGACACTTAAGGTTCAGTCGACCCAATCATAGTTATGTTTGACTGGGCAAACAGTGCTGCCATTATTACATTAGTTTTTTACCTCTGGTACCACGGCACCTATATAAAGTATTATTTAACCAATTGAAAGGTACATTACTTCACATAGACATACGCTATATCAAAGCATACACTTATATAATAATGAATTGTTAAACCCGAACGAAATCGGAACGGGCCGCTAACATTACGTTATACCTATTATACGATGAGCTGACTATTGATGAATCAGATTACTTATGAAAGGTCCTGACTAGTAGTACGCTTTGTAAAAGAGCGCTTATAATGCGTTAACTTGAGACAATTTTAAATGAGGTTGACCGAGACATGCAACGCGAGGGTGGCGGAATGTCACATAGGTGATTGCTAGTGGCAAAATTTCATGAGAGCTTTGTTCCTTTGTGGCATTTTCTGCCAAGCAATAATGGATCACTATAAAAATAGCAGCGAAGTAACAAGTAGTAATATGTGCATGTAATCATAAATATCTGACATACATATATTACTGTGTTGCCATAATTAGATATTATTAATGATCACCCCTGTTCATTCAGCAATGATTGTATTCTTTGTTTCCTTGTTTAAAATACGTCAATCTGTCTTATCTACATATTGTCAGAAGTGGTTAAGCTTTATCGAAAGGTTGTACAAGAACATCCAATACTCGCGGTGACCACCACCATTTTGCATTGAATCAAAATGATGAAGTAACCATCACGCTTTCTTAATAACAGAAGAAACCTGAATTGAGCATAAGCATACTAAGATATTCGAAAATTAATTATTTTACTAGTATAAGTAAAAAATCGTAAATTCATCTGTGCTTAAATTACTTTTTAAAACACCACATTTTTAAAAATAAAGTCTGGGTTAAAAAAAATTGAACCAATTTTTCACCACTATATCGACAATAAAGCAATTTACAACCGTGCATTTTTACCACGGAAGGAAGCGTTACAAATCGCGACAGTCGCGCGTATATTGCGGTTGGATGTCGCGGCACGTGTCGTGTCGTCGCGCACGTGACGCGTCGCAGACGCAACGGTAATGGAATATTCATGTTGGCGTAATTTCTTTTTAGTTATCATTATGAAATTATAATTTTTTTTTGGTCTTATGTTATAATTATTCTACTTACTATAAACACTTACATAGATAAAATTACATAATCACCAGTCGCTTTAATTCTCTCTTTAGAACAATTTTTATTTTGTAGTCAAACCAAATACATGATGAACTTCAGCTAAGTAATTTTGCTTGGACAAAGACCTACAATTCCCGGTCAGGACAAACTTTTATATGTCAGGTTTGTGCTCGTGTCTTAACCGTGATGGTGTGATTGTTAGTGTGTTTATTTTAAAATAGAACTAATATTTCATTACGTGTCATTCCTTGATACATCGCTGCCCGAAGACATAATGTTAAAACAATACTTAATAGCTTCAGGTTTACATCAAAATGTACCGGAACAGCGTTGTGGAATAAACTCAAGTATTTTCTTCTTGATATTATATTTTATTATTAAAGGTCGGATCTACGAAAGTTCTTCGTAACTAAATGTGTTTTGGCTCTTTTTTGCTTTTCCCCCTTCCTCCGGTCGCTTTGATCTCTCAAAAGATCTCATTTACCAGGTCACCCAGCGCCGAGGTGACTACCCAAACCTTCTTCTGTCTTCTGGTATACCCAACATCATCATTTTATCCAGAAAAATTACAAACAGTTGAGCGATATGACCAAAATATTTAAGAATTCCATCGTGCTGAAAATCTTGTTTTTCACTAAGCTTGGCCATAAGTCCTACAAACATCATAACAAATCTACTTTGTTACAGGATCGTTCGCAACAAGGCAGCAGAGAAGGCGAAGCACGCGCACAACCAGCAACAACAACAACAACAGGAGCAGGAGATCAGCTCGGCGCAAGGCAGTGTTGTTTCTGTAAGTAACTTTGTTATTCAAACTGAATTACATCCTTAATTTAATTTCCAAACTTATCTGGTCCGTAGGGTCTTCATATCAAAACGTTACAATCATAAGCTGCAGTAGCTTTGAAAGAAATTGGTACAGTCAGCATCAAAGTGCAATTAAAAAATGTCAAAAGACGGCAAACTTCATATCACTTGGTAAGGTGGCATCTTAAATAACACTGTCTATAGCTGCGAAACGACCATACGAGCCACCTGTTCGTAGTTGGTAAACGTCACCTATGGGCATCGCCTATGGAACATTATTGCCTCACCCATTGTTCAACTGAGTGCAACACAAGGAGGATAGATTGTTTTGAACTAAAGTAAAAGTGATGCAATAAATTGCAGATACATTGCAATAAATTGCAGTTTAATCATGTAACTCTTATGCTATCTGCTCCATTTCAGACATAACTAGGAAACTTTCTACCAATTCTTCTGCTGTTTAAATTCTTTACTTTCTTAAAGAAGTAGGTTTATCTAACATAAATCTTCAACAGGTGATAACCCATGCGGGCAACGCGCCTGGCACAACGGCTGTGCTGTCTCCGAGCACGGAGCAGCATGTCACTAACACGGGCAGCTACAGTATCAACGGTATACTGGGGATCGAACAAGTTGAGGGTTTGCACAACGGGAACGGGCTGAAGAGAAAGAGGCATGAAGACCAAGGTGAGAACAATCGCTGGTAGTTAGCGTCTCTTAAAAATAATCTTTCAGTTCCTTCTGTATAGAAACCATGGCCTTCTGACCATGGCTTATACGTAGTGTATGTAGATTTTGGCTAAGCGGAGGCTTCTTATAGTGAATAGATTCCGAATTCCAAAGAATCCGATTAAATCATACTAAATAGTCTGAGTCTGAAGCTAAACCTGAGTTTGCCCCAACTGGAATCGAAGCCGGCTCTTTTCCCTCTTTCCCCTTTTCCCTACAGTATAATATGAAATGAAATGAAATGAAATGTCAATAACGTTACTTATAGCCATATTAACATCACTTTTTACCTCAGTACATCGTAGTCTTATCTATACTTATATACTAATATTTTAAAGAGGAAAGCTTTGTATTTTTCTATGTTTCTAACGAATAAACTCTAAAACTACTGAACCGATTTTAAAAAAATTTTCACCATTTTAATGCTACATTATCCCTGAGTAACATAGGCTATATTTATTATAAGAGATCCTGGCTAAAGCTTCAGTAACGTGAACCAAGGTGTAAAAAAATTTGCTTAAAAATTCCTTTCATCGCATAGCTGCGAAAACTATTGATAAAAAACACCCGTGCGAATCCGCGGCGGGTCGCTAGTATCCTATAAAGTCACCACAGATAAAACCAATTCTTTATAATTTGCTATCACACGAACATAAATTACAGCTTTCATACTCTGCGAAACTTTACTCGCCACATGGGCCCGATAACCAACCAACTCCTTCTGTAAGGGTCAGAAAAGTTTCTAGTCACGATGTCAAAGGATATGAATTAAAATACTATTGAGACCCCCGCGTTGTCCCGCGGTATGTACCAAAAGAGGATTTAGGGTTGTGATTATCATTCAAAACTGTATGTTGATACTTTAAACAATATCTAATAAAAAATAAACAATAGAAATTAAAACAAAAGAAGAGTATGAAAAACATTGTAAAAAAACAAAGTTTGAAAATATATTTTTTCATTATTTATATTAATACTAATTATTTGGAAATTGAATTTTAAAACAAACTACATATATTAAGGAAATACTAAAAAATACATCTACGATCTACTCAAAAGATCGAAAAATAAAAGATAAATCAATCCTTTATTGCCTTTAGCCATAATTTTTTGGAAGTGTATAACTTGACATAACCTTTTTCTATTTGGTGTTAATCCGAAGTTCAATCAGATCGATCCAGATCCTTACAATAATACTATAAATTCAAAATACATACAAATAATTTCAAAATACAACAATAATACTCATATAGAAGATAATTACAACTTTGCCCTGAGTTGCAACAATGATTTAGATAGACTTTTCATTTGAGGTCATAATTATGCGATGCTCTTATGATATTATTTGCAATGACGTAATATTGTAATTTCGTATTAAATTACATTATATATACATATTGTAACGGATACAATTATATAAAATCACGTTTATTTAATTATTCTATCAGTTTTAGTATAATTTTTTTATCGATATTTATAACAGTTTCGTTCCTCCCTAGCATCCTTTTAACCATAGTGGCGTGCGCTGAGCGGAACCACTGAGATTTACTGTGCTATTAAGTCTTGCACAAATTGTGGCCATATTATATTAAGTTATAACTCCTCTTTAAATTCGCCGCATTTCCTGCCTCCAGCTATAATAGATACCTCCTTGTAATAGGTTTGGAGAAATATGTAAAATGTTAAATATGCTATACTTACTAAAAATACTTACGGTTTTATTACCAGAGTTAACTGATTATTAGTAAGTAATTACGCTTAATTATACAAGAATACATCACGATCAAGTAGAATTGTAGTCAATTGTACTCATCATTATTAATATCATAAATATCCGAGTTTTGTGAGTTGTGTGTGTTTGTGTGTGAGGGGTAAACTCCGGTACGTCTTCACCTATTTCAAAAATTCGTTTATAATTTGAAACGTACATTATTCCGGATGGACATGGTATATATATCTTGTATTTGTTTAATAAAATAAAAATTATGTGTACACGTAGCTCATTTGTACACTTTCCCAAGCAAAATAGCTAGATACCCCCGGGCTATATTCCGGGGTAAACATTCACGTGATTAGGTAAATATTTATTCTTGGTCTTGATTATTTGGGATGTCTTATTAGTGTATTCGTGTGCGTAAAGCGTGAAACAGCAGAAGGAATCCTAGTGACGGGGTGTGAATGTCTAAGCATTTATTTTATGCAAGGCCAGTCTGGACCAGGTTACGTGGTACGTGGGTTCGTTAACCGTTAGAAAATCCTCAGCAACCATCCGGCACATATATTGAGGGTCTGGGATCTCATATTACCACCCCCGCTCAGCAACGGGTATTTCGTCACCAGGCGGTCTTTGAACCCCTCGAGTAAAATGCCCGGTCAAGGAGGGTTTCCTTGAGTCCCAAATTCCCCACGCATGGACCGCGCCTTCATTGGTCGCGCGCCACTTAGGAATTTTCCAATCAATCGATCGATCGATCATATTACCAGTTGTTCCCCTAACAGCATTGTTAGCGTAGCGATTTGAAATTCAGCCTCCTAGTCATACAACATTCAGCGAGCCGGCGGGTTTGAATCCTACAAATTCTGTAAGGTTATATTTAAAGTATGTAATTACAATTTAGCTATTTATGGTATGAACCGTGTTCACGGCTCAATTAACTCAAGAATCAGCGTACAATACACATATCGTGAGTACTGGTTTTAAAATATAAATGTTTACATTTTACTGTAGCCGTTGTATTCAGTAGGCCCAGGACCTATCGGGGTGGCGCTAATTAACAGAGGCCTTTGTCTAGCAGTAGCCTTCAAAAGGCAGATAGATAAATAGTTTGTATAGTATATTAATAATATCATAGTTAATATTTAAATTTAACATGCACAGAAAAGTCACCTAAAATAGTAAAAATTCGTTAACTTCTTTAAATGAATGATTGAATGAATGAAATAATATATATTCGAAGTTGATTTACAAACACTTTTCGAACGTCAAAGTACGCCATCGTTTCAACAAATCCCTACCATGAGTGGACCCGGAAGAAGAAACTGCAAGAGGAGAAGGACTCCCGATGAGTTTTTTCCTACTCACAGTAACAGAACGCACTAATGGCTATACATTAAACTCATGTCCAAGCAATCTTATCTTGAAAGTAATCATCAAGTATCTTTAAAATAATCAAGTTTCCGCATAAGGATGCTTTTGTCGTGAGTTTTTAATTTACAATTTACCATTTCTACGAATTGTAAAGGATTTTTATTATAAATATTTACACATCAACCCATGAAAGAGCCAAATGAAAAACTCGTGCAGAAAAACAATTACACATCAGAATATCTTGCGTAAATTCCTACGCATTCATTTATATTTGTTATGTCCTAATTATGTGTGACCATAACACGATCAAGAATGCGATATTTGTGTCTGCGATTATAATTGTATAAATTTGCCCCCAGATGAAAACCGAGACTTCAATAGTCATTCGGAAGACGACGTCAAGAGACAGAGGAGTCACTACAACGGCGACCAAATATACTCGAACGTGAGTTATTTTAACAAGATCCTTCTTTGAGACTTCCTTTAAGACAGTATTTTAAATAGGACTAACAACAGGCTTGTTGCTTCTGTGACTAAATTAAACTATTTTTTCGGAAGGATTTTAAAAGATCCAATATATAGAGTTACTGGAAAGATCTCTGTATAACATCTGTTAAAGCAGGAATATTGTGTTATAACATAAGACACTAAAACAAGTCTATTTATTTTAATTATGTGTTCAAAACACATATGTAGGTATAATTACTGACTTCAATGACTGAGAAATTCTCTCGTTACAGCTATGGTCATCTTCAAAATGGAGTCTGAAAGATGAATACAAGCTGCTCTCGGAACTAGGCGGCGGCACGGGCTACTACGGCGAGCTTTTCGACGCACCGTACGAACACGCGGCGCATCCCCACTACACCCCGCATTCTGGTAAGTTATGTAGCATTAAGGTACTGTCTGGCTATGACGAAACGTATTACATCATTACATTACATACATTAGTCATAGTGACCATCCCGGAGACAAATATTCATTAATTCGTTTTAAATATCGATTTAATATTATTGTTGAACGTTATTTTCAAGAAATTCTAATATGTTATCAACTATTAATCACTATACGACCGCTATTCGAACTGAAATAAATAAAAATATTTTGTAATGAAATGTTATGTTAATTACCAAGAGACAGCGTAGCTGTTTAACTATCCATAGCCAGCAAACGAACACAAAAGCTATCTTAAGCAGTACCGTCACTCGTGTACATCCAGACGTAAGACGTAAACGGATTCATCGCAGCGATACCAGTGGCGTCGCCTTTAAACGGATTCATCGCAGCAATACCAGTGGCGTCGTCTTTAAACGGATTCATCGCAGCAATACCAGTGGCGTCGTCTTTAAACGGATTCATCGCAGCAATACCAGTGGCGTCGTCTTTAAACGGATTCATCGTAACAATACCAATGGCGTCGTCGTCAAGCGGATTCATCGCTAAGTCTTTGTCCGGCGACATGTCAAGCCTTCGCTAAAACTAACATAAATTACAATGTCAAGGCCATTGACAAATATATGACGATGTATTTTTTTAACAAAGTACGAAACCATTACCAAAACAAAATAATAACACACACAACCAACAATCATTAATAGACATTACCGTCAGCAGACGGCGTTCGTGACTGCTAACGGATGCTCGCAACTACCACTCAAGTCACCATCACCATAATCACCAAGCTATTAGTCACGCCCTGATTTGCCTGCGGTGAATCTTAAGCCGTGATGCTATGGCTTTGTGATTGGGTTAACTGTTTCTCAAATCCTTTTCAAACGTCACATTCCTGTGGTTACGATTTGAAGGTGGTTTTAGAGACGTCCTGGAGACATTTTTACTATGTAATGGGTACTCAATGTGTATTTTAAACTAGTTTTTCCAACTGGTCTCTGTATACTCTGTACTCTTTCTCTCTCTCATTATCTATCTGTTCGTGGTCTGTGTACTGGTCTCTGCACAAAATGTTCGTGCACACGGCGACATGACAGCTGAACGAATAATTGAGGTACGTCTAAATACTAATTGTTACTCAACGACTAAGTTGCCCCCCTAAAATTGATTGAAGATTGGTGTGCGTACAAAACTAGTGTCTGTGTGTTAGCAAGACTGTCATTCCCACTTATTATTAGGGTGATTAAAGAATTGATTGTAATAATTAAAAATTGGTAGTTGTTAACTCATGCAAAGTTATACTCATTTGACAATAATAAAGATTATTTTATGCATGATAAAGCCTCCATTAAATTGCTGCATTCAAAATTGAGAACGAAAATTATGAATAGCAAATAATTCTCATTCTCAATTTTCGACTCGTTGTTCTCATTAAAAAGTCATACCCCCCTGTTCATTATTTTTTTACTATGAACTGATTATATTCATTCTGCCTATTAAAAAGGATTTATGTCAAGATGTTTATATATTAATTATAAAAAAATACCTAAAATTCTTATAAATAACAATGACTGATACGAAACGCTTATATATTTTTTACAGTTTAAATAATGTTGAATTATTTACAGTTCTAACCTCAAACGTCATTCCTTGGTAAAAATTACAACTGACACAACTTTATCAGTGGCAACCGTAGACATAATATACCAACGTAATATATTAGGTTTATGGTGGCAACATACCGGTGAGGTACCTACTTTAGTTTTTGTAATGTTTTTCTCGCTCTCTCTAAACACATGTAATCCCGGTACTTGCAGATTGACAAGACATTATATACTGTTCACATTCCTTTCTATTACACTAGGCTTAGTGTTATATGCTGGCAAGCTATCAGAACTAACTTAAAAAAATCCACAGACAAGCAAACTAAAAGTGAAGAGTTACCGTTCAGTCAAATCACCTCATCAAACCTCATTCCTTATGCATTAACCTTACCCTAACAAATTTTCCATTAACAACTTATCTCATTTTACATACTTTCATCACACTATAAAAAATCACTGATAAATGTCGCTTAACTTCAATCGGTCTTTGACTGTGACACTTTACGATACGCCATATTGGCGCACACGTCAAAATGTGTCAAGAAACCTGATTCACGCTATAAAGTTTTCTAAAATGCTTATATTACATGATAAGTATGTAACTAGGTTAGTCGAAGCTCAGTTGTATAGTAAAATATTACAAAAATTTCATTTGCACTATGCTAAAATTACACGAGAATAACACTCATAGTACTAACAAACATAACAGTATTACTATGTAGTTTAATCAACACCATGAATGAAAGCCGCAGCTAACGACAGTGAATGAGCCACACCGCAGCAGGTGTCATGTCAGCGCGGGCGATCAGCTCACAAAACTAGTCCATAATAGATCGGGTATTTCGTTACAACCTCTCGTGTTACTGGGATGGCGTCTCTGCTCCTTTCACACCGGGATGTGGTTGGCGCCGGTGGACAGCTAAGTTGATAATGTCTAATAGAGATAGATGGTTTTATATATTTACGTCGCGTCGTACCTTACTGAGGATTTTCAGCAAGAGAACATTTTATTACAAAGATTATAATATTTGGTACAAATTATATTTGGTGTTGTGCCTTAATAGGCACAATAACTAACTAAGACTTGCCTGAAAATTATAAAATTTTAAAAACTTTAGTTCACTTTATAAGCTTTAATAGTTCCTTGAGCTATATAACTATAGCACTTAGGATTAAAACAAGTTGTTTATGGTGAGTAGTACCGGCAATAAACTTAGCATTGGATCTTTTTACTTGTATTTGACCTCAAACAGAGTTTATTAAGGGCCTAGGGCTTCTTAGTATGAGAGTTCAGTGGTTTGAACATTGGTCTCATATAGGTCCCGTGTTCGGATCATTTACGATTGCAGTACTAATGCACTATAATTAGGGGACATAACACCATGTTCAAATTCACTTATATATGCCAATCTAACAACCTACACTAAAAGAATATGCTACATACTTTAGAACTACCAACGAAGATGACAATCTACGGTATAGGCGTAAGAGCTGCTAATGTGTTGAAGTCATATTAACCAAAAAGCAACCGGACATGTCCTATTGAGTTTATATTTATAGAATGCCATTTCATTTGGATGAATGATTGTTTCTCATCCCAAGGGCGATATAGACCGCTTATGATATTGTGATTTCCATCTCTTTAAGCTCTAATCGTCTGATACGAGAATCGATAACTTACTGTTGAATGTTGAGAGGATTATGTTTATTAATATTTAGTTTGTTAACAGATGCTGCACCAAAGCGATAGATTAGTGGTTTGAATGTAAGAAGAGTTAGGTTCGATAGAAGCAAGCGTGATCGGGTCAGTAGACGCGTTCATGTTGCATTAAATAATAGAAAAGGAAAATGTAAAAATGATTTATTCAGTAATCAACAATACATAGATATAATTCGCTTACGTGTTTAATCCTAAGACATGCTGCAAGACAAAATGTTGGTTTACTATCCTAAGAAGCTGGGTTCGTATCCCGCACACAACTCTGTATTTTCGAAATTTTAACTTAATTATCACTTATTGGTAAGAAAAATATTGTAAGCAGAGTTGTGCCGGGCATTGAGATAGTTATGATGGTGGTACCAGAGACTCCTGTGAGGGACCGAAATGAAAATAGAAGTCTACCTTGCAACATTAAAACGTTGTTTCTCTACAGCAACAAATGACTCAACGGGCTCAACAGGGGGCGCTGCGGGCGAGCCTCCGTCAGCCGCGGGGAGCCCCGACGCCGCCGCCCTGGTAGTGCTTCAGCCCCCCGCGCCGCCTTATCCCCCGTACGCGCATTATGATGGTAAGACAGTATATTAACACATACTTTAAATTCGCCATACCTTTAGTGTAAGTTTCAGTCTAGCCACCTCCCCTATAAATGTGTTTATAACTAAAAGTAATGTTAAAATAGTAAATGATAATGTCACTTATTCACGCTAAGTAATTTTTGGCTACAAATTATTAAAATATGTACTTCAAAAACCCAAATCGTAATAAACTTAAACATCTGCGAACTGGAAAACAAACTGCCAGATTGAAGAGGCTTTGAACAATAAAAGAGACCAAAATGGAAATAATAAGAGACCTTTTTAAACAAGGAAAAACATCAATCGCGGTGCCCATTCACGAGACGACGAAATAAAATAATGGAAGTAAATTCAGGAGTGGCCGAACAGAAAAACAGTGGCGCAAAAAAAAACTTTAGATGGTGTCTCGACAAACCAGCGCACTAGGAGGCACTTCGACGAAAATCCAATTTTCTCTACCGAGGGGCGGCGTAGCTCCGCCATAAAATCCTCACAGAATTACGGAATTTTCGCACTTATGCATATTAATAACAAGCGAGAAATTTGCGTCGCGTACCCCGCCTCGTCTTTATGCCTTTGGTCTTTAATCTACCACAATCTGCTTATCCCGAGAGGGGGACATCTTTAATAGCTCATTCGGAGCTCTATGCAAATAATTTTCGAGGGGGAAATCATACGGGCTTTGTCTGGAATGGTTAACGAAGCGTGGTAAGTCTGATGGCACGGAGTGGTTTTACTTGAAACGGCTTTAGGTTTTCGGTTATAAATATTAAACTGTCACCTAGGGGGGATGGGTTCGGTTACGCATGATGTTGGGGGCGTGTCGGTGGATTCTAAAGTCATATTTAGGAGTGTAGTTGCGTTCGGATACGTTGCATATGTTCGGAAACGCGATATCACGTACAATATCGTTTGCGTGGATAATATTACTGCCGCAAATACCGACCTTTGTCTTCTATCTATGACTAGAATGGCGAGAGGTTTGTGACACAATAACGATTATGGTAGTAACGATGGAGATTTTTTGTTATGCTATGGTGTTCATTTTAATTTATTTGCATGATGATATTTGTATTTCGTGTTACAGCTTTTGCACATTTTCAGTTTGTTGTTACATATATATTTTTCCATATATCACCTCCTCTCACCACCGCCTTCAATGGTTTCGCGAGGATCTCTTATTTTTTCTAGTAATAAATATATTAAACAGGGATAATGTAACATTTTAATGGTGAAAGAATTTTTAAAATCGGTTCAGTAGTTTTTGAATTTATCTGTTACAAACATATAAAAATACAAAGCTTTCCTCTATATATTAGTATTAGTACATATATAAATGTGTAGTGATTATTTAATCTTAACTTTCAGAATTTTAAAGATAACAATAAATTAAGAATGAATTTTATGATGTGTGATGTTAAACTTAAGTGACGTGGCTTCTAACTGTTTCGGTTGTAATATCGTAGATTCAGTAAAAGAAAACCCGTTCCACGATGTCTTTAGTTAACGTCCATATACGGCGGTAATCACTCAACATCAAATGGCTGATCAGCTCATTTTATATTTATTTATTTTTATATATACCATACATATTCCATTGCAGGTACCGCAACCCTGGCCAGTGAGTACGCATACGCGGCGCCATACTCCCAATACTCCCCGTACGGCGGGCCCTACTCACATTCCGCTGCAACAGGCCTGCTATCCAAGTGGTAAGTATCGTATCTCCTTATACACACTAACTAGAAACTAATATGGAGATTTTATTTAAATATTTTAATGTAATTGTGTGCCTGTTATTAAAATATACATGTAATTCATCTGGATATTTTTTTCAGAGCAATTTTGTATATATCAAAATCGATTTCAAAAACACAGTGCAAGTAAAACGAGAAAAGACTTTAAAAGAGGTTTAGTTTATATAAATATGAATTAGTTTTTTTATAAATTGTCACGGTTAGCCGTCTTTGCTCCTTTGGTTATTAAAACCTGCCGGCAATATGGTTATGCAATCATAGTATAAATAAGTATTAGGTAGTTATTTGCTAATAAATTTTTGTTACGTTAAACAATCACAAAGAATTACCTGTTAATCGTCATTATAAATCGTTGGTACTCGAGAATACTCGTTAGACCGAGAGAGATAGCAGCATCAACTCCTCTACTTGACTCATTTCGCTTCACACAGATAATTACCTCAACACATTAACCCACATTTTCCTCTCTGGAGGATTCAGACTTTGCAGAGGCCTTTGACCACAAAACATTACGACTGTGCCCAGATTTTACAGCCTTTTAAACGTGCGCCCATTTAACAACCGCCGGGATACAAATGGCTCTGTGTACTGAATAAATCTGAAACGTTTTATCACTTGGTAAAACTGGACGAGTCTGCTTTTGGAGGTACGCCTCAGGGAGATATGTTAGCACCTGTGGTTTTCGTGTTGGAGCGTGCATTAAATCTTTCTCCTTTAAATGTCTATTGTTCGTTTGGTGATCAGTATTTCTGTTGCCCTTGTGAACCTCTAAAAATAGATTCAGTATTTTACTCCATCATTCCTAATTTTAGTGAACGTAAAATATTATTTTATTTTAAACTTAAATAATCTGTTCTTGCCCGTATCTTCTGTGCAATTTCACGTCGAGTATATTAAGAGACTTTGAGCCTATTTCACACGGATATAACTTGGCGCTCTCATAGCTTAAGGTTCATTGATGTTGCCCAGTATTATATGGTATGACATGACATGGTACGAAACTAAGTTAAAGATTTAACATTTAACAGAAACCGATTTGCTACCAGAAACATTTGACGACTGCGATCAAGATTTCACTTATGAATCATATCACATACTATCTAAATGAGTTTAGGGTAAGATGTAAACATAGCATGTGAATATCGCTGCAAAATGATTTACTGTTTATATATGAAGAGGGTGAAAATAGAAAAAAATATTAACGATTATTGCAAATTTATAAATTACATTTTTAATTTTTCTCTGTATTCTCTTTAGTATAGTATGCACAAAGATTCAGTTTTACAGCCGATCAACATAAATTATTTAAAATTTTATGTAATATATATTTTTTTGAACTAAAATAATCTGCTCTTGCCCGTATCTTCTCTGCAATTTCACGTCGAGTATGTTACGAGACTGAGCCTATTTCACACGGATATAACTTGGCGCTCTCATAACTTAAACGTATTTTGCATGGTTTTATAGCGACAGCAAGCCTGCGATTTTGTTTTATCGTAGCATTGGCTTATCATATTACTTTTTTACTGTGATATTTTATAACTCACGTGTTAAAATTATCTGTTACAGCTCCTTAATGCAAACAACAAATTACAACTTCTTTTAATCTAATGTCGTTATTAACTAGTGTCATTTAGAAACTAATTAGACACGTCAACCTTAAAATCATCAATCTAAACATCATTGATATATAATGGCGAATTCTTTCGCGCATTTGTTGAATTGTCCCTTATGCCTCTCCGGGGGCTACGACAAAGGGCAAGGTGGGTCCCTTGGGGAGGGAGTAACTTATAGGGCATTAAATCTAAGTGATTCCACTGCTATCGCTTTTAAAGTTTTCGAAAGTTAAGGGGAATCGAGCTTTGATTCAGTATGGCTGGCTGGGGAAATAGGATCGGGATTCAATATATCTTTAAAAAATTACTTTTGAAATGGATTGTTTGGATCTCGATAGATATATTTTTAAATATGTAACGGACAAGATTAAATGTTATGGGATCTGTAAAGTTCATTTATTTAACTAATCGATCCATCAGACGGTAAATATTCACCGTCGCCTACGTACATCAAAGTTACCGTAAGACCAAAGGCATCACCGATGCGTTGCCGATTGTGTATGAAACGGGGGTTCCTCATTATTATTGCCGACTCTCCAACACTGCAGTACGTATAAAATATTTTGCGATCGATTATAAAAGAAGTTTAGTAGCCAGGCGGGTAAAATACCCTACCACAATGCAAGTAATGGCGAGATTGAACTGGGCGGTAGTTCGAATTGGTCTCAATACTTACTTCAAATCCAATAACTCACATGCATGTCATATGTCCATCAACTTGCGAGCAAATTTTCTAAGCGTAGATTCTGTTATTGAGCTTTATCTCAATCTGTAAAAGCGAAGTCTTGACTGTTGACTTGTAGGTATGTGACATACTTTAGTTAAGCTACATGAAATTCCCGTTTTCCTCTACTCTGTATCCTCTAATTCATGTTTTTTTCCTTTTCCTCATTCCGACTGTCTCCCTGTCTCTCTTTATCTTTAATATGTACATGTGCTATTGCAGATATCAACGGACGCCGTGCGAGCAGTAGCTGGCGGCGCGCCACAACGAACAAACCAAGTGATAAGGGACACTGTCATTGTTAATTGTGAGAATTAAGTTAACTACCTTATCCATTCCTTTAGTAAATCTCGATTCATGTAGATAAAATAAATATGTACAATTGGTAATTTTTTTTTATTCTCGTTATTATGTTAATTATATTGAGGTCAGTATAACGCTTTTTTGCTTTCTCAAAATTATTATAGTATATTTTAAAATAGCCAATAAAATAAAATCCTGCTATTCATTTATACTCATTATTTTTAGTTTAACGGAAATAAATGAATGAGAGAGCCAAAGTGTTGATAATGTTTGATAAAGACTAAGATGTAAATAATGTATTTTAATGAAAATAAATGTAATTCATTTAATGTCATTATTAGGGTTAAGAATGAATGTCTCGTTTCTTTTACCTCTGAATACAAAATAATTTACTGTTTTATGTAACATTCTGATTGAAAGTTATGTAGTATCATATTTTTTATTTGAGCTGTCCTTAAAGCACAATCACGTAAGATATCTATTGCAAATAAAGTTGTTTATTATTCGCTAAGTTAATTTATTTTTATTGTTATAATATATTAAGCACATTATGTATTAATACTGTAAATGCTCCGTAAATGGAATTTTAGAACAAAATAATATATAAATTGTGAGACCAGTACTTAATATACCTTGTACATTTATTTGAAATTACAATGAGATTATTCGGTTTTTTTTACTTTTTATAAAAAAGTGTTAGTTTCTAGATACTCATCACGTTCTTGATTTGAAATACATTTGAGATCTGAACAAGGTGTTATAGATTATAATATATTATTATGTATAAACTTTTATATGTTCATATAATATTACATGTTTATTTTAAATGAACATTAGTTTCAAAATCTTATCGTTTCCGTCCATCTTTTCTTTAGTATTATTTTTAAATTATTTTGTAAATAATACCAAATGCGTGACATTTTCTTTTATTGGCATTCCATTATAGCGTAAATTGTGATTTTTTGTTTCAATACTAATACATACAGTTTAGAGACTCGCCAAAGACTTATTGTATGTCTTTTCAGCCCAGGTAAAGTGTAGATTATTTTTATGTGAAGCAATAACTTAATCGCCAAAGACGTCGTGGACTTTTTTGAGAATTAAATATTTTAGAAAATTTTAATATCAAAATCATAAAATGTTTTACGACCGACTTATAACTACATATATGTGGCGCGTGTTGGAAAATTTTACAACGAACGCAATTTGCCATAATAATTTTGAATCAAATAGGTTTCGATTACAATTTAATTATGAGGACTTTGCCGCTTAGGATTCTGTTATAAGGAATAAACGTTCAATACACACAACGCGATTGGTAAACACAAATATTATAATATCAAACTCTTCAATAAGTCAATAGGTAATAGGCTGTTGACTTGAATAAAATTGTGTATCTATAGAGAATACCCTTTATAAAAAATTTGTTTCACGCTTTACTCTACTTATTGCTATTCTTATTTATATTTGACTTTGATTTGTTAATTTTCGACCTTAGAAAAGTCCACTATTTAAAACGATTTTCACTCACGTCTGAATAGAATATCCCAAATGTTCTCTATTTATTAATTTGTTAACACCGATGTTGCTTTTTGTTTGATAAAGCATATCGATTTAAGTGATACATCACGTCATAATAATAATAATAATAGGTAAATAAAGGAAAATAATAGTTTTTGTTTAATTCGTAATAATTATATTTGTAAGGCCAACGCACCAGTACGAAATAAAGGAATATGAATTTGTATACATAATGTTTCACTATTCAGCTTCCATCTAATTTTGATGTTAAATTATTTTATTCATTTATTTCAATTATTTTTTATTTATTTTTATTAATATTAAGAAAAATCTTAGTATCATCATCATCAGACCCCCTTGCTTGGGTATCAAAATTAAAGAGTTTAACGCTAAATCCATCTCAATGGTATTGTTAATGTTGATAACCTTCTCATAATTTAAGAATATTTACAATATCTCTCAGGTATACAAAATTTTCTCAAAATGTTTTTTATTAGAAAGCACGTTTGCAAGAATAATAACTGATGCATTACGCACTACTAAAATAATGCAGCAAACTTTTGTCTAGGACCCCAAACAAAAAAACAGTCTTTTATATTAATCACAAAACTTTAACTCTTACTCGTGCGAGACACGAATACTTTTGCCTTTCTTCAATTAAGCACCACAAATAGGATGAGGAGTTGAATCTCTTTGTGTTAGGTAATTTGTACTTTATCAAATATTTTAAATCATAACATAAGGAGATAATTTCATTTTCCTCCTTACAATGCCCTTGTTTGTATGCTTTGATATATACCCCTTTAAATAAATTTCACTGCTGAAGTTGCTTTTTTTATGTTTACTTAACTTTAAGATTCTCAGACGATAGGAAGTATTCATATTAATTACTATTTAGTACATAATATAATTGTTTTATTAAACTCCCTAAACCAATATACTAACCAGTATCGGCATCCACAAAAACTAAGAGAAGTATCAGACCAGATTTAAAAGAAGATTTTAAAAGACAGTGTTTTATATATGTCACTGTCACCAAATTATTTCCATTAGTAAAGATATTCCATATTAAGATGTATCCGTGAAAGTAATAGAAATTCTCAAACGACAACAAAAAATGTAATTTCATATTATTCAGAAGCTCATCATGTCGAACACAATGCAACAACAATAGTGAAACAAAAAAGTTGGTACTTAGACTATGAGTTCTAATAATTTATCGATAGAAGATTGGGGCTCTTTGGACATTTCTTCTGAAATTTTAAGTAATAAAGAAACGCAGACAAGTTCTACATATATAACAGATTCATTTGATTTAGTAAAAGGTCCATCACGCCCTCTCCCTAAAGGTATCGATAAATCTGACGTTGAAACACCTTTAAAAAATAATATATTATTAGATTGCAGAGTTTTAAAAGATCCGAGGAATTCAAAATCAACGGGCCTTGAAACTGAAAGTTTCATTAAAAATATCATAAATTTAAACCCTAACATAAGTAATGACGAAGAAATTGAGTCTTCCACATCTCTAAATTATTGTAAAGAAGTTGCTCAGCCTTACCTGAAAGTGCATTTAAACGATTGTGAAGATCAAGTCGAATCATTAGAAAAGCTTGTACAAGACACTTTAGAAGATTTTCCTGATTACCAACCCTGCTTCAAAGTTTACGAAGGAAAAAAGGATATACAACAAAAATTAAACAAAACTTCTGGTAATAAAATTGACTCGTTATCAAATAAAATGAATGATCAGCGAGAAAAAACTTCAGATATTGATTCAGACACTAAACAAGATTCTGATAAAACGGAGGAGTCGAAGCCTAAATCAGCACATACTAACATTAATATCTTGAAACCAAACATTCCTACAGATGAAGTTTATTCATCTGAAAATGACAACAATGATGTTTATAAGAAGAAGGGACTGCACAAAAGTATATCTATGGAATCCATTACTAATTGTATCAAAGAAAGTCTTATACCTATTAAGCGATCTGCCAGTTCTTGTTTTGATAAAATAGAGATTGTTATAGGAATTAAAAAACCTGAAAATCCGGATGAAAAACCAACATACTATGCTATGGAAAAGCCCAAAGTAGATGTTAGCCCTTCCCATAATGTTCAAACAGAAACAGGAAACAGCTTCAATAGCTTAAAAAACTTGTTTAATAATCCTAGTGAGAAGATTGCTACATTTACAGATGCTTGCAAGAGTTTTGCTGAAAACCTGATAAATAATCCTAATGAAAAATTATGTGCAATGAAAGAAACTTGCATCGATTATGCTGAAAATCTGTTAGGTAGTCCAGATGAGAAAATAAATTCGATCAAACAAACTTGTAAGGATTATGCAGATAAATTCTACAACTCTTCAAAGGAAGCTGTTACATTATTAACTTCAGAAAGCGCAAAATTTTTAAATAAATCTAATATAGATTTAAATAATGACAATAATTTAAATGAAGATCATTCTAAGCAAAAGGAAAAACCCTTGCGGAATATAAGTGCTGATAACTTCACTACTTTCCTGTTTAAAAAAGCTGAAAATAAACCCGTAAATGATGATGACCCTATCAAAGATAAAGCGATCACGGGTACATCTAGAATAACCGATGCAATTCCCTCATCTGTGAAACTTGGTTTCAATAAACTTAAAGATGATATTATCACTGCAAAGACGGAAAAAAGTTCTCCCTATGACGTTATATTTCCAAAAGAATCCTCTAATCCACCTGATCCTCCAGAGACCAGAATCCCTACTGTGAGTGCAATAGACCACACTCCAGATCCACCTACATCGTCTAACATGTTTGAAATCATCAGATCAAAAATATTTTCCATATTTCGCGATGACGGTGAAAAGTCTAATGAACCTGCTATTCAAGAAAATCAACCCGATGATGACGAAGAAGATCCATTTGAAAGATTTATGGAACAATGAAGATTGTATTCTCAAAATATACTTGAAATGAATGTACTTTCTCCTTTACTATCTTCTCATTTCATGGCCAAATACGGATCAGTGATACCTTTGGTCTTGCTGATGTTCATATGCGACTGTGACCACTTACCATCAGGTGGCTCGTCTGCTCGTTTGTCGGCTATTAACAGAAAAAAATGTAACCATTGACCTCTATTTAGTTGTTGGTTATTAATATTAAAGCAGCGTTTGACATTTTGTAGCGAAAATAATTTGCTAATACAAACAAAGAAAACTAAGATAAATATAAAAAATTCTGATAATATGCAATGAAAGTAGTAACTTACGCGATCTTTCTGAAGAAGACTTTCTGAAGAAAGTCAACATAGCCTAAACCTTACATGATTTTGCTTCGCATGATACAAAATTATAAAACTAAGCGCGGATGATTCACATAATTTTAAATACGCTGTTAGAGACTTAGGATCTCATGTCAGGCCATATTTTGCATAGTTGGTAACTTAACTAAAATGAGGAAATTTTTGTCTAGGATTGAGTTAGGCTGAGATAATCTGTATACCGTAATCATTCAAGTATTTGTGCTGTGAAACACTTTAAAACATATTTGCAAGTTTGTTAGTTGTTTTAAAAAGTAATCAGATTGCTACAGTTGTTTCTAGGATTTATATATGCATATATATATTTAAGATTATCACATTCAAACAATGATATGTTTTTTACCATATAGCCTATGTTCATCCGGAATAATGAACTTTTGAAATGGAAAATAATTTTTCAAGTAGGTGCCGTGGTTTCAGCTATTGGAAGTATAGTATTTATATCCCCCACTCAACTACCCAAACTCACTAAATTCTCTCTCTATCTCTAAATATTGATATATATTATTATTGTAACATTACAAAAAAGATCAAATATCGTCTACAACCGAACATAAGATAGAAAGTTGAGATTGTTCTTAAATAACAACTAAAACCTATTTTATGCAATCTCATCGCTTGCATTTAAAATTCTGACATCCATAAAAACTTCAAACTTAATCCATATGTAAAAATGTTAAGTTAAAAATTTCCTGTACAAAAATAAAATGGCTGAAAATAACATAGCGCATTGCTTAAACTGCAATAAACTTAAAATTAACTGTATGCCGTGTGTAGTTCCGTATAAAGATGTTCAAAATCGGAGTCGAAAAGAAGGAAAACAGTTGATCGAAGAATACCAAGACCTTGAAAACCGATGCCAATGTTCAGCAAAAGGTGCCAGTACGTGCTGCAACGCCGAAGTGAAGAAGCAAAAATAGTCTGAAATAGGTTACCTTTTCATTTTTTATTATTTTTAAATATTTGGGCTGTACCACTTAAATGATATATTTAAATTAAGATCAATAATTGTTGCTACTGTTTACCCAGCTGTATTGTTTGTGACTTGATATTGTTGACCTTTTCAGATTTTGGTAAAAAGGTGTCCTAGTGGAAATGAATCTTAATATCCTATAAACTTAATATATGTAATATATCTTAAGCTATACAAAAGGACGGTGATTGCTTAGTGGTTGGTTGGTACAAGACTTCGGTCTCCTGCACGGGCGACTTCTGAAGAAAAACATCTGTAGGAAACCTGCATAGCTGAAATTTCTCCATGTTCTCAAAAGTGTGAGAAGTCTGGTATTATGCTACTAGTATACATATTCAGCAGCTTGATACGGTATGGTCATAAGCCATCACTTTATAAAAGGGGATCGGACCTCAACATTAGGACAATTATGGGTTGTATATGTATTGTACTGTAGGATCTTATTTATTAAGATTGTCCTGTTAAAGTTTGAATGTGTTGGTCTGCGCTGATCTCTTGACAGAAACTTAAATAATTTTTACTTATTTATTTGACTTTTATAATCATAAGAAAATATTGCTATCCTACTGAAAACCATACATACATGTAGAATGTATTAAGAAAAGCATCTGACAAACAGCTAACACGACCTCATAGCCCATTTGGTAGTGGCCCTGCCTGCCGAGCGAGGGGATTCGATTCCCGGCCGGGGCAGACATTTATGTGACGGATAAATCTTTGTTCTCGGGTCATGGGTGTTTCTGATGTGATATTTGTGTACGTTCACACCACCTGCAACACACGTAATCCTAATGCGGGGTATCAGTGTGTAAACTTGAATAAATTACAAATACATATATTAACATACTGTTCATGGGTCATTTCTATTGCAGAATTCGGTAAAAGTTAATCTTTCTCCGCGAGAATCGAGAGAGAAACCAGCTTCCCACAAAGAATTAACCTGCAGAAGCTTTGTAACCATACTGGTATATGATCATTAAATTAAATCTTTAAATCCATGTAATGTTTTATTTAAATGTATTTTTAAAACGCAATATGTACCTAACGTATTAACGATAATAATAAAATAATTTTAATATCAGTTTGGGTGTATTTAGGGTCTTTGTTAGGCATAAGTGTTATGGTTCCATAGAAAAACGTTTTATCTATACATTTATGATTTTTTATTTAGCCCATAATGACTTACATACCATATTATACAAATTTAACCTGGAATATGAAAAGGATAAAAACTTAAGTTTTGTCATAAAGATTCGAACTCAAGGTAATATTAATGTTCATAAAAACTACGGTAAATCGCTTTGATGCGTTTCTATATAGAAACGGTCCCCCTAGAGACAGTATTACAAGAGATAGGTATAGCTTGAACAAGATAATCCATAAATTCATGAACTGTGAGAAGCCGTCTTAATAAATTTTGTATAGATCTGGCATGTAAAATTCTAACATAGAAGTAACAAAGAAAAACTTGACAACGTGTGGCTTTTGAAGTTTTGTTCACGCTTAATTTAGTCAAAACCAAACTAAAGATGAAATATAAAAGTCCAGTTTAATATGAATACAAAGAAATGTACAGTCGAGCCAACGCCTGAGCCTCCTCCACCGGATCCCTGTAAGCTTCAACGTATCCAACAGAAAGAAAAAGCTGGTATAAAAATTTGTCCAAAGCCACCTGTTGAGCTCCCACCACCTCCACCTTTTTGTCACGCTCTTTGTATTGAAAAAATCAAAAACCCTCCGGTAACAGTTTCAGACCAACCAATTGTATGCGTCGTTGAAAGAGAAAAGACTGGAACTGCAAGGTGCGACGCAATTCTTGATTTGACCGCAGCGCACCCTGATATCTCGTGGCCTGGCTGTCCACCACCAGTAATAATCCCACCCCCACCAGGACCCACCCCTTGCGACATACAAAGAAAGAAACAAAAAATAGCAGAGTGCAAAGAAAAAATGAAAAGGAACTAGATTAATATGGACGACTGCAATAAAAGTGATAGCCCGGGAGGCTCAAATACGGATTCATTAATTGAAAAGTTCAGATTTGAGATTACAAAGAAATCCGACGAAGATCTTCTTAATATAAAAAATCTTACAATTCAAGCTTCAAATAAATCTCGTGAATCTTCGATGTCGAATCGTGAAATTGATAAAAAGATATCAGATCTTGAATGTCTCATTATGAGACTTCAAGAAGAATTAAATGATTTATCAAGTGCGAGTAAGCATATTGAACAATGTAAACAAGAAGATGAATGTGAAGTTGACAATTGTTGCCCAGTAGGTAATGAATGTGAAGAGCCTATAAATTGTCCAGAAGGGCCTGTAGCTTGGCCTGAAGAACCTGTAACATATGCACAGCACATCGAAGATGAAAACTGCAATACAGAAGAAGAGTCTGCATGCAATAAAGTGGATGAAAGTTTATTAAAAAAGGAAAATATGCCAAGGTCATCAAATAATCGCTATCCAATAAATTTAAGAGATGTGGGACATGCACAAGAACAAGATACAGTCGAAAATGAAGAAGTACATACGTTTTACGAAACTAATTTAACAAATAACGACCAACGTGATGAAGATAATGAAGAAGACAACATTTTCAATGTTAGACAGAAAATGTTTTTTGATTGGAAAAATAATGATATGAAGGACGAAACTAAAGAAGAAAATAATACGAATAATGACACTGAAAGCATCTCAACCATGATAGCAGAATTGAGGGCTGAGATTGATGATACAATACATACATTGAACAATCAAAATTAAAGAGAATAAAACAGAACATACCGAGAACAAAGACATTGTAAAACATATTACAATATATAAATAGGAAGAAATAGATAAATACATTAAAAACATATCCTTTAAGTTGACCACTAAAACAGATATTAAAAATATTATTGGGACATAAACTTTTATAATGATCGATTTTGCGTTTAAATATAACTTCAAAAATAAAATGAACCATTTTTAACTTAATAGGAATTAAAAAAAAAAACAAATTTAAAACTCCTTCAAAAACTTTATTCTCATTAACAAGATAGGATAATATACCTCATACAAAATACAACAATAATAGTCTAAGAACCAGTGGCCAGATATCCATTTGTAATCAATCATACCTGAAATTTTGTACAATGAGTCCATTGTACCTACCACCAACGACTAAGACCAGAGCGGATGGCGCAAGATTTTGATGAATACATTTGAAAATATCACAACGACAGATTTAATCATATACTTTTGATATTGGTTTCATTTTTATATCTATCGCACTTGGGAGACCTTGCGTTTGCCGCCGGGCGAAGTTGGTACTCACCACATGGCCGGTAAGGGACTTACTGTACAAAAATTCAAGTACCACTGTACTCTATCTGACCACTGGCTCACAGGCTACAAATAAAGTAATTGTTCAAATCAAGCGATTCGTTAAGACTAGATTACACTCACTTTACATAAATGATTAAGGAATTTGTTTTACAGTAAAGCAATCTTGAATAAATATATTTATTATAAATATGATTATATATGTAGTATATATTAAAGATTTTTAAAATATATGAAAGGCAAATTATGACATAGCGATAAATTTGCAAAATAGCGTTATTATATGTAACATTCTATTCTCATTAATTAATTTACTAATGAGCTACAAATCTACTAGTAATATTTGAATTAAGTGATGCTCAAAAAAATCAAACCAAATTTACACGAAACACAAAGTCACGTAACTTACAGTGAACGAATAATCCAAGATGTCCGATAGGTTCATTTATTTTGCCAATTATACATATTTTTCTAAATCTCTAACATTTATAAAACATTAAAATGTTAATCCCCCGCAAGCAACCAATTTATGAGAATAATAACTACGAATTTATTCCATTTGATCTCAATATTAATAAACTTTTAGGACCTCTAAATAGAGTATATATGTAGTTACTATTATTTTCGATTGTATCTAAAAGGCAATTCTGTATTTAAAATTATTCATAGAAGCCAATACACTACAGAATCGTTTTTGGCTTCTTATTGAGTTTTTTTGGCACAATAATTAACTTGGATAATTAAGAGATTAATAATATTTGTTTATGTTTCACTTTAAAATATATTTAGATATATGATGAGAAAGAAACATCGTCAATGTCATTATTTATTTTAAAAAACTATATATACATATATATATATATATATATATAGACACTAATTCAGTGCTTATTTGTAATAACAATCTAACAATGAATTGCTCTCTGCTCTATTTAGAGCATATTTAATATAACCAAGTATTTCAAATATATATATACTATATATCAATACATATTTGTAACAATCCGAAATACAAATCTACTCCTTTTGATTAATAACTTTTTTCTATTTATTTCAATAAAACTTATTATTAATAAAATAGTTCTATATTCTAACTTCGGTTAACAGTATCGATTATAAAAAACAATTTTACAACAAACTTTTTAATTTACGTTATTACCCTCACAAACTGTTTTTGTAAAACTAAAAAAAAAACATTACTCTTGTGTAATTAAAATCACATGAGATAAAAAAAAATGTGATTAAAATGTAACAAGAGAATGGTTTGTGTTATTTTTACAACAATAGTATTTATTTTCATGGGCTGTTGTCGGTTAAAAAATGAAATCGTCCTTCATTTGGACGGAAATTAAGAAATTATATATATTAATAATTATATCATTATAATCTTAAAAGAACTAAACGAAGTAAACTTAAAAAAGTAAAAGTAAACGTAAAAGAAGTAAACTTAAAAGTTTACTTATGGAACTTTAGTTCCGTATCCATATTTGTAGTTGCTACAATAAATTTATTGAAAAATATGAAAATCGCCCATAAACAATACAATGATTGCTTTTATTTTTCTGGTAAATATTACTATTTGGAACGCATAAACTATACATTTATATTCTGGAAAACATAAATTAATAAATTACAAAAAATACATTCCGCTATACAAAATACAAATGAAAACGGTACAATAATATAAAAGCCTACAACTTTACAGAGCTATACAGAAGTTTATGTACAAAATTTGCCACAAATCCGTCTCCGCCGGACATAACATGACGAATAACGTCACAAACCCCTTGTTGGGTAAAAATCCTGTACAGGTGTCAACCTGCACAGGGTAAAAATGAAACCGAAACACTACGAATGTTTTGAATTATTTTTTTCTCGGCGGGGGTTGCATCGGCGGGTGGTGGAAGGGATGGTATTGACGGGGAAGTATAAATTCCTGTAAACAAAGTCCTTTTTATATAAATGCTCACACCCCTAAACTAGGATTCCCTGTGTTGCAAGTGACATGATTACACAAACAAATTAGACATCACAAACACCCACGAGTCCACACCAAACATTTATTTGCTACATAAATTGTCACTTGGTAGGCAGGATTACTACAAACTGAGCTAACAGTACAAGGTCGTCAAACATTACGGAGTCGATTA
Source organism: Megathymus violae (assembly GCA_003671415.1). Lineage (NCBI taxonomy): Eukaryota > Metazoa > Arthropoda > Insecta > Lepidoptera > Hesperiidae > Megathymus > Megathymus violae. The sequence continues at coordinate 2,448,899 of PDGT01000006.1, read as the reverse complement.
CAATGTCCAATTAATCAGTAATTTTCCTGTGTTGTATCGTTTCCGAAGGTAAAATCATATCTCTAATGTCTCTGCAGGAACCCTTAGTGAGTTTACACATTTATGTGCATATTAAAAATTAAATATTCTCTACTCCGCAGAAAATATTTATAAAGAAACATCTCTATAATGATCTCAGAGGTGCACGAGGTCTGCTAATCTGCTGCTGGCCAGCGTGGGGCGGGCTACGGCCTTAAGTACACATTAAGTTTTCAAGCAGTCGAGAATAACTATTCAACCTACTGCATTACGTAATTTATAATACTTTATAATAATAAAGTAAATTAATATATTTAATAACTCATAAATAAATTTACCTCCTCGTTACCGCTATTCCGAGTCCTGTGCATATTTTTTTCTTGTAAAATAATCTGATTTGCGGCGCTGCAAATATAACAAGTTAATAATATTATTTAATATTCAATTTTTTTTTTATGTTAATAGCCGACAAACGAGCAGACGAGCCACCTGATGGTAAGTGGTCACCGTCGCCCGTGGACATCAATCAGCAACACCAAAGGTATCACTGATGCGTTGTCGGCCAGGAAATGAGAAGATAAGAAAGTAAGAACTAGCTCTCAAGCCCCCAGCCGGAACACGACGAGTCGTTTGGCGGCTGACACAAGCAAGAGGGTGGTAGCTAGCCAGACACGCTTCACGGACAAATACCAGTAATAATATTAATGACTTAATAATAATACACATAATATAATGCTTACGCGAAGCCCTACCACTAAGCAGGCTGGCTTCTGTCGACTTTTACGACACCCTGTTTTACCAGCATGGGATTGGAGTGAGTGGATACGTAGTGAATATCACATCAAAATGGTACTTTTATAGTATATGCGTATAGCATATGTATTTATTTTTTTTAGTTTTCAGACTTTTTTTTCCTATTTATCGAACAGAGGAAGATATTTATTTAAATTAAATTCAAATTGGGTTTCAGTAGAAAATGTGGCAGCTGACTTTTAAAAAAACAATTAATTATTATTATAAGTACGTTATAGTAATTTGGCTATAGCATTATAACAAAAGTATATTTCCTCACGTGTCCATCTCCTCCTGGGTGAGGTCGAGCGCTTCCTGCATCTCGCGCGAGGTGCTCTGGATGAAGTCCTTGTCACAATACTTGCCCAGACCCTGGTCTGTCAACACCTGGACATACCCCACTGGATTATTGGCGTACATTTAATTCAAAGCTGCTCGTGGCTAAGGATCAATCACGGACGTGATCAGGTATGTTATAAAAACCGATCATATAATTAATCTAATTTGCCTTTTATTTTTAATTAATCTAATTCGCTAATAGCGGCCACCCATCCGTCTCCCGACTTCGCTCGCAGCTGAATAACATTGCAAAGCCATAAATAAATTGTGTCCGTTAGGAACAAACGGAAATTGCATACACTTGCATGGAGTAACTTTGTAGTTACATGTAGTTACATGGAGTAATAATTTTTAATAAACAAGAATCAAAACGAATATTATGAAGAGAGTGTGAGAATTTTGTGAGTTTGTGTGTATGCGAAGGGTAATATCCTGACCCGCTGCAACTATTTGAAAAAAAATTCACTATTTCAAATCTACATAATTTCGATAATACATTTATTATACGGTATTATACTATTGCAATGATCAGTTGCAGGTACTCACTCGAGTAATAAGATGCTCCGCCGGATTCTCCACACAATAAGGTACCGCGTTGTAATGTCTCGGTATTTTGTCATGATCTGCATATAAAACAGGAATAATAGTATGGACTTCGGTTCGTAGCTGAGCATTTCATTAAAAAAAAACAGTTGTATGCACGACGTGCGCATATTTGAAGTGAAACTTCTCAATGTGTGGATAGTTAAATTCAAACTAATCACTTATTTTATTAAAGATTAAAATTATTATTTAAATTATTGTTAATATAAAACCATAAATAATTATTGGTTATCATCGGAGTGCAACGCTATCTATGCAATTATATTGGTACTAAAAACGTTACAGGTTCATCGCCCTAACTCGTGTGTCACGACCTTGAATTGTACTCTGCGCGGCTAAAGAAGATTCACTTCAAAAAATTGTACTACTTTACAGTTAAAAATGTTTGGTAAGTACGTCAAAGCATTGCTATCACATGCTCTTAATGTTGTGTGGTAACATGTTGTAACTATGCTAGATCTACGCTAATAACAACGTGCAGTTAAAAATAAATAGAAAACTCAAAAGCGCAAAGAAACTCCAACAATACAATTTTAATTACCGATAAATTTATATCCTCAATTTCATTATGTTCATATTTAATATTTTTTAATAATTATCATTATTTATACTTCTTCAAATGTTTAATATAAAATCTTTATATTTAAAGAAACATACGATACAGCATTGTTATTAGCCGAATGTTATAGAATTCCCTATAAAAATACTTTCGATGTGCTGCTCGCTACTTAGCAGGACCTTAAAATTTCCTTTTTCTTACAACCTACCAAGGAACAGTCTAGATCTACAATAATACCTCATTTTAGAATCAGTTTCTTGGACAAAAAACGTTTATGTACAAGTCCAATTCTTTGAAATTCATCGTAATTATAATTATATTCAGACGTAACTAAAGAAAAATAACTGTAGAACTCAATGTTAGTGCTTAGTATGAGTGAAGGGATCTACACGATTATTCTAAACACATGCTGAAATCTACACACAGAATTTATAATTACCATTAGTAATTACGACCATAATTAATAATTAATCTAATATTACCTACTAATTACACAATCACAACACACTGAAACAAACTTACAGCTGTTTCGCATACTCTGGATTAAATCGTTGGACGTTTTTCTGCAAACGTTCACAGTATTAACTATCTTTATACTAGTGCCAAATATATTCATATATTCATAATATGAATGGAAACAAAATATTGCAAAAACTAAGCAAAATTATATTTTGGAAATTAATTTGCAATTGCAAATTTATAATTAATATGTAAATGGCTTCTCCATATTATTTAATTAATAGTTCAAGCTTATTTTATTGTTACGTAAAATGTGTCTTGTTTTGTAAATATATATGAATATATTGAATGTTAAGTATATAAAATAAGTAATATATATGGTTTTCAAACATTATTTATCATATTTACAACGCTTCGTAATAGTGACGGTGATAAAATCAGAGCATTAAAATATGATAGAATTATACGTTATAAAAATTAATAGTAGCTTATTTCCAAATGCATGTACAAAAGTGGGATTTTCCAAAAGCAAATTTAGGAGTACGTCACCTAGCGATAGATTTTGGTATTAAACTGGACGCGAGTTACTTGCAAATCTAAAAAAGATTGTAGATAGTAGTTCCCAGAGACCCCGCCGGATGGCAGTTATCTAAATAATACATTTTAATTTACTCTAGTTTAATTATGACTACATAAATAAACATTCTACAAAAAAATACAAAAAATCTATTTTAAATTAAATCATTTTTAATAATGCCTAATATATGGGACGGAGTAAAAAATAATGATCCATTCACACTATCATATACTATCAATACTAGACTATTATTTTAAAAATAAATTAAATTCTATAAATATTATTTATATGTATTTAAATAAATAATACCAGAAACGCAACTAATATAATCTGTAGACAATATCATGCTATCTCAAAGCTCTGTTATTACTTACATATTGGCAGCGGCTAAACAAAACATAGGCAAGAGTATAAAGATAGTTGAATATTTACAATTAAATTATTCTAATGTGCCGTGATTTTAATTTAATTTATTAAAACATAAAAGTTAACATCTACGACACAGAATAAAAACACGAAGAAAGAATTCCTCGAAAGTGGAACGTTAAAACTAATAACCAATCACCAAATGATACAAATCCTAAAGTTAATGAATTATGTAATAGTAATAATAAGATAGATCACTTTAACTACATACTAATATTATACAAACTATTGTGTTAAGAGCGAAAAATCAACCGTGTAATCGATTTTTTTTAATTTCTAATTATATTATAATCATGTACACCAAATAATGAAATTTATTTATGTTCTCTATTGATTCTAAATATATTGTATTTTTTCAATAACCGACAAACGAGCAGACGAGCCACCTGATGGTAAGTGGTCACCGTCGCCCATGGACATCAACAAGACCAAAGGTATCACTGATGCGTTGTCGGTCAGAAAATGAGAAGAAGATTGGAAAGCAAGTACTGGCTCTCAAGCCCCCAGCCGGAACACGACGAGTCGTTTGGCGGCTGACTCGAGCAGGAGGGTGGTAGCTAGCCAGGCAGGCTTCGCGGAAAGAAAATAATACCAGTAACAATATCAATGACTTAATAATAATACTGATAATATAATCCTTACGCGAAGCCCTACCACCAAGGCTCGCAGGCAGATTTCTGTCGCCTTCTAAGACACCCTTTTACCAGCATGGGATTGTGGGGAGTATTCTAGGCCGCCCCAATACGGCCAAAAATTTGCGGCGTCTCTTGATAACTTAGAATCTACTTGATCGGGATTGTCAGTTAGAATGACAAAGAAAACTTAGAACAAAACACTAGTATCAATATCATTAGATTTAAAATATATTCACTCTCTATTATTTCAAAACTCATCATCTATTGGATGGACCGGTGCTAATTTCAAATCTTTTACAACTGGATTTAAAGATTCCACGAAACTCGAATCTTGTGTCACATAAAAACAATGCTACTTACTCGATAACTTTGAATATCTTCTCAGAATCTTTGCCGTGAAGTAGCGGTTGCATCGCTATTTCTTCATCGACATCGCTTTGGTTTCCTTCATCGTATTTTCTGTAACAATTGTATCTAATATATTAAACGTTTAATGCGTCTACTTTATTAATCGCTCTCGATAATCATCGTTAATTTTCGTTTTGTATGTCACGTTGGTCGTTAGAAAAATACTAAGTCTGCGTGAAGATAATAATAGAACAGACGCACCGTAACTTTCTTTGTAAGTTTCACAAGAAGGTTACCCTTTTCTGCTGTAACTTGAACTGTATTGACAAGAATCATGCAGTTAAATGCAAGACTTAACTGTAGATCCAAACGAGTTTAAGGTTACATAGGGTGTTCCAAGTAATTTTGAACAGCTAATTGCAGCCTGACAAGATTACAAAACCTCTGAATCTATGTTAAACTATAAGATAGATAGAACTTTAAAAACTATAGAAAATCGATTCAATTACACTTCCTCATCAGGTATCTTGCCGTCTAAGCCGAGTTCTCGCTGCATCATCCAGCTCAAAGTGCCTCCTTCCTTCTTATCTGAAAAGATGGACCAAATGAAATGGGCAGAATATTGATCTAACAATTCCAATCAATTGGATGCATGACCCTCAACCATCTTTGAATCTAAACCCGTGCTCGTGATGCACCCTGTTGTATACGGATGAAGCAATGACAGATTACTTTACTTTACTACTGCTGAGGTTGCTGGGTTCTTTACCAACAAGTTGAAACCAACGATCCTCGTGTATGATGGTAGAATAATTTACCAGACTGGCCAACTACCCCTGTTCTAGAGTTAACCATGTAGCTTTTTTAACGTATAGTAATAGAGAATAGAATAGAATAAAAAAATATTTCTTATTGCTACAACAACACACGAACAGTGGCACTTATATAAAAACACAGTGAAGCGTTTAAAATTTGGAGCTAACATTAAACTGTACATAGCAACATTAAGTCTGTTGTTGTGGGGCTCAGCTGCAGATATTAAGTCGATTTTTATATTACAGAAAAGAGCAGTACGCGCCATTTACAACCTCAGGCCTAGGGATTCCCTTAGAGATCTCTTTAAAGAAATTGATATATTAACTCTAGCATCACAATATATTTTAGATAATATTATGTACTTTAAAAATACTCTGATAGTTTTCTTAGGAAGAGTAATGTTCACAGTATTAATACTAGGAGTAAGGCTAAACTGCTTGTTCTAATTTCAGACTAAGCAAAACTTGTGGCTCTTTGATAGGTAGATGTGTAAATATTTATTATAAAATCCCATTACAATTGAGAGAAACGCCATATTGTAAATTTAAAACTCACGTCAAAGGCGTTCTTATGCGGAAAGATTATTACAAACTTGATGATTACTTTCAGGATAAGACTGCTTGTACATGAGTTTAATATTAAGCCAGTTTAAGTGCGTTCTGTAACTGTGAGTAGGAAAAAAATCTCCTAGGGAGTGTCTGGCCGCTTCTTCTTCCGAGACCACTCACAGTAGGGATTTGTTGAAGCGATGGCGTAGTTTGACGTTCGAAAATTGTTTGTAAAAACTAACTTCGAATAAAATATTATTTAATTTCATTTATCCATGGAACTTAATTCAGAAAAAGGTACTCTCTTAGCTAAATGCCGCAACCACAGTCACGGCGCTGATTTTCAGTGATATAAGTTTTGTTAAGTCCACGGGCGGTAGCGGCAACTTACCATCAAGCCGGTCCAGTTTGTCGGATATTGTCAAGAAGAGCAAATAGATGTCAAAATCGATATATTCATCCAGGAGGTTAGCGTCACATGTGATGACCATTATTCTCGTTTATCAAATGGTATTAGATACCACGAGTACCCATTTTTACATCCAGATAACGGCTTTTGAGTGACTTTTTTTCAAGACAAACAGAACTTACTATTCTTCGTTGCATTCTTATTTGACGGTGGCGGTGGCGGATAGAAAGTATCGCGACCGTGTTTCTTGATACTAGTCCAAACTGCTCCGAATAGTGTGTGGTTACGCTGAAAGATCCAGTAATATAAATTAACATTACAAAATCAATATGTTATCACAAAGAATATTCTCATTTTAATAAATCTAAGAAAAATTGGCAAAGCTGCTAATTTTTATTGAACGTCTGTAACTCTTCTCTGGTTCGAAAAATTATGTTCAAAGCTCATTCACCATTACGACTAGTATGAGTAGTAGCCAATATTTATTGCACCAGGTATTTATTAGTAAAAGTGTGACTTCATTGAAGCACCATTGATCTCCACCATTAAAAGATTAATTGACAGAATGTTAAGATTCGGGACTAAAAGAATCTAACTTCAAACTAGAGAGACTAACTTCTGCTTTACCTTTCATTAACTACCACGAGTGAATTATAGATTGACCAGCGGACATATGTTCGACGTACCCTATGCATAGGCTCAACAAATTCAGCAACAGCCTCATCAAGGATTCCTGATATTGCCCTCTTTAATTCTGGGCCAGCTTGGTGTAAAGTCCGAAGACCAGCCTGGAGAGTTTTCTGGTTATTCTTTGCCGCTTCCTGTTCCTTACGTTTCCGGAATCTGAATCATTTAGGAATTGTATAAAGAGTAAATTCGTTTGAATTCAATAATTTTGGACTGGCAGGTAAGTGTTTCACAAAACCGAGAGAGACTAACACGACTTGTGTTATCGCTGCTAGGATTTTAATTGCATTAACCTTCAAAAGATCACCATTTTACTCTGTTCTTTTTCGGGTCAAAACACATATATGTTGGTATATATTTCTACATATCTTAAGCATAAGTTTTTATCATGAGCACGAGGGCAATGCAACGCATATGTAGATAGATACATATACCATCGACCACAGTACTCGTAAAATATTTCAACGTAGATTAATAGTAACCTAATTCCATGTAACTCTAATTAAAGCAGTCTAAAAATAATCCTTCTCGGTTTTGAATCACGTTCCCAAATACCAGTTTAATTTTATATAAGTGTCCAGGATTGCCTAGCTAACAAAGTTAGTCTGTGACTAGCTTATTTAAATTCCAATCGTGTTTTCTAGTTCTAGGTTATTATTTAGAAACATCATCCAGCTAATTCTGTATAACAAACCAAGAATATATTCCTATTAAATATTTGCTGAGAAAAACTAAGCCTGAATTCCAAAAACATGTCTTCACAATGTGGTTTACATAGGCACAACTGATATACTAAAATGTTAGAGAAGCTAAAAGAAACGATGTCATGCACCTCCAATAACACAATTGAAGCCACGCTCAGGAATGACACCCACGGGATAATAATAACAATGTGCACTGAAAACTAGGAGCTTAAGATGAAAAAGTTATCCACGGAGAAAACATGCTTTGGAATCGTAGAAAAAGATGTATGAAAATATCATGCTTAAATTTTATGACGATTCTCGATACAAGGAAGCTGGAAAACCTTAATGTGATCGCACAATTATCACTAAAAATGTATTTTGTAATAATATAACAAAAGTTTCAAAAACTGTTAATAATACTGATATAACATATTGATAGTAATAGAAATTTAGTGATGATTGCTTGATGGCGATAATCAAACCAGAAATAACGGTACCATTCACAATCAAAACTTTAGAAATAAAAAAGAAAAATCTCCCAAGCAATAGTCTTGATTCTTGGCATGTCGTGAAACACCAAGAATTAGCAAGCTTAATTTACAGCACATCGTGATGTTTGGTTGCTTAAAAGTTTAATGTAAACTTACGCATGGTTCCTATAAAAATAGAAATTATATTGTTAGTTTCACGAAATTCATTATATTATCCTATCTACTTAATATAGAGCCGCAAATCAATTTTACTTACCTAATTAAAATAAAACATAACTATTAAACGGGCAAAGAGTACGGAAACAATTAACAATTACCAGGCAGGAACTAGAACTAAATGTTAACTTATCATTGATGCTGAGATCTGTTAAAGTAATCATAGACAACACCAGTTGCTTTACAAACTAACTACCACATAAGCAAATACTTGAAAACGTCTATAATGAAAGACTGTTACATAAATTATTTTTTGTACAGTTAAACGCGATATCCTCCTTCTAATCCTAAGACCGCACACGCACAAGTGCTTTGCAATTTCGACCTTCCCATCAATGTTTAATAATGTGATAATTTCGGTAATCATTCCTGTATTATTTAGGAAAATAGATTTTTTTGCCAATGTAGTCCTAAATACAATTAGCTTCAAACATTACAAAACAATTTAAGACCCCGTCTTTTCAATCCTAGCTTGAACTGAATTATAACTGGCCATGAGCGGAAATTGACCCCGGGCCACTTTACTTTGTTGACAGGGTAACTACTATCAATCCTACAGAGACGGTTAAATATTTACTAGATTACGATGCTAAATTGGAAGGTAGATCATAGATTTCTTCGAGTAAAAGTTAAAACTACCCTCGTATAGCAATATTAACACCTTACCGTCTAAAGTAATCTTGGATGAGGAAAGTGGCATAAAACTTGCCGACGGTAATCTCGTTGGGGTCGCCAGGCATTGGAACCACCTGGTCCAGTAGCTTGGGTGAAGTCCTCTTCCATATCTTCTTGATGATGGCCCGCAATTCCATATTACATTGATCTATTGATACACCTGTTGCAAAGAATTTTATTTTGAACTAAAACCCTTCAATAATTATTTTTTGGGACACATGACTGCAACCGCAACAACTGATTAAAATTTTTAAAATGTGTTTTATAAATTATACATTTTTGTTTCATATAACTATAATATATCTTCGTTATGAATCATTCTGTATTCGGCGTTAGATTCAGTTGAGGTTGGTTTGGGGTTAAGTTCGATGAGAGAAACGGTATATCACTTATAATTATTTATTTGCAACTGACTAATTATTTGACGTTAAAGAATACGTACAAATGCATTCCGTTTGGTATACTTTTGTCGACACTTACCCAACTTTATATAAAGTTAGTTCAACACATTATATTAATAAAAACCACATAAAGTACTTTACAAGATTGTCTCCAAACAAAAATGATTTTTTTTTATATCTAACCGTGATAATTAAATTAGTTTCAAACATGTGCCGAGGAGTTTCTTCTCCTCAAAATTAAAGTATTTAATAAACTGATAGTATCACAATTACATGATTTGGTGAATTTCAATTTCAACTAGATGATTCACCTTCGTTTGGATAAACTCACCAGTGGTCTTGATCTGCAGCTGGGTCCGCACCACGGCGAATAAGGTAGCGTTGAAGTTGACGGTGCCGTCGGAGTTAAGAGGCATGTTCATGGACACCAGCCTTTTACAGGCAGTCCGGTGAGGACACAGTTTGCCGAAACCTTCGCAAATGTAACTACGGTCAATAGATAAGGTGACAACTATACAGGGAATTTTAGGTACCGATATATTTGTGAGCGTCTTAAATTCGTTAGTTTCGGGGAAGAAAGAAATAGAGGAAAGTTTTTTTGATAACTTAAAGAACGAAGACGTTAAACGGCCTACCTTTGAAATGCCGGATATATTTTTATGAAGCCATGATTATGAATTAAAAACTATTTTTCAATAAAAATCCAACGAATCAATCCCAACGGGTCAATGTTGTTACGACCAACTGGGAGAGGTAGAAATACATCTTCCAGCAATCTTAAGAATTACAGTTCCATTGGAAGTCTTAACGAATATAGATAAATTAATCTACTTCGGTGTAGGCAACAGTTTGACAGGAAACTAATGGCAAAATACTACTCTATTCTATATTGATGGTTCTTATCGTCACCATCACTGTCAATATAATTGGAATTTATGCCACTCCGTCTATCCTTGAATCCAAGCTCACCTCCTCTGCTTATGGAACATTCTCATACATCGTGGCCTTTGGGCTCTGTACCACCTATCATAATCCTGAAGGTATTTGCCAATTAATATACAGCGTCAAAGCAATTGATAAAAAAGATGTCAAAAAGATACAATCACTCTTTCGCTCCATTGCTTTTTAAAGTTATCTTTAACTTGTACTCAATAAGTGATATGACAATCGCTTAGTACATATTATAAGAATCTGTCCTAAATTACCTACGCAATACGTTCAAGAAAAAATTAAAGAGTAAGTCTTGATTCTACTGAAGCTAACGCTTTATATGCATGTGCTTCTTTTGCAAAGCTAGATTGCATCGCTATCTTGCATGGTGGTTAAATTTTTTACCTGTTTCGCTAGCTATCTTCTTTTTCTTTCTATACACTCTTTTAGAAACAACCGTGAAATTTCAGTGTCGGAGTGTATCCCCAACAGCGATACTGAAGAAGTTCGTCGGTTTGTCTTTGGTCGTCAACATCTCGATAATACCTGTAGTGTTAGGCGATAGACAACAGTGACCACTTGCCATCAAGTAGCTCATCTACTTGTTTCTGAGCTACTGGCATAAAAACAGTGAGATATAGATAAACGAAAATCAAAAACTTACCCAGCGGTGGACTAATCTTTCTCAGCAAAGTTACCACGTCCAAATGTTTGATCCGACCTTTGGCATCTGGATCATATTCACTCCATAAACTAAATAATGACAATTGACATAGATGAACAAATTAGACGAAACAAGTTCGACATATGAGAGGAGATGGAGACAAAAAAGAACCAAATGAAAGGACGTGTGAGAGTGAGTTACGGAAGATTAATAGAAACTAGTTAAGTGTTTAAAAGTGCAAATGTTTTAAATTTGTAATTTATTTCAATGTTAGTTTATTATGGTTAGTGCATGAATAAACTCCATAATAAAATCTGAATATTAAAAAGAACAGTCTTTTCCTAAATAATAAACCTAAATATCGAGTTCCCTAGCCAATATACATACAATATAAATATATGATTAGAGAAAATTTCCAAAAATATTCGATGTTCAAATTCGGCCCTGATAAAAGTTTATTATTTATATAGATATACCTCGATATTATTTTTGAAACATAAGCACACATGTAATATACTTACCGAACAAACTCATCGAGATGATGTGGCCCCAGGATAGACCAGTCTCTCGTCAAGTAGTCAAAGTTGTCCATGATCACAGCCACAAACAAATTTATGATCTGAAATAAATATTAAACTTGTACCACACTGTACCAAATACCAATACCAAATGACCAGACCTCTCATTTCTACGAGCATCACTCGTATTAGCATATTTAAAATACTAGTTTTATATCATTTTGATTATAACAACGGATAATTATATTCATATAATTATATTATATTCATCTTAATTGATTTCATATTAATACAACGGAAACTCCAAACTTATATTACCGCCGAAATTCAACATTTTTACTGTACGGGTACTCACTATTGCGTTTTGGTCACAACTATGAACCACATATTGAGTCGATCGGTAAAAAAGGAAAAATTGTAAGTGCCAGTTACAGTTAAAATTAATATAACAAACTTTTCAAATCACAATGTAATACACAAAAAAGGTTTCCAAATAACATGATGCACAATACATAAGGTATATATAGTTTATTCCACACATTAAGAAGAAATAAAAGAATGCTGAGTTATATCACTGTCTGGGACATCTCTTTCAGACTTATTTTTAGGTGAAGCATATATATTTAAATAAGCAAGAGTGCAATAAGCACACACAGCAACAGAGAGAGAAAGAATAGAAAGAGAAGGAAAGAGAGAGGGAAAGAAAGAGGGAAACACACGGACACGGCCACAGTCAGAGGCGTACGCACACAAGCACGCATGACTAAAGAATATGTTTTAGTAAAGTACATAACGTACCAAGAAAGTGCAGAGCAGCGAGAACGATATGAAGTATGGATAGGTAAGCCAGGTGCCGCAGAGCTCCTCGACGGCGTCCGTCGTGTTAGGCTTGATGCAGGTCTTGTTTTCGCTGGGGTGTTCGAAGTTCGTCGGAGATACTGCCATCATGATCTCCTGCCAAGCTTCACCTGGGGATCAAAAGTGTTTACCGATATCGAATAAGAAAGAGTCAGTGATCGTGGGTATGTTTTTATGAATGCATAATTCTCTTGAAATATGGTGAGGATGCCATCTTGGAATTTGGAGTTAAGGAAAACTCCTCAACGGATGGAAATAATTAAGCTGCGTTTAAAGGTATTTTTGGGAACATTTATGCAAAATTTGTGCGCCAATTCGACTTGGTAGTTGGTAGAAACCTTCCAACTCCGTCACATCGCATTATTTTATTAGTATTATACTTTATTATTATAAAAGTATTTAAATAACTACATCTTTTTCTCTTTCAGGCTTATCACCAACTTTAATCATTTCTGCAGGAAGCAACTTAATGAAATGAGAGTTTAATTTGTGAGATTACAGATCAACGGCGCTGATCATTTCACGAAACGTGTATCAATCATTAATTTATGATATTTGAGTTAAAAACCTATTCAAAAATTCACACACGTCATGAACATTAAATAATTCAATTATATAAAGGTATTTTTGATTTGATGTACTAAGTTAAGTTTTTTCTTTTAAATTCTACTAACATAGATTTTCACTGATTTTCAGATTATGTTGTAATGCCATTTTGTATAATTAAATTTGAATTTACTTTCTATAACAAATTTAAAATAAAGTTTAAAGTAGCCGTGACAACATATCAGGAAAAAGAGACAAAAAGAAATTGTATTGTTTATGTTATGTACTTTTTGCAGTCTCAGTTTATAAGTAAATAAAGAAAAAATAAATTAATCAATAAGTTTGTTAATTAATTTAAAAAAATAATGAATTAACAGTTGATAATTAATTTCGTAGTATTAATAATAACGAACTATGGTATAAATATTACCAGTAGCAGATCTAAACAGCACCATTAAAGCCCCAAAGAAGGTTTGGAAGTTGTTATTCTCCGTTATATTCGCGTCGTCCTGCTCCATTTTGCCGAACAACTGTAACAAATTGATATATTATGGTTAAATGGACACACACAGCGAGCGATACACATTGAACTAGCTGACACACACACACCCAAAAATATGCTCTTCATACACGTAAAATTGATAAACTATAAAATTGGTCAACAATTTACGAAAATTTAATTTAGTATCATTTATAATGTATTATATAATAACCTGTCTCAAGGTGGTGTCGGGTTTCTCGTTCACAGATTCCTCGTCAACAACATTGTGCAAGTTGGGAGCGTGTCGGCAAGGGTAGCATACCTTACACTCAGAATATCCAAACGGTATTCGTTGAAGGTTGTACAGGTATATGCGCCAACTTCAACACATCCCGACGATGAGGTTGAGGTTATGTATGAGGATATAAGCAGAGCCATGCATACCTCTAAAGCTCATTTCAATGTTGTGATGGGGACTTCAACGCGAGACTGGGCACGCAAAGTGGCACCGAGATGAAAGTGGGTCTCTACGGAATTGGACAACGAAACCACCGAGGACACTTGCTGGCAAACTTTTTGGAGAAGGAAGATCTCTTTATGGTGAACTCCTTCTTCAAAAAGAAGCCACAACGCAAGTGGACTTGGATAAGTCCTGATGGTTCCACAAAAAACGAGATAGACTTCATTCTGGCAGACAAACGGCACATATTTAATGATGTCTCTGTGATCAGCAGGTTCAAAACCGGAAGCGATCACCGTCTTGTAAGAGGCACATTAAATATCGACCTGAAGCTGGAACGGTCACGCCTTATGAAGTCTACGCTTCGCCCAATATCTGTCCAAATCCAGGGAATCAATAACTTTCAACTTGAGCTGCAAAACCGTTTTGCGTGCCTAGAACCGTGCATGTCAGTGGACGAATTTAACACCAGGATGGTAACAACAGTCCACGAGGTAGAGTCGAAGTACTTCAAGACCCACCCTAGTGGTAGATCTCGGGTTCTCTCAGAACAAACTCTTGGTCTTATGAGGGATCGACGAGAACTATGTGTGCAGTCTCCAACCTCTATGAGGGAATACCGACGGCTCAATGAACAGATCTCCAAGCGCAGGCGACGCGATTTACGAAAACACAACGCCAATCGTGTAAAAAACACAATTGAGCGAAACCAGGGCTCCAAAGTGTTCGCCAGGGATCTGTCTATTGGGCAAAGTCAGCTTACGAGGTTGGGCACATAGTTCGAGGAACCGATAACCGTTGGGGAAGAAAGGTCCTCGAATGGCGCCCACGTCTCGGAAAAAGAAGCATAGGACGCCCCCCGACCAGGTGGACTGACGACCTGAAGAAGACAGCGGGCATCCGCTGGATTCAGAAGGCACAGGACCGGTCAGAGTGGCGCAAGTAAGGGGAGACCTATGTCCAGCAGTGGAGCTCCAAAGGCTGATGGATGGATGGATGGATGGATGGATATAATAATTATCAACATATTGTTATTATAATTAATTATAAAAGTTTTTTCCAATATAGTCTTAATTACTAGACTTATGTTACTATTCATAATGAAGGCTTTTTAATTTTTATTTTTTAATCATAAGAGCTGGCAATGAATAAAGCCTCGCTTTACCCAGGACTACAACCAATTATTTCAACTTTTTTTAAGGCCATAGTCCGCCACGCTGGCCAAATCCAGGTTGGCAGTCTTCACACACCTTTGAGAACATTATTGAAAACTTTCAGTTACGCCGGTTTCCTCATAATGTTGTTCACCGATGCAAATAATAATTAATCTGTAATACACATGATTAGAACTAGAGTCTTCCGCGATGACAACCAACACTCAAACTAAGCTACATATGAAAAAAATAGCAATAAATTGAAATATATCGTCAGTGTGCAAGACCACAATGAAGTTATATTTGTTTTTATCTTCTGCGATTCGAATCCCAGTACATATTTATCGCTTAGAGTATACTATCAGAGCATGTACTTCGCTCTAACCAAAACCACACCAAATTTAACAATGAAGATGATCGAGTGACGGTACCTGCATCCCGACGACGGCGTAGATGAAGAAGAGAAGCACAATCAGTAGAGCGACGTACGGCAGCGCCTGAAATGACTTTATAAACGTCCACAACAACGTTCGTATCCTCTCGCCCCTAGACAACAGCTTGATGAGCCTCATCGCACGGAACAGACGGAAGAACGTGATGTATTTTAGGAGCTGCGTGCCCTGGAAGGTACAAATGGTTTGGCGTTAGCGCGGTTGGTGGTGACTGAGCCTGTCGAGCGAGGAGTCGGGTTAGATTCCTGGCCCGGACGGATGTTTATGTGATAGATAATGTTTTTCCTCGTCGATATTTGTAATGTAATATATGTGTGTGTCCATACCACCCGCACATAGGGAATCCTAGTGCGGGGGTGTGCGCGATTAAAGTTTATTATTGTTATTTTGTAGGGTCAAAAAACTGCATGATGCGCAGAGTTTATGTTTAATTTATTTATTTATTTATTATGAAGAGTTTCGTTTAGATTTTACTATAAATAATAAGCAATAGTAAATAATAGGACAATTACTACTGTATTACTTTAAGTATTTTGTTTCAAAAAAAATGGCTTAGTAAATTAGAACAGAATAACAAAGTAATTTTTCATATGATGTCTATGCATTTTTAAAATTATAAAAAATAATATAGTGTTAAGTAACCGCATAATAATTATTTTGATTTGATACGTCGGTGTGAAAAAAAAACCTTTTCTTTATTATGTATTAATATATGTATTATAGAGTATTACAGGAAACAAAATATATATGAAAATTTAGTACAAGAGCACAACTAATTCCTAATGGAAAATTACTTTCAGTGGGCCCCAAAATTGGTAAACCGATACAACGAGGCAAAATTAGTGCGTACCTATACAATAATATATATTAAATACAACAAACATATATGTAAAATATAAATATAATTTGGCTACCATATAACACAATTTAAACACAAATCCATTTTATACATATTCTACTTAAATATGACCGGTCGTGGTCATCGAGCGTTAGCTGAATACAAAACTGACGGGATACTGACTTGCTAATTTGAAGTTACCTCCAATATCATAACACCGATGTTTTTGGTACCCAAATGCATCCGTCAACAATCTATCCAGTTGTGTATAAACCGTATGTACAGATAAATCGATGGCTCCTATCCTTTTCAATATTGTGACACCTATGAATCTCTTAAAGAAACTAATTTCACTCGCGCGTACCTACATCACTAACTTGATTATCTGTCATTTTATGTTGTACGAGTATATTTATTTTTACTATCCAACAATTTTTGCCATGTTTATTACCTCCGTAGAACAGCCTTTGACCCCGGAACGGATAATTACCTCCAGCTTCGGAAACCTGGCTATAAGAGCTCCGTTATTCTATCAGACACGAAGAATCTATACATACTTACATATAAACACATACCTACATACATTGCATACTGAAATACATGCATACAAAACTTTATGCTTTTACCTACTGAAGCTTTACCTGTTCATAGGGATTCGCCTTGTACTCATTAACTTGTGTCACAACAATGTCTATGACACTTCCGACCACCAATATGAAGTCTGTGGTGTTCCACGCATCACCGAAGTAATTCTGCAAGCGAACGTTACGTGGTAACAAAATTGACACAAGAGAAATTCAACTGACTGTCTATGTCAATGATATTATCAATCTATATCGACAATTGAGACAGCAAAGTAATTATCATCTATTACGATCATTGTCCCACAGCTGAGCTTGGGTCTCCTTTCACAATGAGACGAGATATGACCTTAGTCCGCCATCCTAGTCAAGCACGTATTGACACACTTCACACCTTTAAAAGTATGCTCTTACATTACACAATGACGGAGAACTCTCAAGTACGCCGATTTCCTTCACCGTAGCAAGTGATAATTAATTTGTAATCCATATACCCGTAATTAATAGGTGCGTGTGAATTCGAACTCGAGTCCCCCGTGCAGAAAACCTCCGTTCAAACCATAGGCCACCATTATTTAAAGGTAAGTAGAAATTTAAAGGTAAGGTATATAACGAAAACAAAGATAATAACAGATTAAATAAAATAGATAAAGAAATTACCTTAAATCTGAAAGCAGCTAATTTAAAAACAAACTCCATCATAAAGACGCTTGTCAATAGCATATTGAGGTAATCTAATGCCTGGAAGACAAGGAATATTATTATATTGGTACTAGAATAAAAAATATTAATAAAGTTCTGCTTTTAAAATATGTTTGCACTGGCATACAAGCCAAATGATATTGCAATAATTTCGTAAACATATCTGATGTATATTTGACTAATTCCCATTTCGCCCATTATCGCTTATTTGGCCCATTTCGGTAATCTATTCTCTACTGGTTAAAGATGATACTAACTGAAACTGCATTTTTGCATTTTAATAAACAAAAATACACACATTATTCTTCAAATTGATACATCGCTCCAAGGGCTTATACCTTACAAAAAATAAGTAAGACTAAATGTGTTCATACAAAAAGAAACACCGTTAACGAGCAGTAAGGGATAGATAAGGCATTGAGGCCGGCCGTATTGAAGTCTCCCATTCGATTAATTTTGGATAAATATAGGTAGGTAGCTTTACCGTCTTTCGCAATACCTCGTAAAATCGCATCTACGGAAAATTAATATTTCCACAAACTACAAAGTACTATAAACATCGACGTTTACAACCCCAGCGCCCAGTTGGTACTGACCCTGCCATCCGAATAAGGGGTCATGAGTTCGATTCTCGGCCGGGGCAGACAGTTATATGACAGATAAATGTTTGTTCTCGGGTCATGGCTGTTTGTTATGTCCATGCCACCCGCAACACAGGGAATCCTAGTGCGGGGGTGTGTGTAAACGTTTATTTTAAAAAGCCATTAAAAATTAGTTAGAAAGCCCTGTTTAAGAACTCCAAAATTACCGTCTTGTATTCCGGTCTCGCGTTATGATACTTCATCATCAACGCTATAGTGTTGAGAACGATGAAGAAAAATATGCAAAACTCAAATCGTTGTGACGTCACGAACCACCACGTCTTGTATTGGATGCGGTGTTTTGGAATGTATCTGAGAAAATAAATTGTTATCCATAACAACTAAAGACTAATGTAAAGCTAATTCTATATCATGTGGTAACCTACAATATTCTAGATTATGCAATAAGGGTCCCAAGTTGCATCCCTGGTAAATTCTAACAATAAATAGATGATTACCAAAGTTATTTATCTAATTTACCTATTTTTTTTTATGAATAAAACATGATATTTTATTGCTATATAATATTTTAGTAAAATTTTATCACATTTCAATCTATATTGAAATTCAAATTCATTTTTTTATTCAATCTATAGAAACCTTTTTAGCATTAGATGGTAGATTGGGATGAATTGCATTCTGTAAAGATTTGATTTTTTTTATGTAATTTCAGTATTATTATTGGAAATTGTATTATGATTTATTCCGCGTTTATTGTTTATACTTTACCTTCTCACTGGCTTCGCTTTCAATGCAAACTCAATACAGTTCCTCTGATTTTTGTCCAGTTCACAGTCTTTAAATTCTAGTTCACCCTCCTTTTGAAACGTTACTATGACAAAACCTACGAATATATTCACCTGTAAATATAAAGTTAAAGGATTTTGTATTTACCTCCTTATATACATGTTGATTTTATAAAATACAATTCAAAATAAATCATAATAATAATAGTGTAATATTAATAATTCTACAGTATTAATATAAGGAATGTGAATTTTGTGTTTGTTTGTAAACGGAGTGTAATCTTCGAAACCACGGCCCCTATTTGAAAAATTCTTTGACTGTTTGTAAGGAACATTATTCCAGATGGACATAGACTTTTATCCTGGGAAATTGATCTATACCCATATTATAATAAGAGATAAAATATAATACGAATATTTTGTTAAGTTATAATTAACGCAATGATAAATATTTTTCATTGATGGAACTAAAAACAGACAAGAAAATGTTAAAAAATATATATGTTAAATTTATTTAACACTTAATAAATATAATTACTTGTATCTAGGACGGATACATTCATAAATAAAAGGATTGTGTTTCAAAAAGCAAAAGATGTTTAGTATACAAGTATATAATAAATAATTAAAAAAGTACAAACCATGAAAAATGCAATAACAATAATATAGCTTATATAGAAAAATGCAACAAGAGGTCGCGAATTTTCTATTGGTCCATGATTTTCTTCATTAGAGTCCATCGACGTTGAAAGCAATCTGCAAAGTCATAAAAGATAATGAGGTTCGGGTATAAGATATTAGTTTATAGTAGGGATGTTATGAATATACAATTTGGGATCCGGATATGGATACGGATATATGGATAATATTTTGGTGGTTTCGGTTACGGTTATGGATATGAAATTACTTCGGATTATCCGATTGTTTCGGATCATTTCAGTTACGGACATTAGATGATTTAGGACTTGCAAAAAATGTATTTACAAAGTTTAACTTGGTTTCTAGATATTATGTGGTATTATAATCACAGAAAAAAGAAATTAAATGATAAAGGCTTACTATAATGAGCACGACGCGGCTAATGTATCGGCTCGGTCAGCGTAAACCAGTCATAACGTGCTTTATTTAGACCCTGCCTCAATCCGAAATCATCCGAAACGTTTTGATCGTATTCGGTTACGGTTTCGTACATATTTTATTTCAGATATCCGATAGTTTCGGTCCACTTACAGAGCTCCATAACATCCCTAGTTCATAGCACGTCCTACGTCCGATTTTAGTTAACATTCGAACGCATTTTTGTAACAATTACAATAAAAATAAATTATACTTTACAATCTCGACTTTCGAATTTATTTAAAAGTGGAATAAAGTCTACAATCCTTTTTTATTGATTTTTAGCATGTGAAAGATAGCCGAATGTTTTCTTAAATCGAACATAGAATACGATGGTGCAGATTGCGTTTCTAAACTCAATCTTAAGTCATTGTAATTAGGGTCGATATTAGACCGGGTATTACTTATGTGATGGATAAATGTTTGTTTGCGGCTTATGGGTGTTTATGATATCATATTTGCCTATGTTCATTGCAATCGCAGCACAAAGAATCCCAGTACGGGGGTGTGTATGGAAATAAAAAAAATGTATATATAAGAAGAATATTAAAAAAAAAACAAACTTCATTCTCGATATGTCTATCCGCATCATTTCTTTTAGAGAAATGAAACAATTTTACATATATCTGAATAGGAAGAGGAAGGAACAATTTTGAAGTGTAAACCAATACTACTCTACAATACTAATCCAACAGACCATCCTTTTAAAATCAACCATAAAATTTTATCAGCGTGTTCCAATTAGTATCTGAGAATTCGTTTAAAAGCAGATTCTCGAATTTGTTCTTTGCCGATGCTTCAAAATCTCTCTATATCATATCTATACAAAAATGACCACGTCATAATTCAAAATTTTTTTCTTTAATAAAGCGTGCACTCAACGACTGAAAATACATATTCACAGAGGATGTTCAAGTCCACTCACCCAGGCCAACCCTCGAAAGTCGATACGGTGAACAAGGTGAGCATGCCATTGGGAACGTTATCGAAATTGAATTTGTTGTTCAACCATTCCCTGGGCAATATCGTTGGGTTACCTTTGTTATTGAACACAAGATAAGTTCCTCTGAAAATTAAAGTGTTTTAAAGTCTAAACGAACATCAACAGATAACTTTTAAATCGTGATTACTATTGTAACAGTAATTGCTTGTTTATTTAGGTCAATCGTAAATGATTGAGTGGCTCAGTTTGAAGTGTTGTCGACGCCTAAATAGTTCCGCAGCGACTTTGTTACACTGTTAACAATCAAACTACAACACTAGTTAACAACTCTTCTCTTCCGAATCCGAAAACCGCGCGCGGTGTTGCTCTGTATTTATACCGCTTTCAGGTTTTCGAGACAGCTCTACGCTTTTCTTGTTTATAGCTTTTCTTGCCGAACAAAAATTTCTAAACTTTTCTAATTTTTCGCATTCCTTACTAAATAATAAAATTCGTTAGATTTATTTTACATTGGGAAGCAAGTTGTGAGAACCGTGGATTCGATATTCGACCTTATAACCAATGAATAATGGCGAGAGTCGGGCAGCATACTCTAAGTCCGTCTTATCGCTTAATGCTCTAATGAAGTATACTTACAAACGAATCGTTATTTATTTATTCGTTTCTTTATTAATTTCAAAACCCTCAAATCTAGTACCATAGAATTAGCATATAATTAATAATATAACACAGTCATATTTTACTCGCTGTTGATAGAATTTATGTAAATCAAAACGAATAAAGACACGAAGTAATAATATTTCAATAAAAAAATAACACTTACTGACACTCTTCCGCGGTCACTTTAGTAATGTCGGTACACGAATAAAATTTTCCCTGAAATCATCAAATTATAATAAGCTCCACACCAAAATTTTGATAAAATATATAGACGCTATTCTAATCACCTGACCTCGCTTCGTTTCGCAACGGTAAAGCTAAGCACAGAAAACAACTAAATCAGGACAACAATATTGTGTGATGTGATATCTATTATCTTATACTGTTTAAGACAGATGCTTGGTACCAACGGGTCGCGGAGGATAAATGCTAAATCGTTTTATGGGCACGAAAATACATTAAGACTGGCTTTTTTTAATAATACTAGTTTTTTTTTTTTAATTTAAATAGCCAACTAACGAACAGACGTGCCACTTGATGGTAAGTAATCTGCGTTGCCCGTCGACATCAGCAAGACTAAAGGTATCCATGGATGTGTAGTCGGCTAGGAAATGAGAAGAAAGAAAGAGATATATGAATTTATGAAACAGTGCGATCGCCCTTATCCGTGCTGGTCTTCAGTTTCACCGTCCAAAATAGACATATTTTTTCATAGAACGTATTTGTTTTCATTAGCATCTAAAACCAGCAATTATAAATCTAAAAATACATGATTAAAAATATTTTTGTGCACCAAACACAGTCTCGCGATATATGTCATCGAAAATAAAGTGTTTTGGACTTCATTTACTTCTTTGTACATAGGAATTTCTTTGTAGGTGCTATCTTTTATTTAAAACAAGGTATTTTTAACTTTACTTATTTCTTTTCGTACAGAAATTTCTTGGTGGGTGCTATTTTTTTCACCATAAATAAGATATACTGTACTTCATTTATTTTTTTATTCACCAGAATATACCCGAAATCGATTAAAAACACAAACGATAAACAAAACTACCATGTTTTTTTCTTTCATTGTATTCCTGTTTTCATTCCTTTGTTTTATTTACAGAAAAATTGAATTAAACATATTTTTTTAGTATTTTAGTAGAAACACTTTCATATGAAGTTTCTCTGGCTCAAAATATAAATTAAAGATACGGATAAAGGACCGTTTGTCTTTAAACGCGTAAAAAAATATGTTTTACAAATCGTCCAATATTCAATCACACAATACTCTAAATATCTATGGTGGACGGTGAGATTAATTACGCCAAACAAGCTCCCAATATATAATATAAAATACATAAATACCTTAAATAACTGTATACCAACAACAGCGAACATGAATTGTAAAATATGATTTATAAGGAAAATATTTCCAATTGATTTTATTGAAGCAAACACACATTTCACGACATACTGTTACAAAACATAGGTTAATACAATCAAACAAACGATTACGTCACCAAGTCACAGTATATTCACCCATTGTCCAAAATGCCGATGTAAACATGATGCAGGGAACATTTTGTGTAAAAGAAAAAAAAACATAAAATTATGCGTTTAGTTACAAGTGACCCATGGCCTAGTTACATGGCGTTAGTCCTTAATCGAAAAAAAATTTGAAAAACAAAATGCCAGTGTCCTCGTCTGACTGGATTAAAAAAAATCAAAACCACAGTAATGAACCAAGTACCTCATTCCTAGAACGAGTAGAAATGTCAAGGTAGGGGGAAGGGGGATTGTGCAAACGAAACACACTAAAGCTCTCTTGAGTCCAAAAAATCACAAAGACGATATAATTTATAGCACACAACACCTTTGGGCTAAATAAAGAGACAAAAAAAAGAAAATTCATGCAAAACCCATTAGCGAATTTTTGGACCCACGGACAAAAGCGAAAAAATCTATTGTTAGTAAACTCATCGATGTAAACGAAGAAAGCCTCACACACAAAGAAACGAAACCAGATGATTCAACTGTCAATATTACCGTAACAAATTTTTCGCTGTTAGCAATAGAAATACTTACTCTTAGGGTTTAATGAGCTTTTGACCCAAAGGTGTCGTAAACAAAAATATATGGAAGAAAAACTATGATTTTTTCCGTATACTCCCTACCTTGAACATTTGCACTCCCATTACAGCGAACATGAATTGTAGAAGATTTGTCACCAGCAATATATTGCCAATGGTTTTTATAGCAACGATCACGCACTGAACTACGTGCTAGAATTGATAAAAACGATTTTACTATTATATTATCATTTATTCAATAAAGTTAATCAAATTAGTATACAGAGAATAAACAAGTTACTAACCTTAAGTCCTTTCGCTCTATTTATAGCCCTTAGCGGTCTGAGCACTCGGAAAACTCTTAATATCTTTATGAAAGATACGTTACTCGATCTGTATTATAAAAAGGAAGAATACATTAATCCATAAAAATAGGAATAATTGTTTATTATAAAAAAATGGATTGGACCTTTACGTCCTTTAGCAACTTACGCACTTTGCCATTTAAGAAATGAGAAGAGACTATATTTTTTTATTAACATTTTCCGATAATATTTTTAGACGATTTTATTTGTCAAACAATGAAATCATCCTAGACTAACATAAAAAAATCCTTATTTACATATATTACATTAATATATAATTTAATAAAATATAAAAGCTTGCCTTCGTTACAAAAAGTGGTCAAGTAGACAGTGATAAACAACAAATAGTTTTTTCCTCATTTATAAAGGTACGATGACGTAAAAGTGGCTTTATTTCGTGTGCATGAAGGGATAAGTGCAATTTTTTTTCAACTTATTTCCATCTGATGGTAAATGACGATGTAGTTGATGATGTAGCCTCAAATGATGAAACACATTAACATAGACATGTCTAGTTCACTCGTGCCTTTAGAGAATATTCACTATCAACATGTTGAAACTGCTATATACAGCCTTATTATGCCTATAATTCTTAAAACCCAATTAATCATATCACATCTAACCAAAAAATGACTTAAAATTTCAAAGTCAGGATACAGAACATCCTATTAACATAACAAAATAGTAAAGTATTAACTCACCCAGTCAACGACACAAGAGACACAATAACGACAAGGAGATCAAGCATGTTAAATGCAGATCTGCAGAACGCATCTTTGTGTAGAATGAAGCCGTACGTGATAAGTTTCAGAACCAGCTCTATCGTAAATATTGTTGTGAAGAGGTAGTCGATATATCTGAGGGCCTAAAATTAAATATATAATCAGTGAATATCGACATTTCTCTGCTAATATTATTACTCATACTCTTTAAAAAGTTATTAGCAACATATACAATTTTGTATTAATTATCATGAATACAAGACAATTTCATTAGATTAAAAAAACTGACCTCGTTTATACTTTGTCTACTGGTATCAATTCCTACAGGATCTTCCATGGCCAACATAACAGAAGATGCCAAAATGCATAACAGTATTAGATTTTTAAACCAGGAGTTTTTCTGAATTTTGTAGCAAGTTACACGGAACCTTAAAGATAAATCATTTTTAGTAGTATTTTCGTTGTATGCTAATTCTATTTGCAAAATATTATAACATAAAATTACCACGCAATTTTGCATAATTTATATTTTTAGACTTATATTTGTAATGTCTCAGGTAATTAATAATTTTCACTCTAAATTATTACATAACCTATCTATATCACTCGTTCGGTCCTCCAAAAAAGTATAAAAAAAATTTTGTCAGTTTATGTAACCATTCCATTCCCACTAAAATTAATCATTGATCCTTCTACCGGATCACTTTTTGCAAACATTATCTTATTCACTTACCAATTTTTACTCGAAAATATAAAAAAGCTGCTAGCTTCCGGTATGGGTTTGTCTTGTGACTTGATTTCCACATCAGACAGACGTCGAGGACGTGCTGTGGTAATTTGTTTCTGTGTTTGATTCTCCTCGACTTTTATATCTCCTGAGAAATAAAAACAGTTTAAGCCGCAAAAGCCGCAACTTTGTAATATTCTATTATTTTCATTACTATTATCATCAGTTTGAAACACATTTTTTCTTATTCACTGGCTAGTTTGTGATAATCTGAATGAAAGTTATTTTCTTACTACGCCCTGACTGGTTATTTTATATTATATCAATATTCATACCATTTTGCTTCTTAGCGTTTGCAACAAGAACTTCTTCGATATCATTTTCCTCTGGTTCTTGTTCCTGCTCATTTAATTCTTCTTCAGATCCCGTTTCTTCGTACTCGTGGTCTGACCTGAGTAAAATAAAAGCGGTCATGTTTAAAACGATACTTCTGAACATATTCCAGCAAACTGCATCGAGCAACTTATCTATCGAATTCAGTTAAACATAACCACTTGTTGTACCACTTGTTGTACCATTTTATTTTTTTAAAAGGTATAATAAAATTTTAAGTAAATAAATAATTTAGGTATTCTGTAAATACATTTATGCACGTCATTTATTGCTTCTACTACCGTTTCGAAAAGGTGCTTTAACAGTAACGAGAAAATACTGAGAAAATAACTCCTCAACACATCTTTAAAAATAACACATGATAATTACAAAGTAAGTTTAAATCTGTGCGGAACCGGTTTCGACATTTTTATTTCCAGGCGTCATTATCATTAATATATACATATATACCATAAAATCCTCTACCTATAAGCTATGCTTTAACGCGTCGCTTAAAAGTTCCAATAGGTAACTTTGGAACCTTATTGTAAAAACGAACTCGAAACTCTATAAAAGAACGCTAAACCTTTTGAATGCGATATGAAGACGTAACCAAATTATGCTTATTTCTCGTTTCATGATTATGTGTATCACTTTTCTGCTTGTACATATACATATATATTTTTAATAAATACTACATTTCTTTAAATATTATAATAATACTGGGTACGGTGACTATATTTATTTCTTAAAATTTACCTTAAAGATTCACCTAACTTTAATCTATTCTGATTGCTTTTTGTGTAATACAAATATTAAATAAATGTCCACTGATTTACCCTACATTAGAATACCATAAGACATAGCACTATGAAAATACGAAAAATAAATAAGTCTAGCTGTCTATCCGTAATCAGTCTAATCTTTCGAATAGCGTAAACAGACCTGTTAAATTTACCTGCGAGAAACGATACATGGGCGCCCTACTGAAGCTTACTATCTAAGGTAACACCTAAAAAAACTATGGATTTTTCCATAGTCAATGTTTAATTATTTAATTTAGGCATTTTACCCACTTTCTGTACATTTGGTAGTGCAAACTCTATACATACACTTCGTTTTTTTACAATTCAGAACTAAATTGTTTATGATAAACCAATGCGACACATGCGACTAAGCACTGTTTACATAGTCAAAATTTAATTTTTAATATAAAATATTAATAATCAATTTAGACTATAAAAGATCTTCACTTCTTAATACCGAATAAATTGTTTCCCCATTCTCTACTTCCGTACCAACAAAAATTAAACCGAGTATGATAAAGTGGCCAATAACAATGATATACATACTTGTAGTGAATGGACAGGCGACATTTCTTTGAGGCAATATTCTATTAATATAATAAAACTAATTTACCTCGACACCATCTGATAAGACTTATACTTGGCGCTGCATGAAAAAACAACCAATAACATTTAAAATAATTCGGAGTTATTATATTTTGGTAAAATTATACTCGTATTAAACCAAAAGCCGTATGTATGGACTGATAATCTCGAGTTGTCATTGTAGAGATATGTACATTATATTAAGTTTTATATCATGAAATAGAATGTTGAATTTTAACCATTTTATCGATTTCATACTTTCTCCTAAAAGTACTCGTATTGTTATCAGCATATAAATATGTAACTTACCCTTCACTAGAATAACCTTCTTCATCATTGGCATATTCATCATCAGTCTTTTCTTTATCTTCATCTAATTGGGGGTTTCCTGCTTCTGGGTTTTCGGTGTCCTGTATAAGTTTACAAAATAATTGAAAGTCATTTTCACGGACCTCACCAATGAACATAGTTTTTATGTCATCTTAATTTATTATAACCACTAGTAACCTAGTTTGCTACAGAAGATTTTATTCCTTACGTTCACAGATATTAACCGCACCCAAAAACTAATGGTATTAGTTTTTATTGTGTGGTTTACAACATATTTTATCAATCACTCAAATCTTCCTCGCGATCTTTAACCCATGAATTATGTATATTAAATAGTATAGTAATCGCATAAAACTCCGTAAAACACTTGTTAATTCCTTGAAACAAATAAAAGATAGATTATTCCACATTGAAATTATAATATAACTAGTAATTTGCCAGATCAGTTATATATCCTTAAATATCTCATAAATAACTTTTTAATTACTGTTACAAAAATACTAATGCATTTATTAAACGGTCTTTTATTAGGACTAATCAATTTACCTGCATATCTTTGACGATTTGTTCTTCATCCATATCCTCAGCATCTCCTAAGTTATCAACGGCGATAGCCAAGAATACGTTTAGAAGGATATCTTGTGATGTAAATTAAGGAATGAGTCGTTATCGACGAAGGAAAAAAACATGATTAATGCAAAAATATATACGTTAAACACAATATTTGGTATTGTTATTAAAATAAATATGGTATAAACTTCAAAATGTACAATAAAATATGTTGAAGATATAGGACAATTTAATATTAATATTAATTATTAGTATAACAATATTGAAAGAGTAAATAATTCGCAAGTTTATTAAGTAGTTATCGAAACCTATCTAACACCACAAAACTTTCCAGAACTTCTAAGACTAAAAAGATCACAATTATTCTGTTTCCACTGAAAGATTTAATTTCCATTCCAGATTTTTATTTTATTTTGTAAAGGATACAATTACCACAGATGAATATAACGATGAAATATAAAGATGCGAGCATGCCAGTGGATCCGGCACCCCCATAGGCATTAATGCCGTGGTACATCACCACGTTCCAATCTTCACCTGTCAATATCTGAAAGGTTTGGGAGGTAACTGTTAATTTGATATTGAAACGACAATGAGAATCCAACGGATATAAGAAGTTTACATCAATTAATCAATCAGATTCTCAGAAGAAAACAATTCAAACGTAATCTTTAGAACAAAAAAGTGGGACCCTAATCATGCCCTACTGCCTTTTTGTTTAGAATTCGTAAGAATATGTATGTGTCTTCATCATCATATTCAATTTGAAAATCAATTAATCATTTAGGTATTTTATCAATGAATCATTTGTTAAATACACATGTATTTTTTTTACTTTTTATTTTTTAATCGAGATTTTGTCCAACTTTGTTGATATGAGCGAGATCATACTAAGAATAATGTAAGAAGTACACTTTTATTTAGACGTAAGACCTCGTCATTATCCTCTGCGTAGTGCCCTATGCCGCACGACAGTCGAAGCTATTGGACCAGGTCGCTCTTTCATTGGAGGCCACTGGTCTGTATTTTATAACCTGTCTGTCTGTTTTATTTTAATACCAGTCATACTCGTGCATAGTGCAAAGATGCTTTAGCTGCTTAGTTACCACTTTCCTTCGATGATCAACCTTGGAATGTCTTTAATGAAGGTTGTAGCTTCAATAATAAGTAGAGCACTGGTGAAGCCATTGACAATACAAATGGCTAGCAATGAACGCTTACCATCAAGTAACTAATCCTTTATCTCCTACTCCTTTATCGGTTATGACTTAAAAATACTAAACTAAAGAAAATAAATCTTACCTGAAACATGGTTAGGACAGCCTGCCAAAACGAATCAAAGTTATGACGTTCTTTTTGCGCTTCAGGATCATAATCGAATTTACCACCGAAGACCTGCATACCGAGTAGCGCGAATATCATGATGAAGAGGAACAGCAGAAGCAGTAGGGAGAAGATTGACTGGATAGAGTTGAGCAGAGACGCGACCAAGTTTGAGAGGGACCTCCAATAACTAATAAAAAAAGGAGACTTAAGTTAATAGATTAATCACACAAGACTCGTCTGCTCATTTGTCGACTATTTACAAAGAGACATTATGCAATATAGTGCCCTAGTATATCCAAGCGTGAGCTGTGAGCAATATCAAACGTTACATAATTAGCCAACTATCTGTCGGGCCACAGTAAAAGGTCTAAACTACATTACAACTCCATTCAAACCAATTTATTCAACGAATTAACTAAATTTGACTAATGATTTTTTAGAAATTTCTACTGATGAAACAAAATTTGGGGACATTTTTTATGCATTTAAAAGCCTTTATCTTTCAACTATGTATTAAGCTTAGTAAAAGTTCATGAGAAACCTCTACATTATTTTTAAACACCCATTCATAAAAATTAGCCTATGAGATATCCCACATATGTACGTACATATGAAATAAGGATTTGTTTAATATCCTTCAATTATATGTAAGAAGTGCAAGCCAATATCTAATTTTAAATTTAGTAGTTTAGGTAGTAATAATAATTTCAGAGAAAAATAATACACCAGACAAACAAATTTACCATCGGCTATGGAATCCTAAGAAGAAGATCTACAATGAGATACTAAATTTATTACACGTAGTATGGATACACAATGACCCGAATTATATTTCACTATTAACTTTGGGTCTAAGTTTAAATAAGATTAGACACGATTTAATCATGCCAATATAATACAAAACTTACTTAGTGACTTTAAAAACCCTGAGCAGTCTGACACATCTCAACACAGATATACCCAGCTGTGGGATCGTGTTCGACGTGGTCAATCCCAGTTCCACGATGGAACAAACCATAACGAAGCAGTCAAATCGGTTGAAGAGAGAGACGAAATAGCCCTGAAAAGATAACAAGATATGATAAAAACAATTTACAAAATAATTTTAATAACAATAAATTATGTATTCGCGATGAAAAATGGAAAGGATGGAATCAATATATTTGAGATACTAATTAAATGTTATCCTATAGGTTTTCTATTTTACATACAAAAAAGATATTGAAGGTATTATCTAATAATTTAATTATGAATATTATTTAATCCTATGAAAAACATTATGTTAAAAACATGCTAAAATATTATTGAAATGCCTAAATGATTTTTTGTTAAATATAAAAGGTCTTATTCCATTAATACTGGTCCAGATTCATAACGCAAAACTTGAGTCCTGCATGCATTGCAATTTCATTAATGTATCACACCTTTCTTAAGATATCAAAATCAAAAGTGTTATTTTCAAATAAATTTATCATTAATTCATATCACACCATATTTTTCACACGGACAATTATACGTGGCATGCTCTCGACTGGGCAAACCATCCAATTTGTTTGTGTTAGCTAAAGATGGGATAACAAAAAATATTGTACACTCTATTGCGTTAAGGGATTGATATAGCTTTTTAGTAAAATTATTATAATTAGCGATATATATGATTAATAATTTATATGGCAAAACAACGTTTATCGGGTCAGCTAGTATATATATATATATGAATGCCTTACCTGAAACCCTAAGGCGTACATTTTCACCAACATTTCCATCGTAAACAAAACCACAAACAGGTAATTTGCGTAATTTTGAAAATTATCCAGCCACTTTGGTTGCCTATAACGAGAAAAAACGTTCATAAATATCATTCGTATTTAAAGATAAATAACACAACTAGTATTTACCACGATTGACATAAATAGCAGTGCTAATGCTGCAATATTTAACACTAATTATGTTTAACACGAGTGTTATTTAGTACTAGTATCAATAAGCACTAGCGATATTTAACACTAATGATAATAAACAATAGCGTACGAGTAATAGTTAGCACTTGTTTTATTTCGATCTTCCGAAACATAAAAGCGCTCAAGAAATTTCTATAAATGATCTAGTAATGTGTATTAGTTATTCACTTGTTTTATTTCGATCTACCAAAGCATAAAAGCGCCCAAGAAATTTCTATAAATGATCTAGTAATGTGTATTAGTTATTAAACTACAGACAGTAATCTTTCCACACAAATTTATTTATATTCCTAAGGCATTAAATTGAACCGACTGTCGCATTAGAGTTACATATGATCTACTTTCAAACATGCGTGATAAATAGATTAGTTACTTGTGATGCTCAGTAGCCAAGACCATGGTGTTCAGGAACACAAGTACTATAATGGCCCAGTAGAAGGTTTGGGTTTTCACAGCTTTTCGACACGTTCTGCGCAAGCGACGATTCACCTAAAAATTTAAAACATTTCTTTTATATTCAATCAGTCTTATACTAATCCTCGCGAAGTCAGTCAGCCTATTGCTTATGAAAAGGAAACTCTGATACAAGTATTCCTGTAACTAGAACCATATATAATCTGTTTATTTATAAATCAAACCTTATTATACCAAAAAACTTAATAAATTATATACACTAGAAACAATTTGTGTTTTTTTTATCTTACTACAGACCGCTGCTGAGCACAGGTCTTTGTGATGATTGAAGAGTTCTGGAGTCTACTTCGCCACGTTCCTGTAGTGCAATATGACAGTATACAAAGAGCTTTAAACCAGTAGAAGGGAATTTGATAAGAAATTTAACGCCAGTGATCACTCACCGAACGCCTGACTGCGCAACGTTGTTACTAGACTGATAAAAATCATTGTAGTGTTATGAGGGCTGCCTGTCAATATGTGTTAACCAATATTTTTTTATCACCTTGTCTTACTTATTTATTTATTCATATACGAGTAAATAGGGAATAACAAAAGCAGTTTGTACCTTCTTCTCGATTTTTTTGGGCTTCTAGCTTTTGATGAGTTTTTTGGGCGCAGAGCGTTATTTCATGATTAAGGTCGAATTTCGGCCACTAGGTGAACATTAGGTTTTTTAGGTTTGATCTAAGTATTCTAGTGTTCTAAGCACTAGTATTTTCACAACAAATAAGTACATGATCCTTATAGTCCCATACAAAATACTAGTTGATAAAAAAATATTACATGAGTAACACCATACCTTGTCAAATCTTTTGCAGTAGATTTTACACATGGTTGTTTGCTGTGGTTCCCCACAATTAAGTTGTGATTGAGATCCTTCGTTACTTTTTCTGTCTTTTGTCACTGAAACCAGATATTTTTTATTAAAGCATGGTTCTCTCGTTTCTTTAAAATCATCCTAATATAATTATCATGAAATAAAAAGTAGAATTTATGAATTTCTGCCACGAAGCTTACAGATGAACAACTGTATAAGAGTATACAATTTGCGGATATATACCTTGTCTGCCTTGTCCATCCTGGTCCTCTTCCTTCTGTCCTCCATCATTTTCTAGATCTAACTCTTCAGCAACTGTAATCCAATTAAGGTAGCCTTTCAAATCTTCTTCGAATTGCTGCCTTTCACGACATTTTTGGAAATCTCCACGACTTTTAGCTTTTTCTCTCTCTTTGGAAAATTCTCTAAAATTTTAAAGAATTCATAAAATTATATCACTGCTTACACGATTTACAAATACTGAGTTAACTTAGTCACTCAATTTGAAAAATTAAATAAATAAATGCTCTTACCCAGACAACACACCGAGAATCAAGTTCATGACAAAAAAGTTTCCGAAAATTACTAAAGTTACAAAATATATCCAAACCCACGTATTGCCTTTTACATCTGATATCTGAAATCAGATAACTGTAAGAAATACATATATAATAAAAATTCAATTTAATAAGAAAAAAGGGAATAAGAGAGATAGAGAAAGAAATTTGGGGTGTAAAACATCCTAGACTCCGAGCCAACCTTCTCGACTCGTATTGCAATAATTTAGTTTCTTTACTTATACGGATGTTTCCTGTTCAGTTTCGAGTGCTTAGAAGCAAATTCACAAGGACAGTCTTTGATTCCTCCTTCGCAATCAAAGCGTCGGTGAACCACTAATATTGTAGATGTGCGTCATGGGCATTAACCTCTTACCATCATGAATATCGTTTGTTGGCTATTTCTATAAAACACAATAATTAACTCTAACAAAAGATTATTTAAAATAATCAGTATTCAAAATGTTTTAATTAACAGATTCCTTACAGCGTACATAATATCAGTCCAGCCTTCAAGAGTAATGCACTGAAATACAGTCAACATAGCGTATCCGATGTTATCAAAATTAGTAATTCCATAGTTGGGGCCTATCCAATAGTCTTTGCAGACTTCGTTTTCATTGCAATGTGTGCCGATGTCAGGATTCCGACTACACGCCCTGGGTTCGTCCACCATTTCATCTAAAAGTAGAAGAAGAACATGTGCAGAATCATCAACATCAACGAAAGTTAATAAATAAACCATCAGCTCATTTCACAGATCCAATTGATAGAACATGTAGTAGATCTATCATAATTTCTAAAGATGCTTCCGGAGGTTATCATTAAAGCATTTTTTAAGAATGTCTCGCTGGTTTATAATTTGGGGCAGTCATAAGCGATCGACAGATTCAAGCAACACGAAATATTATCAGGAGTTAGATGGGTGGACGCAAAAGTCAAAACTGTATAAGCAATTCCATGCTTTGAACGAGACATTAAGTTTCTTCTCTCTGACATTATCATGAGAATTTTCAACCTCCGGATTAACCATTAACCCCCTTTATAGTACGCTCAGTTGAATACTATGCATTATTAATAATGTAAAGAGTGAGACCAATGCCTTATAGTGGACCGCTGAGAGACTGAAGCATAAATAATTTACAACAAGTATACTGACATCAGAAACTTCTTTATATATTTAGAGATCATAAAATAGTGTTTACCGCTAATCGCGTCGAAGCAAGTATCATGCAAAATTCCTGCGAAGAGTTCTAAACCAATGATTGCGTAGATGATAATAACGAATAGTACCAGAAAAGCTATATGAAACAAAGGTACCATAGCTTTCAAAATGGAGTTTAGAACGATTTGAAGACCTGAAAAAAAGAAGAGAAAAACTTTATGGTCAAAGATCTATTAATTATCTATACATAAATCAATTTTTTAACAGATAAGGGGTTGGTAAGTCATTGTAATATTGTCGTTGGAAGTTTTATGCCGTTTCTTTTTTAAAATCGCTCGTAAGGACTCATAGTAAGTCCAAACTACCTGCTCGTGGAGGTCCCGTCAACAGACGAGGCAACAGCCTCTGGTGTACGATGGTAACACAGCTTGTATCTCTATTTTGGTCTCGAAAGACCAGTTAACCAATGCCTTTAAATTTTTCGTCTCTAAAATAAAATATATCCTCAATTGTACTCACTTGGGACTCCGGACACTAGTCGAAGAGGTCTCAATACCCTAAATGCTCTTAATGCTTTAACATCAAAAGTATCTTTCAGAACACTTTGCAGTACTTGACTAGCGATACTGGAAAATAATAAAGTCATTATGTTATTGTAATACAATGTATGTAACAAAATGGAAATAATCTTTACATGTATAAGACAAGAGATTATATGATAACCCCATAGCCCAGTTGATAGTGAACCTGTCAGTCAAGCGGGAAGTCCCGGGTTCGATTCCCGACAAGGGCAGATATTTATGTGACAGATAAATGTTTGTACTCGGGTCATGGGTTTTTGTGATGTCATATTTGTGTACGTCCACGTCACCTGGAATACAAGGAGTGGGGAGTGTGACCGTGTGAACGTTTATTAAAAAAACTTTTGTACGATTGGTAATAAAAGTATTTTATATAGTTTTTTTTTTTAATGTAAATAACAGACAAACGAGCAGACAAGCCACCTGATGGTAAGTATTCACCGTTGCTCATAGACATCAGCAACATCAAAGGTATCATTGATGCGTTATCAGCCAGGAAATGAGAAGAATGTAAGAAATGAAGTACTGGTTCTCGAGCCCCCAACCGGAACACGACGAGTCGTTTGGCGGCTGACTCAAGCAAGAGGGTGGTAGCTAGCCAGACACGCTTCACGGACAAATACCAGTAATAATATTAATGACTTAATAATAATACACATAATATAATGCTTACGCGAAACCCTACCACCAAGCAGGCTGGCGTCTGTCGCCCTTATTGTGTCGCCCTTATTACATTCTGTTCTGCCAGAATAGGATTGGGATCAGTATTCTAGGCTGCCCCAATACAGCCGCAATAGTATGTACATACAAGATATTAAATATAATACCTGAATTATTTTTAAAAATTCCGAAAGTAATTTAAAACTTGACATTAATACAAAAATTATCACACTCTCTTCAAGAATGCCCTACAGAATTCATGGTGATCTATTAAATGTTCTCTTTAATAAATCACTTCGCCAGTTAACCAAACAACGCAGCAAATGGGACGTACTGAACAGCGACCTGGTCCGGTGTCGTCTCAGCTTATACTGGTTCCACTTTTTCATCGTGTGTTGCAATATCGACTTCATTTTATTTATTTAACAGTTAAAATTTTAATTTTCACCATACAGTATAGTATATTCTAGAAACTGGCGAAATAAATACATTTTATTTAAGTCAATCAGTTTTCACAACATTCCTGTATATATTTTTCAATAATAAAACGGTCAGAAAATAATATCCATAGAGACTAATATGTCGGAAAATAACGGTAGCCTTGACCGCATGTCCACTCCAATTTTGTTTCCTACAAAGCCTCTAAATTTATGTAAATGCCCTTGAACCAAATACAGTTGTATTCGAAATCCTGAATTCGCCGTTCATATTTGTCCAGTACTACGAGTATACCTAATATAAATTTGTAATACGATAATCGAAAACGACGAAAACGACGAACGAAGGATCCCGGATTCAATTCCTGGCTGAGGTAGATATTTCTCAGACAGGAAAGTGTTTATTCTAAGGTCTTAGTTAATTACGATCGTTGGCAACTTTCCGCTACACGCGCATATTGACGCAACATCAAATGTGCCAAAACTTGAATCACGCTATCGAAGTGTTCTGCATTGCTTATGATGTATAGACGTCCAAGATGTGGGATGCAGTACTCCAACTTCCATTATCACCTAGACTTCGCTTTGCTCAATCAGGTGTTATATAATTAATACATGAGGTGGGAAATCCTAGTACAGGAGTGAAATTTTGCAAACATGCGAGGATATAAACTTTCTAGATTGAAACTTTAGTGAAGAACAACTAAACAGCTTATCCAGTAGATAATATAATGGAGAACAGACTCACACCTCCGCACCAAGATTCCCCGGGTTGCAGGTGACGTGGATAGACCAATACGACATCACAATAGCCATTATAGTGAATGTAGATGCATTCATTGTACGGAAATAATGCATCAGAAGGTACTTGACAACTTGTCAGTCAGTGGAAGGGATAGTTATCAAAAAGGGAGTCTTGTGATGAGCACAATCAATCTTGTAACAGACAAGATGCAGTTCGGACGTGTGCCTGCGCCCGTGTTCTGTGTTCCTTAACGCAAATATCATAAGGAACACCGAACATTAGAGCCACTATAATAAATACTTTTGCAATAGCTTACCCAATAGTTACTATAGTAAAATCTAAACTGTTCCACGTGTTTCTTAAGTAAGCACCAGGGTGGAACAAGAAACCATACGCGATGATCTTCATCACACATTCGCATGTGAATATTGCCATAAATATCCATTCTACTTTTTCCTGGAAAAAATTAAGTAAGACACGTTACGATTACGTTGGACAATAACAAAGAAAAATGCTTAAAGCATCCATAATATTTTTTAAATGGCTGGCATTCATTTAAAAAATATTTTTAAACGAATGTAAATCCACGCCACATCAATCCTGGAAAGAGATTCATAGCTGCAGATCTTCATGGAATTCTTCAGAATAATGGGTAACAGGCTACATAACTATGCCGTTCTAGGGTAGAGCAGAAGCCAGCAGTAGGTTGATAATAGATTTGTCAGTAAATAAGCATACCAGCTTGATTGTAATTAGTCTCCATTGCCCATCGATCTCCGTAATAAATGGATGGCCTTTCATCTGCTGCTAACAGTGATTGACTTACCAGTTGAGTTTTTGACTCAATTTTATGTGATTATATCATTATTTTTCTTATTTTTAACTCTCCAACACGGCAACAGAAACACTTTAAAACATTTCATGGGTGATTTTTAGAACGAGGATGGTAGCTAGTTAAGCAGGTCACTGTATAATAAACTGTATGAAACAGAACCCAGCGACCTCCCTAAAGTCGCCATTGATCGTCCATTGGCATTATCCATATCTCCGTGCGACCAATACGCACCAGTAGATGTTAGTAGAACCAAAGGGTCTTGAACGCCCTATCAATTTGTTGGCCCATCAACCAAAATAACTAGCAAAATAAAGCTTCAACAGTAAATTCAAAAACAATACTCACCAATATCTGATTAGTATTGTTCGTATCTCCGCATGGATAGGGCGTGAAGACGGCTAAAGCGATACAATTTGCAAAAATCGTTGTCAATATCATATACTCGAATGGCCTGGAGATACGGTTAGAAAATTATTATACTAACGTTGCATTACATTATGTCTGATTTATTAACATCCTAATCCACCATCATCATCCAACTACCGACTGCATCAATAAGTGTTTAATAGGTGGAAAAAGCCGGTCGAGTTATGACCGCCTCCAGATATGCATAAATATATATCATGTCTGAGCTTGTCTTATACACATCAATATTAAAAACAATACAGTTACAATACCCCTCTTCCCTAAGGGGGGGTCGCATCAGATGTAGGCTTAGAAGCCATCAGGCCAAAGCCAGCCTCAGGTGGTGTTTAGTGGGTAGGCCCCTAGGTTTTTTCGGGAGTTCCACATAACCACTGCAGTCGGCTGCGCTGGTATGCTATAAACATTCACCACCCCTCTCCCGTGTTTCTCCGGAGGGTAGCCCTATTCCAATTTGTCTGGGCGTAAAAAAAAACAATACAGGATTTAAATGAATTAATAATAATTTATTAATCACTAATATCCCGCCAAAGCGGCAACGCTTCGCTTTGGAATGTTCCGCGAAAAGTCCATTTGCCGAGATGAAAACTATGTATCTAAAGCTATAAATTCCAAATATGCCGAGAATCATAAATCTGTTCAGTGTTTTAAGCATTTTTTTAATGCAAATACCCGACAAACGAGCAGACGAGCCACCTGATGGTAAGTGATCACTGTTGCACATGGACATTAGTAATACCAAAGGCATTACTATTGCTTTGTCGGCAAAGAAAGAAGAAGAATGAAAACACGAAAGTACTGGCTCTCAAGCCAGTAATAATATTAATGACTTATAATATTATTGATAATATAATCCTTATACAAAACCCTACCATCAAGCAGGCCGTCTTCTATCGCCTCTTACAACACCCTATTCTGCCAGCATGAGATGGGGGTCTATGTTCTAGGCCACTCCAATACGGCCAAAATTGTTGTAATATTAGTATTACACAAACAGACAAAATACTGAAAGAAAAAAACTTGAAAAAAAAAGTTTAGGTCTATATATAGATATCAAAGTTTCAAATTTCCAATAAAATAATTAAAATTTTATTAATAGTATAGATTTAAAAATAATAGTTTAAAAAAACTAAAAAAACACGCTTTTATTGCTAATAGAACTAAAAACTGGAAAATAAATAATAGTTTAAAAAAACTAAAAAAACACGCTTTTATTGCTAATTGAACTAAAAGTAGACAATAATTTTTAATTACAAAGAGTCTTTATTACAGTAGTAGAAGGTCGGACAATCAATCATAATTAATTACCTCAAATAAACATTATAATAAAATTTAAGTTATTAACAAAATAATTCAAATCAAAGTAAAAAGCGTGGGGTGCTCGATATATTAAATATGACACAATCATTCTATTGGCAACTATCTATGAGAGAAAAGTTATAAAAATGAAGTAAAATGCACCCCACGCTTTTTACTTTGATTTGAATTATTTTGTTAATAACTTAAATTTTATTATAATGTTTATTTGAGGTAATTAACTATGATTGATTGTCCGACCTTCTACTACTGTAATAAAGACTCTTTGTAATTAAAAAATATTTTCTACTTTTTAGTTCAATTAGCAATAAAAGCGTGTTTTATTAGTTTTTTTAAACTATTACTTATTTTCCAGTTTTTATTTCAATTAGCAATAAAAGCGTGTTTTTTAGTTTTTTTTAACTATTATTTATTTTAATTCATTTTCGTTGATTGTACTTTTATCAATAAAATTATTAATTAAAAGATTTTGATCACGATAAATATCTTATTTACTTGTCGAATTTTGTTCTGTAAAATAATTTCAAAATTTATGTTCTGATTATTTTATTGTAATTAATAAGAAGCTTTTATAAATCACGGTTATTATGAATATTAAATAGAGTAACTTGCGTTTATGAGACTTATTAGTACCCACGCATGTGTAAGGAATAAACAAGGTTAGAATGCAACTATCCTAAAGACATTTTGGTCCCCGTTGAGCAATACCGCGTCCCCGAGCAATTTCGAAAGAGTAAGTCGTAGACTGCAGAAATCAGTAAGAGTAACTCTGACTGGAAGTGCAGGCATGCGCAGATCGCGCGCTAGCTCTATCTTTCTCACTCTCCTACAGAGGATCTAAAAAAGAATTTATGAATCCTGGCCGTCCTAATAAGGATAATGGGAAACTGTTATCAAATTATTGCATTGTCATCGGCCCTTGATATGTGTGCAAAGTTTCAAGTTGATCAGACTTTTAGAAACCAGTGAAAATTAAGCTCAAAGATTCCGTTACATACATACATACATAGATACAACCCGAGCTAATAAAAGTGTATTAAAAACAGCCTATTCTAGTAGCAACGACTTAATAATTTTATCGCTTCATTAAAAAGGATACTTCCATTCGACAATGTTGTAGCACAATTTTCTCAAGGGGTTCTTCAGATTCAGACATAGGAGACTCCTCGTCGGTTTCTCAGGTACGGCTTTGCCCCGTGGCTTAGCCTTTTTGACTGGTGGGACCTGGGCCGCAGTGGAGGCTTCCGCGTTGGGCGTTGTGGCTTGGGCCTCTACTGACATCTTAGCCTGGAAATAAATTTGTATCTTTATTTAACAAGCTCACTATGTAACATAAAGCAACGTTTCTGTCTGATGCGGGTTTTAGATTGAATGATTCATGGGCACAATTCAGATGTACACAATTTGTAATACAAAAAAATAGCACCTGTTGTAAACGTGTAGCAATTGTTTTAGTTTGATTTATTATTTTCGATAGTAAGGGTCTATATACATGAGTTTGGTTGTAAATCCAATCAGAACACTCTAAAGTAGAACTGATCATCAGTAGATGGTTAGTTTATGTTAGGTTACCGCAAGGATTATAAGCAAACCATGTAAGGGCGTCAGATGAGAACTTTGAAGTTTGACATCCGATCGCTTATATATCGTAAGTAATCGACTGACATAAGAAACTTTGGGCATGGTCGGTGCTCGGGTGGGCCACAACAGCAAATACTAGTATTTAAAAATATATAGATAATAAATAGTAGCGCACTCCAGCCCAGTAGACTCAGTTCTAGTCCGGGGTAAACACTGATATAGTAAAGTAATCACCCGCTCTCGCTATACTTGCAGAAACTGCAGACAGTAGATAGATAGATCACTTCGGTAATAATGCTTTTGTTATATCTTTCCAGTAAGGAGTCTTTTATTCAGATTCGCCAGTATCTTCAAAAGAAAACTGTACATTCTCATATTTATTCTTTTATGTTTTTTTAATTACTAATTACTCCATAACTGAAATATTTTTGGATTCCAACAAACTGTATATTAACTTATAAACAGTTTAACTTATGAAAATATAGTTTCGAAGGCTACTGTTCAATAGTTATTAACACAATATGGGTCATCTTTGTCTATGTCTGGGAAAATGCCATTTACTAATGAAAGATTTACCAAGTGACAATGCAGGAGAAATTATTGCAAATAACTCCATCATGTTGTTTGTTATTGTTGGTTGTTTGTATTCTGAGTATGAGAATCAATGATAAATTTAATATGAGCCAGTAACATAAATATTGTATTAGAATCAAAATTAGTCAAATTGCTAAAATATATTTCAATTTCCTTTGGGCCTTGAATTTATCGAACCTTAATTTTGAACACCATTTACTGAAAATTGAGGAATTTCTTCTAGGTTTTTAAATACATGTGTATTTTTTACCAGTATTCAAGTGCCTCCATGTATTTTTTTTTGACGACCCCATAGCCCAGTTGGTAGTGAACCTGCTTGCCGAGCGAGGGGTCCCGGGTTCGATTCCCGGCCGGGGCAGACATTTATGTGACAGATAAATATTTGTTCTCGGGTCGGGTGTTTGTGATATCATATATGTGTATGTCCACGCCACCCGCGACACAGGGAATCCTAATGCGGGGGTGTGAGTGTGTAAACGTTTATTTATTTATTATTTAAAAAAAAAGAAACAAAAAAAAAAATCATGCAATAAAAAATGAAAATTGAAGGCTACAATGTTAAGTGAGCCTTCACTACCCTTTATAAATTGTGCTCTGTGATACAGATTAAGATCAAAAGATTTTTGATTGTTGTCCAAATCTTTAAGACATACTATTTGATCTGACTTACAAACAGATCCATAGAAATTTTAATGACGAATATTAATATGATTAAACACAAAGTAATTTTTGCTGTTATCATTATTATCAATTATATCCGACTTTTCAAGAAGTTCGTCAATGTTAACGTCAACAGATGTTTGAATAATAATATAGTTTGTACTTAAAAGTCATTAATTTTAATATTTATACAATTTTGTGTCCCCTGAAAGATCCTTGAAAGATTTACACTTTTATTATGTGTATATCATTTCTAGGCGATTTAGTAGTTTTTCCTATGAATATGGTAGTTAATATGCAGAAACTCCCTTATAACATCTAATTAAATGTGTAACAGAATTATTATTCCTTGGGATTATTTTTCTATTATTTTAATATATTCAGTTTTCCAATATTCAGAAAGTTGTTAATAGGGACTTTATATATAATTACGTTCGTGATGGAAGCACTCATTAGAAATATATTTACTTCAGCCCTTAAATTTTTAGAGTTTTTGTCATTGCTGCCATTGAATAGTACGATGCTGACATAATTATTTAATTGCAATATTTCAATCTTCTTCGATTTTAGGACTTCCCCCATAGATGCATGTGGCATCAAGAAACCTGTTACAAAATAAGTGTCAATTCATACTTTTTTGTAATTCTGGCCTTTATCCTTGACCTTAGTTATCCGCTAACATCAGTACATGTTTCTATCTCTTACACGATTCACCTAATCTCATCTTTAGATCCTATTGAAGTCGGTATAATATTATTATTGATATCGAATAAATTCCAGTCAATATTTTACTCCTAACAATTATTGGTTCCATTTTCAAAAGTGATTGATGCCAAATAAATTTTCTCAGTTTTTGGTGGTGGTGGATTTTAGCTATTGAGTAGGTGTTACAAAA
This sequence comes from Megathymus violae, assembly GCA_003671415.1. Lineage (NCBI taxonomy): Eukaryota > Metazoa > Arthropoda > Insecta > Lepidoptera > Hesperiidae > Megathymus > Megathymus violae. The sequence goes on along the minus strand of PDGT01000006.1, from coordinate 2,405,380 downwards.
ATTTACGTATCAGCTAACAACTATACATTATATATCCATTCCATATTTTTTATGTAAATATGTTATTTTTAGTAATCGTTTCGACTTCGGTGTCTCTCTTATTCTTTTCTCTTTCTTGAAATACTATAAAGTTTTCGTTCCTTCAATATTTCAATTAGTTTTTCTTCTTCTACGATATGATTTAACCTATAGTTTACATATAAAATATACAGATATAATATAATAAAAACGATAATGATTGTAAAATATATTTACTATTCTAATAAGTAAACTGTAACAGAACCAAATCTGTATCTTAAATCTTCTTTTTTTTGTAAATAGATTTACTATCAACATAAAGGCAAACGTTTATTTTTTAATTTTCTTAATTTTACCTGTTCTGAGCATAGAGTTACGTAATTATTAACTCTATGGTTCTGAGTTCACGCGGAAACCGGAGACCAAGTAAACTTGACATTACAATTAATACTATCCACGAAAATCTTCGACACTTTTTATACTGCGTGATAAAAGTTAGGAGATCAGTACATTTTTTTAGGCAGGTGTAAAGCGAGAGAGGACTATGTTACGAAATAAAAAGAATCAAATTAACATGACTTGCACTACAGCAATTCCTCCAAGACAACGGTTTCGATGAAAGACAAACAGCCGTGTGTACATATTTTATATACGTATACGAACGCACTATAAAATTATTTTCCGCCGAATATTATGGGAAATTTACATACTTTTACGACAGGCCATAAACGTGGCGCGAAATTACAGACGTAAATGAATTGACGTAGTGTATCATTGTTGCGGACGTTTTACAGGTATGCTTTTATTTGTTTATATTAGATCTACTTTAGAAAAAGACTCACTGATCTTATTTATATCTTTAACTGATACATGCAACCCATCCTCGCTTATTATTGAAAAATTTTGCACCAATAGATTTTCCGTACTTCATTATGACGCCTAATTAAGTTCCAAATATGCCGTTAACCATTGATGTCAATAATCATTTAAACCTGTTCAATGATTTTGTGCTTAACGTGTATAGGGTGGATAGACAGAGAGGTGGATAGATAGACAGACAAAAATTGCAAAAAAACATATTAGGTCTCTATATCGTTAACAAACTCTATTTACAACAACATATTTAAGTTCCAAATATGCCATTAATCATTAATGCTAATAATCATCTAAATCCATTCAATAATTTTGTGCTATACATGTATAGGCAGACAGAGAGATAGGTGGATAGATAGACGAAAAAAATTCCGAAAAAACATGTTAGGTCTCTATAACGATAAAATTTCCAAAATATACCCAAAACACAAACTTGACCCCATTAGTGTTTTATTATTATTATAAATTGAGCAAGCAAGTTGTCCGGTGACGCGCAACCGCACACTTTATAGCCAACAAGATTAATAAAAGACTGGCCACTTACCATCAGCTCGGAAAGTGACCTTTAGTGGAAGGAAAAAGTATTTCTGAACCTTGATAACTTTGTACAATAACCGGTGTCATGTTGGGACGGAGGGTACATTGGACTTATAATGAACATAAATATTGTAACATAAACAAACAAACGTCAACTTAAAGAAGGTCCTTGGTTTCGTCTTCTATTTTTCACTGAGCAGTGGTATTTTTTCTTCAAATTTTAGTGAGATTAAACAGGAAGTCCTTTAAAAAAAGAAATTTTCAAATCTTATATGTATATGAAAGAGAATGTATGTCTGTATGTATGTTCACCTAAAACTCGAGAACCGTTAGCCCTTTTGACATGAAACTTTGCATACATATAAAGGGTGACATGATCACTGCGACGAATATAGTTACGTTAGTGCCGGATAGGTGGTGCTGGTGGCAGTGATTTTTATCCTTTGAAGATATAGGTAGAATTGATATGAAATTGTGTGTATATTCATGTGGCAGCATTGGAACACTAATAAGAAACACGCTAACAAATAACAAGTTTATTTGTTGTTAATATTACTTTAGAATAACAAAAATCATAAAAATAAAAATTTATTTTTATTTACGTATTAAAAATTGTAGATTTTTTTGGTGAAGCGAAGCGCACCGGGCACCAGCTAGTTGATTAATAAATGTCGGAGTTCTGAGGTACCAATCATAAAAAAACTAAGTAAAAACTTTCTCCTTTTTTTCAGTCGGATAATAATGTTAATTAACCGCTACAAATAGAACAATCAAATTAACTAGATATATTACCATTCCTTCAGCATTTGATACTTCTAAGATAGTAATTAAACAAATCACTGCGCAATATAAATGCTTGGACGGTAACCGTGACGTCTTAATTGGACGCCTGTTATTGCAATAATGCGCTAGGGCGACTTGCCAATTGGTCCTCACTTTCGTTCGAAGGGAAACGAGTGGTGGGGGACGGATGTGGTTACACGTAAGTTGTTATAGGGCGCCACAACTTTGATAAGGTAAGGACTGCCATTCAATGTGGTTTTATCGATGATCTTGAGAGAAGTTCAAAACATCAGCCCACTACTGCTTCCTTATTTGGTGGTTAATAATTACCTCTCTTGAAACCTCTTTACCTCTTTTGAAACCCTCAAATAAGTGAGGTGAGTAAAATGTTTTCTGCTATGGGTTCACTCAGGAAGGTTCGAAATTTTCTTCCTGTTGTAACCAAAATTATTACGTTTTCATCATTTATTTCTAATATCATTGACTATGCTAGTATTTGTTATCTACACTTAACCGAGAAGCAACTTAAAAAAACTTCAGCGTCTCCAAAATAGCTGCATCCATTTCTTTACATATATATGTTATTCGTAAATATGATCATTTTTCTGAGTACAGCGCAAAGCTCAAATGGCTTCTAATTCGTCTTCAACGGAATAGACATATTCTTTCTGCTTTGTACTAAATTTAAACCCATTACTGCCAATAACCTAAAAGTGGGAATTTAATATAAGCATTTTTCAAATGACTCTCACGATCTACGTTCTAACAAAAGCTTTGCTCTTTCTACCCCTAGCTACTTTTCTTCTTTCACTTACTCGAAATATAAATCTTTCACTGCTGTGGCAGTGCGCCTCTGGAACTCTTTACCCATTTTAATCTGGCTAGGAGTCACTGGATCCCTTCAAGGAACAACTGAAAAATTATTACTCATCTCTTCTATTTATTTAGTAACTACAATGTATCCACTAATTCTTTAAGCAGTATATAGATAATTTTCTATCTTTGTTTTTACGTTCTATTTGCTGAACATACTTATGTGGTTCTACTTAGATAAAGATATGATTTGATAATTGTACAACACTACTACATACTCTTTTAAGTTTAATTATCTGAAATAAGTCTGTAGGTTGTCTGGAAGAGGGAACCTGTTATATCATAATTTTCATAAGTTTTATATTTCCATGATTTTATATTATCTGAAGGTGTTCAATTAAGAATAATTGAAATGTATTCAACAACAAACAGGCATAATTTAGTTACGGGCTCGGTGTTCGTTTTTATAATATGGTTCCAAAGTTGATACGTGATTTACCTTTTGGAGCTTTTAAGCGACGCATTAAAGCACAGCTTGTAAGCCAAGATATTATAATAAAGATGAATATTTAAATGACAAGGACGCCTGGAAATAATAATGCCGCAACCGATTACGTGCAGATTAAAATTAACTTTGTAATTATCACATTAATTTAAAAGATGATGCCTTCTTAGAATATGGAAGTCTTCAAGAGGAGAGTCAACAGGCTCTTATAAGTTAGCGCATTCAACATCTTAAACTTCATCAGCACTTACCATCAGATGGGATTGTTGTCAAGCATTAACTTATTCTATGCAAAAAAATGTCCTGAAAAGTTTTTTCCGCGTTTCTTCTCCCCAATTTTAAAGCACCTTTTCTAAACATTAGTAAAAGCAAAAAAAAATATTAGATAAATAAATAATTTTGAATATTCGAAAATGCAAAGATCTTAAAATACAGAAAACGGAAAATATTTCAAGATACCTTTCAAATATGTAACCCTACACTACATAAATGTGACTTTCACTTCACCCATTTTATATTTTACTAATTTTACTCAATATATAGTAGATGGTAACCTTGGCGTGGGCGACAGTCTCCAGACAGAGTTCGATACAGAGCGGTGGGCGGTATTTTATAGTAACATTGTTAAATTCGAGATTGTGTCACGTTCGTCTATAAATAAAATCGATTGCCGCATGTGTGAAATGTCATCATTCTAGAATACCGATTTGATTGATTTTTTTTCGATGTGTTAGTGGTAGAATTAGGTTCATATGAAAGGATAATTTATTTGGGAAACTTAATTAACCTTTTTGTAAGAATATATGACGTTCAGTTTGACAGTTCATTTAATGAAAGATTCGATTGGATTCATCTGTTCTCTGAACTGAATGACAGACAACACCCGCACATCCTTAATCATTGAAGATATGCGTGTTATAAAATAGGAACAGCTAATTTTGATAAACCCACTTTTTATTTCATTCATCAGTTTATTTGTCCTTTTCATCTATTCGAAGCGAGCACAAGATGATAATAATATACATACATATATTAATGTACGGTTTATTTTTAATTCAGTCATACATATATTATTGACCACCCACACCCAACATTTACAAATAACATTCGTATTATTTTGGGATCGTTTTAATCTAGTCTAGTTTATTGAATTGGAACGTTATTAATTTATGACAATAACTTTATAAAGATTGCCGGACCTTTTAGAACTTTCTACACCTTTCGCATCAATATCCTCGGAAAACAGTAGAACTTGACGCAGGGAGTAAAGCAAACGTACGCGACATTCTCCCTATTGCACAAGATATAATGGCTAGAATCACTTAAGGTGCTCGAGGTAGTTCTTATTACAAAGGAAAATTTTATAAAACGCTCGTTGAAATCGAGAAAAAGTAAATTAGAGTACGTATAGCGTTTGTGAAAATAAAGATATTGATAAATCTTGATATGCAACCAAAGTACCGAAAAACTGTTTAGTTTATAATAAGAATCGAACTGTTGTTTGGCACCAGTGAAATTTATGTGTTATATTGCAAACGTGTTACATACCACCAGCTGTTATACCATATATATATACCATAACTAGTACTCTGCCCTCGGTTAACTTTACGCTACGAAATAGTACCTACATTATTTTAAATTAATTCATAACTTTTTTGTTTATGGATTGCAATGAGATTAGCGCGACCAAACGCTCAGACGAACAGACAAAAATTCTAACTATGTTTTGTGTTATTCTGTGTTAATAAAGGCCCTTAATAATGTTTTTTTTTCATATATCATTCATGTACAGAAAGCGATCAGTTAGTTTCATCCGTAGAACACGCAAAAATAACCTATTTCCTTTTCAACGCTTAAGTACAACTAGATTAGGTAACTTAGAGAAGCCTTTTTGTCGTGTTCGCATATAAGACAACTAATAAGCGACATATTCATCCGCAAATGTTTTCTAAAAACACTTGTAAATTATACCTTTGATTTAAATATAAAATGGTAAAAAATTACACTATTTATGAGTCGTTTTAATAACGATAATTTTTGAAATAAAAAAGTTGTTGGTAAATTTGTTACCTCGATAACAAGTACCCAGGATTTTTATATTTTATACGGGTATATACACAGAAGCACACAAATCATTTTAAAGTCGAGACTGTGGTAGGAGGGAGAAAGCTGGACAATTGACACTAATGACAGATCGGCCTCACAACTTTAGGTATGGACATATGACACTAACGACATCTTTACGCACTTGGAAAATGTTTAATCAAATAAACAACCGCGCAGCTCAATTAAAATTCTAAGCAAGCACAACGCATAAATTACGTTCTTTAGTTCGCCAGGTCAGGGAATATACGTCTACAATATTCTCTATCTACGCTACTTTCGTTATTATTACTATCAAAGTATTAGACGTACTTCCGTTCACTAAATAGCTGTTGTTGGCAACGAATAGACACGTTGTAAGTGAAAATAGAAGAAGAAGAAACATTTATTCACTTAGAATACCCCTACAAAGTTAACTACTTAAAGTAAATACAGGACACATGCTTACATGGAACTAGCGGAGCACAAACTTGTAGGTAGAATCTAATAACACTTTTCAGTAGGCATATTTCCAAATTTTCAATGCAATTTCTTTTTAGGGTTTTCTATTTTGATCCACAAGACATGATTAATATAGGCTGCAGTAGTAGCAATGTGGCTCGAAGGTCACCCCCTCATAAACCTGAGTTTGAATCCGGCATCTATTATTTTACGTCACTACAAAGTTTAAAATTAAATCTGCAAAAATTTGTGAAAACTTTTCGTCATTTATAATGGGTATACGCATCGCCAAAGATTGGAATGGTCGGCCCGCATCGAGGCTCCCAACCTATTACAGGGTGAATGACTCCAAAGCAAGAGCGAGTAGGCTTTTCCTAAGCTAACGTCCTTTACCATCTAAGCCTACATCGCCACTTACCATGACGTGGGACTGTAATTAAATATTGACTTATATTAGATAAAAAGATCCTAAGTTGTGGTCTACCAGTACCATAATATAAGTTACAAATATTGCGAGAATCGTCTAAATTTCTTCAGTAATTTTAAAATAATACGTGCGCGGACAGACAAAAATATAAAAAAAAAACAATATTTAGGCTTCAATATCGATAACAAAGTATACCTATATTGATATTACCACAAATATTCGATGTATCGATCGGTACACAACGTACAAAAAATCGTGAGTACCCGTTACAGTTGCAACGTAAAATTCATACACAACTACGTGTAATATGTACATATATCTCGTGTAAATCCATCCTTAACGCAACACAAGACATCCTAATCACAGGTCGAGCTTATAAACATATGGGCGATTTAATTACGTCCAGCTTATAAACACGGAAAATACATCCAGTCTGCAATCCTTGTACCGAAGGCCTGTCCATTGTCTGGTAACATAATGTCTACTTTTAGCTGGCGACGGGATGGCGTGTAATGGAAACAGTCGGGAACTTCCGTCATTTATAACGCAGTATTAAAACAAGGGGGTTAAGAGCGTTGCAGATAAAAAGCCGTATCAAATTACAATTCCTTTAATCAGGGCTCGTTAAAACGGATATTCTGGACGCTTTTATTAAATTGATGTATATGTGTCTATCAGTGCCGACTCCGTTGGTCAGTTGGTAGCGAGCCTGCCAGCCGAGTGAGGTTCGATTCCGGAGCAGATTTTTTGCACAGATAAATGTTTGTCCTCGAGTCATAGGTGTTTGTAACGTCGTATTTTTGCGGACATGGCTATCCTAGAGTTTGTGAACGTTTTTATATTTATTCATCAATATAAAAGAACATTTTCAGTAGTTCAAATAATTTGAAAATTTAACTTTATCAAAATTTCATCTGCGAAAGTACTTTTCAAAATTTTTTTCAACCTTATTATAGTTTACAGGAAAATTTTAACACCTCTCCTTGTTTTCTACAACAAAGGAAAAATATTCCTGAATACATGTATCGTACAGAACTTATGCGATAACGATTTAAATTTGGACCTTTTTTTTGCTTTATTTTTTATTGCAATAACGCGTATATGAAATCGCTGAGATTCACCTGAATCCCAAAAAATAAATTACACGTTTATAAGCATTTTTACGACGTAATAAGAATCTCGACGCGACAATAGCGAATTTCTAAAATTTCAAAACGTCATTCATGCATACCGTTCTGAATTTCGTCGTTTTTAACTTTTGAAATGTGTTTCTACTATACGTCGATTTAAAGTTCACGATAGAAACGAAACGATCGGGTATTACTATATAACTTCATTCCAGACCGACGGTACGACGGCACACATGCACGTACGGTCATGTTGAGTTATGTTGATCAACTGCGAATCGTGCATTGTATATTCACGCTCACATTAAAAATGTGACAAAGTCAAATGCTCGTGTTATCTTGCGCTTAAGTTATGTATGTCAATCGCTGGAAGGGTTCACACAAAACTAGTAACTCGCTTCTATAATAAGAAAGAAACTTATAAGGCAGTCAACATACCACTCAGCCACACGCTGAAATTGTGACGTGAAACCTTGTCCGCAAGAGGGCGCTGGTGACCCGTTACTATGGTACTTCTGAAACCTATCACAGGCGCCAGTTTCATGAGTAATATAATAATTATGTGCTTTTAGTAAACTTTAATTTAATTTAATTAAAAAAGGTTACGTTAAACACCGATCAGTGTGTTATCGGTACACAGTAATAGGTAAACCATGTCAGATGCGTTCGGGTGACATAAGAAGACCGATAATTAGTTGGCGACTAACAAATCTAAACGGTATTTAAGCCAGTGTGATAAAGAATGTTCTAGACTAGGGATGCCCAAAGTGATCGAATTCGTTTTTTTTATGTTAATAGCCAACAAACGAGCAGAGGAGCCACCTGATGGTAAGTGGTCACCGTCGCCCATGGACATCAGCAGGACCAAAGGTATCACTGATGCGGTGTCGGACAGTAAATTAGAAGAAGGTAAGAAAGCAAGTACTTGGCTCTCAAGCCAAAGTTTCCTAGGGGTCGACATAAACGAAAACTGATTTGGGGGGTATTAGTTCTTATATAAAACTAAAGATATTGTATATGTTGTGTTGTGTGATTTTTGTAGGCTTTTGTAAGTTAATGAATGGTGGTGGATTTTTAAAGTAGTTTGGCCTTGGGGTCGGAGGTATCATTACATTTTGGAAAAGGGGTCTCTTGCCCAAAATAGTTTGTGAATCCTTGTTCTGCATCTTCCTAATTACAAGAAAACACCAGTATCGTCCAGTAGCTTCCAGTGAGTCGCTAAAAGGTTCAACACATACATTTCTATAAGTTATTTTTTTCTTTTACTTAATTCCGTCACGTTCACAAATTAATTAATCATACTGGTACGGTTTTCATCATTCTCCTTATGAAAATGTGATATTAAATATGTATGAGACCAAATTGTCCTACATCGACGATTTATAAAGCGGGATTCGTATCCATGGCGTCGTAGCTGTCATATTAAATAACTATATAAAACAAAGTCTCTGTTTGTCTGTCTGAACGCGATATCTGAAAAATGAATGCATGTTCATGCAATTTGATAAAATTGTCTATTATGAATGGTGAATAATATTGTGAAGAATAACAAAGATTTAGGAGGTAGCGTTATAGAACAGCATTCAAATCACAAAACACCTGATAAAAATGCTGACAAGTGCAGTTTGGTTGCAGTTACTATTAGAGAATGTAAGGATTATGTTTTCGGAAGTCACCGCTTTTTTCTTTTGCGGCAACGCGTCAGTGATGTCTCTAAAGATTCAATACTCATGGGTGGTGCTGGCTACTTACTTTCAGGGAGCTTTTCTTGACTATTGCGATACAATACGGTGGCCAATAAACACCTGTGTGAGTGGAGCACGTTGAAGTTTCCTTACGATATTTTTCCGAAGTAATTGATTATTTAATTTCTCACACGTAAATAACTTTAAAAGTAAACATTGCATTTGGGCATCAAACCCAGGTCTTCCAAGTGACAGACCACTGTTCAAACCCCAAGTTTATTTGAATTGTTTTAATTTATTGTATCTTTAATTGTTGTAAATTAACTAACGAATATTTGGCGTATTTTATTTTCGCGTACGATTGTAATCATTCTGTATATTAATAATTGATAAACTGGAGCGTGATATTAAATTTACGTGCGATGTAATAAAACGCGATCACTAAGACGGAAAATATAATTTTGAAGGATTCGAGAATTATAATTTGGTTCTTCTATATTCGAGTCATAGCAGATCTCATCTCGTGGGGCGAACTGGTCAACATCGGACGGATTATGTAGCAGTTTAATTCTGAGGGTACTCGAGCATGATAGAAGGGTCTCAGAATACATTTTCGCACACCCTCAGCGTTAGAATGTACATAGGTAGGTAAATTTAACCTATTTATACTGTTACCATCTGACCAAGTTACATCTACATTCTGGCAATAAATAAATGTACTAATTTTTTACCTGTCTCGCTCGCCAAAACTTTTGTAATCAATCGTTCTGGTTTCATGCATACATGTTTCAGGAGTGGTCGTAGTCAAAGATTATGGTTGGGTTCGGTTTTTAACATACAGTAGCGAGTAGAGTAAATTAGATTGTTTCGGAGAAAAAACTTATGTTACTTTCAAAGATTTAAGCGGATCATAAATTATTAAATTTTCGTAAATATTCCAATTTCCTAAGATTTGTCAATTTGAAGTGTACGTTTTTGGAGGGGTCATGACACTACATCCCCACTCGGACCGGACGGAGTACCGTCGCTTCTTTCTTATTCGCGAACGCGTTGGTGGTACCTTTCTTGTCACTCTCAATAAAAAGGATAGTTTAAAGTAATCGTTCACATTCTACCTACGACACCCCACCTGTCATTTGGCAATAAAAGCTCAATACTCAAAAATAAAAAGTAAATGTGAGTGCGATTGCGATTCTAAAAGGGTGTATATATGTAAGTAAATTGATCCCATGTCAAAAAAATATATGAATGTAATCATAGTTATGTTGAATTTAATCTTCTGAACAATAATGTTATACTTTATTGTTTTACGTATGGAGACCAACTGCAAGTAGAGCTGACGGCGCACAACAATTAAATCCAGAAACAGCACAGGTGACGCATTCTATTCCCACGACGCTCATTCCCATACTAACGTCTGACGGATCTCATCTAATTTTAGTTTAGATCAATTAGGTTTAGATAAACCTTTAATCCATTTTGAATCATTTTGTAATTACAATAAAAGGGTATCAAAAGTTTCGTTTCGACTCCTTATTTCACCCTCGTCTGTAGCCTGTTATATATCTACGTATAATACTACTTTCCCTATTAAGTATGATGTGAAAGTTTTCAAGAGGAAAACGAATAAGCTTTTATAAGTCAGTGCGTTCAACATCATAGCCTTCATCGTCACTTACCATCAGGTGGGATTTCTGTCATGCATTACCTTATGTTACGTAAATAAAATGTAACGAATATCCAAAATAAATGTATATACCGCAGGCAATGATCACTTAGCAATTATTGGTTGTTAATATAACAAAATTCTAGCGTTTAAATACCCAAAATTTGGTTTCCATCTAATGTACATACAGTTATGTGTAATGGTTATTGACTCAAATTACTGTCTAAACATTTCCAGTCGAGAGTTTAATCGATTCACTGACATTCGAATGTACAATTACACACAAATACAACGCTCTCATGAAGTCGACAGTTCAATTCCCAATCGGGGATGACCAGTTTCTGACAAATAGATACGTATACATTTTTGTTCTCAGGTCTGACCATTCGATATATCGAATTTATTTGTGTTAACGCTGTGGCACTTGTGTGTTAATGTGCGCGACACAGGAAATCTTGAAAGGAGGGGCGGTGTTTAAAGGTTTAAGAAGTGTGTATATTTTTTTATTATTTTACAAGTACTTGTATGTTATCATTACTGCAGTAAGCACCCCTGTGTCACAGCTAGCTTGAACTGAGATAAGATAAAGAGATGTAACCCTAAAACATTTATCTATCAAATAATTATCTCGTAGGTATGGAACGCAGGACTCCTCAATCGACAGGCAGGTCTTAGCAACTGGGCTGGAGGACAATTTTTACTCCCGCAATAGGAATTCCTACGTCGTGAATGGCATGGCCTTACACAAATATGACATCCATTGTCCCATGATCCGAGAACAAACATTTATCTATCTCATAAATGTCTGCCCCGACCGCGAATCGAACCCGGGAGCCCTCGTTCGGCAGGCAGAATCACTAACAACTGGGCTACAGGGTTGTCAAATAATCAATCTAATGGTCTACATATGTTTCCAACACTTCACTCAATCGAATCTCTTGTCTTTTCTTCAGATTTAGTTAAATGGATTGCGTGAAACAGCAATTACAGCGAAGTATTTATAGTAAAAACAATAAAATTAAGTGCTTACAAATAATTTATTTCGTTACCAATATAGTTACTAATTCAGAAGATGAAAGGGAAGCAGAAGCGGCAATGAATCGTACACTCGAAAATAATCGGGTCTGCTTTATTGACCACTCTAGATGGTTGCTGCGGCTTCAAACCAGATATGTTATCGAGCTCTGTCACCGCAACCGAAACTATCGGATATCCGAAATATATAAATTTATGCGGAACCGTAATCGAATTCGCTTGGTGGCAGGTTTTCGCGTATGGATTATATTATCAGTATTATTATTAAGTCATTAATATGATTAATGGTATTGTTATATTTCCGTGAAGCCTGCCCGGCTAGCTACCACCCTCCCGCTTGAGTCAGCCGCCAAACGACTCGTCGTGTTCCGGCTGGGGGCTTGGAAGCCAGTACCTTCTTTCTAACCTTCTTCTCATTTCCTGGCTGACAACGCATCAGTGATACCTTTGGTCTTGCTGATGTCCATGGGCGACGGTGACCACTTACCATTAGGTGGCTCGTTTGCTCGTTTGTCGGCTATTAATATCAAAAAAAGAATCTGATAAAAAAGTTTCGCATAATTTCGGATAGAGGCAGACTGTAAATAAACCAAGTAATAACTGGTTTACGCTAACCGAGCTGATACCTTAACCGCGTCGTTCTCATTTTAGACAGTTTTATTTTTATTATTTAATTTGTTTTTTTTCTGTGATTATAATACCACATAAAACCTACAAACAAACTCAAACTTTGTAAATACATTATATATTTTTTCCAATTTGTAAATCATCTAATATCCATAACCGAAATTATCCAAAACATTCGCATAATCCGAAATAATTTCATATCCATAACCGTAACTGAAACCACCAGAATATTATTCAAATATCCGTATCCGTATCCGGATCCAATGTTTCATATCCATAACATCCCTACTTAAATTACTCCAGCGGCAGTAAGACGAGCGTCTTGTAGTACGGAGAACATACCAAATATCTTAGTAACTCATTCTTGTACCATTGCCGAGATTTTCCCCCACCAAAACTTATCGATGTACATACAGATATATTATTACTAGCTTCGTCCGAAGCACTGCCGTGCAAGTAAGTATAATTATTTCACCTACAGTTGATAGTATCAGGCGTTACTTTGCGGAAATTCATTATTATTAAATTAGTATTAATTTACTTTGCAACAATCCGCAAACACAAAGTCTGCGGTTAACACTCATAGAGTCTACTACCCTGATGATGCTCTGTTTCGGAGCGAAACGCGTGTTGGTATAGAAATATATACCAACATACATTGTGTTTGCGGATTGTCGCAAAGTAAATTAATACTAATTTAATTTCTTTCACCATCAAAATAAACTCACTTTATAACAGAATCTCCAATATGACAACAGAATCTCGCAAAACACTCTAGAAAATGTTTATGATTGATTTTAAAAGGAGGGTAGTGAGGCAAGTAAACTTACTACCATTGAAATACCGTCAAGGAAATGTACGTTGTACAGCCTGCGATATCCAAGTGGTACTAGGCTATGTTACTCGCTTGTGTCGAGTAGGAGAGATTGACTTGTAGTCGTGGATAGATGCTGAGGGATGCGACTCACATCCCAAAAATACGTGATATAAATATATTTATAGATTTTCTGTTTCATTATATCCATCTCTATATTATAATACTACCAGCTTGCCATGACTTCGCTCGAGATGAATAATCCTAGTAGACGTAAGTGTAATCGTATAAAGTATAATATTCCAACCTTGAGTTTTCAACAGGAATAAAGAATGTGTCACAAACAAACACATTCCTAACAGTCTCCAGCTTCCTGTATCTGGTTCAGTTAAAAATAGGTCCCCAGGTGCACAACTTGAACGCTGAAATTATGATGCCGTTTGTTGCCTGTTCTGTCCAGCCTGATATCGACTTTAATCCCTCCTGATTTAGGTGATGTGTGATAGCATAAAACAAACTGTCATACCCATAAATTCAAAGGTTAAGCAGGTCTGATCTGAAGGTGATTATTAAAGGAATGCCAAGACTAGCTCTGAATCTTCAATGTTGACTTATAAAGTCTATTTATATAAGTTTATACTACTTGCCAGAAAAAAGTAATTAATATTTAAAAACGGAGCATTACTTACAGTATGGTATGATAGTATGGTCGAACATAGACAACATGCGAACACTACTAACAATGAATTTCAAATACGCTTGATATTTCAAATATTTTTTTGAATACAGATACTTCTAGCAAAAGAGTGACCGCACCGTTCAAAACATAATTATCCTGATATTATGTAGTTGTACTGCAAACCTGTTTCTACAACATAGGGATCGCCTAAAGCTTTCTCCTAAAACACAATCTTGTTGGTAGTATTGGCAATACTTACTTCAAAATGAAGTAACTTTTGATTACAGATAGCTTTTAGCTGACTCAATTGAGTACAACAATTGACCTATTTTTAAATAGGAATATAAACGGCTTAGAGGAAGTTGAGATTTGAATTTATTTTGAGTTCGAATGAAATACGTGCTCGTACAATATCTTTATGTAAATGGCTGACGAATTATCTGACGTTATTACTACCTGGAAGCTTCGGTGTCATAGACGTCCAAGATCAGCGGTGACGAATTACCATCAGTTGGCCCTGATCCTTTACCGGCTATTAACGTAATACATCTTCATGGGAAGTGCTTATTATCCCCCAAGCACAACTGTAACACTGGAGGTGTCATCAGTTGCTGTATAAGATATAATAAAACCGCCAGGCATCCGGTTCTACACCGCGGACGGACACGTAAAGAACATTTCATGGTAGATTCTAAAAGCGTTTGGTTCGTTTGGTTGAATTGTCCAGCGAATGTACTAAGTGGCCCAATGCTATTATCTCGTAGGTTCCTCGGTAAGGTGCATCATGAATCATTAATCATTGGCTTGGACTCTAGGACAGATATAACCTGTTATACCACGACTCACGTTCATCTGTTGTCCAAAGTTAACCCAGCCGGTCATAACAGTTCGCTAACATAAGCTTGTTAATCTTATCGGATACAATATCGTTATTGGATGTTTTATCGATCCTGTATTATCTGTGGCAACTTCGTTAGAGAGCTAATTTGATGCATGTAGATTATGATACATGTAGTTAGAGTACCCTGTTGATGAAAATACAATGAACCAGTTTTCATGGAAATTGATTGTTTAACTTTCAAAGTAAGGCATCTGTAGACATTTTCGCTTTTGCTTAATGCCAGTCATCCGCAGAATGAATGAATTAATTAATATATATTCCAAGTTGGTTTCACGAATACTTTTCGAGCGTCAAACTACGCCATCGCTTCAACAATCCGTACCGTGAGCGGTCCCGGAAGAAAGAGCGGCAAGAAATTCCTGAGGAGGTTTTTTTGCTACTCACAGTTACAGAACGCACTAACAGCTATATATTAAACTAATGTCCAAGCAGTCTTATCCTTAAGTATGCTTGAAATTTGTTATAACATTTCACACACACCTACCCATGAAAAAGCCACCAGTTTCGCTAAGTCTGAAATTAGGTACAATCAGTTTATTAATATTTGTATTAACAGTATAACCATTGTGATCTACCAATAATTTTCCAATAATTATTAGCTAAACGACTGTAGTAATTATAACTGAAAAATTTTTGTTTCAGTGAACAAATAATTCTAAATTGGAAATTGAACTATTGTCCGTGCTACTTAACGTATTGATAAGTGAGTTTACACCATAGTTAACCAATGATAATCGACAAAAAGATCTTAAGAATCGACCGTTAGGTGCCCATAAGTTGCAACGGAATTCGCTTCCACGTTAGTAGTAGGAGACTAATGTTATACATATATGCATTATTGACGTCACGATGTCCAAACGGTATAGTTTCAAAACAACTTTGTGTTGTACTATACAATGTGTTCGATTCACGGCTAGCAATGACGTTCAGTAGTTTTGGAGTATTTACGGCGCGTGTAAATTCGTTTTTATCAGATCAAACGATACAAACTCACGCGACGTCGTCCTCGCGTCACGTCGCTCAGTCAGAACGTACCGGACATCGAGTGCTTACAAACACATTCTTCGGTCGATTAACGTTAGGCGATACTGACGAGGTGCTGCGTACCGTAAATACACACAATACGTACGTACATACGAGTACATACACACTCAATATGTACGTACATAACACTTACGGTTATATTCATTTTTATTTCAAACAATTTTTGAAATAAAAGTTCATAACTAAAAATTGATAATGATTTTTATTTTATTTTAAAAACAATTTTATCCAGACGCAATATTTTTTTGTATTGTTTTTTTTTTTCGATATTAAACTGTAACAACGGAAACTTGGTATTGGATTTCGATGTTTGAATTTTATATTAGCATAAAGAATATTTTGTCAAAGCATAAAGAAGTCAAACACACAGATTCTAAAAACGATTAATTATATTTTACAATAAATGATAGAAAGGTATTTAGGAGTGTCCGGCAATGACCAACAGTAAATTTTTTCAGCATTTAATTTTTTTCTTTTGAAGAGTATCATTCAATTTCTTTTATTAATTAACCTTCAAGATAAATAAAATACATATATATTAGTAGGATTTTTTACTGCGACGCGGGTACTCACTACATGTGTACATATCTCGATATTTCAACCGACTGAATGGACCATCGCCACGACTGAACAGAATGGGCGTACATGATACACAGATTACCAATATGAATTGTTAATTATTAACATTTCACCGTAGGTAGCTTTGGTGTAAAATCATAAATTAGGCAACTGATAAATGTTGTGTACATCTGTATAATTATTGCAGGTTAGGGGAGACCGGGGCTAGTTCTAACGGAGGCAACGATTAACAATCTTATTCCCGACAAACTTCAACTATTACGATTGCAGAACATGTCGCGACTCCACAGACGTTAGCAGACTATCACCTCGAAATGGTATGCGAAACAAAGCTAAATTAACGAGTAAACGATCTCTATACTTTGCAATAATTTGACTTGAGACGTTAATATTTACTGAATAAATTAAATAAAGTTTCATCAAATTCAAATTTAAAGTTACATATTCTGTAAATACACTTATGCACGTCATTTCTGCTTCTATTACCGTTTCAAAAAGGTGCTTTAAAACTGAGGAGAAAAAACAGCGAAAGAAACTCCTCAGCGCATCTTTTGAAACAACACACGGTAATTACAAAGTAAGTTTAAACGTGCGCGGAACTGTTTTCGATACTGTTATTTCTAGGCGTCCTTGTCGTTAATATAATCAAGCTGTATTAATGCGTCCCTTCTTGACTTCAACTCGATGTTATCGATAATATTATGATTCTATTTATTTTTAATTGTTCCCATATGTTTATCTTTCATGATAAAACATATAAAACAAGTGACCTTGAGGCTAGAATTAATATTGAATGGGGTAAGTTTTCACATATTGATATTTGAACCGTTGAAACTGGACAATGTATATGATTGTTGTCACATAGTTATTGATTTCTAACAATACATCTTTTCAGATAACGCCAATAACTAATATGTAAGAGTACTAAGTATCCCAGGGAGTATTAAAGCTGGCAGAAAGCTAAAGAAATTATAGCGAGAAACAAAAAATACATTTTGCTACCGTGTATCACACTGTTTCAATACGTTAAAAATAAAAAATGGTTAAAAATAAAAAATAAAAAACGTTAAAAATAAAAAAGTGACGAATAATAAGGATAAAGGTTAGGAAAAAAGGATAGAAACAAAGGAAAATGTAAAAACAAACACTGAGAGAGGTTAAAAAAATTATAAAGGATAAACTTGTTCTAAGATAAAGATTCCTCAGGATACAAGTGAAGAAAACGACTTGTAATTATGTTATGTCTGCTTTTTATTGAATTCAACGTATCCTTTGTAACAGATACACTTGCTTTGCTTGCTTAAGAGGTGATATAAAAAATAACACATGTCACAATCATATTCCTCATAATTATCGTGGGATTTGTTACATAGTGACATATGAATCTTACGACCAAAATTTGAATCTGTTCCATCTCTATATTTATGCAAAAATTATATTAAGCTTGACTGATCAAACAAACTTATTAGTAAATATACCTTCTAATTATAATTTCTTGTTACTTTACATAATTTTCACATGTTTAAAATTTAAATTGCTTATTTAATGTTTGAGAGTAATAGATAAAATTGCTTAGATTATATTTATTATGTAATTAGTTTATATGTACAAGAAAGTAATTTTTGGTAATTTCCGTCATATAACGCATTAATTTGTCTGATTTGCGATAATTTTTATAAATATTAGTAATTTTTTTGTTATTATTTACTAGTAAATTTACTTAATGATTATTGATTAATTATGTTAATAATATAGGGGAACCTATTATAATGACCCTGTCAATTCTTGCCCCAGTTGAGTAAGTATCAACTAAGGATTTTTTTTCCTTGTCGATGACTATGATTCTGAAAGTCCTTAGCTAAATAAAATTGTCTGTGGCTAAACCCAGAGCTGAGTAAAGAAAAAGCATGCCATAAATAAATAAAAAATCAGAAAATTTCCTTATATTTGGAGATCTAAGCTACGATACAAAATCGTTAGAACCAGCCCCTATCTCCCCTACTATAATAGTTATCTTATGTACATTTGAATAAATTGTGTACATTTAAGCTTACTTTATAGGTTAACCTACTTCCGAAAAAATCAACATGTCGCTTCTTTACCAGGCACAGTGGTCAAGGGCGGCTAATTTTGTAACCGGTGACGTGGCGAGGGCTGTTATCGGTTTTTTTGTTACGAGTCACGACACTCGGAAATTATTTTTATCGACGACCAAGAAATTCCTATTACTAATACTTGGCTGTTAGATGAATGACCGCTGATATTTTTAGGCACATAACGATGATAATTACATATAAACAGATTTTAGATAAAAATCCACTCGGACAAAAGGTGAGGTAATTAGTAAAGGAAACATTAGATGACAAAGAATGCTGCCTTGTAGGACACCAACACGGAGGAAAATTAGGAAAGTACTTGTTCTATTCGAAAAGATTTTCAACGGTTATGAAATTACAACAAAACTCATGAAGGGGTAGAGGTGAATACGAAAAATGTAAAAAACGAACAAAGAAAAGACATAAATGGCTGTCACGATAATAAAAGCATTAGCAAAATCAACTTTTCCGTAGAAAACAATACTGACGAATATCTTAAAGACTGGTCAATGCAATGGAAGTATTGCGATCAAAAAGGCCTAGATTATAAGTTGTTTTCACATTATCAAAAGACTAATTTTATATACCACTGCTTATAAAGGCTTGTATAGAATTAAAGAATCGACTACAAAATATTACGGCCCAAAAAGAAATCTTGGTAACATTATACGTACACAATAATTTTCATAAATTATTCTTTACATAACAACAAAAAAAAACATGATCAAGTAGGAAAAGCAAGCACTAAAAATAAATACAACCGAGAAAGTATAGGACTACTACGTTCAAGAAAATAGACAAAAAAGAATCTTAAACTTAGTAATATTAAGGTTGGTTTTTGTTCACATCAAAGTTCGGTTTTAAACATTGAATATATTGATATTGGTAACACTGATTTCATTCATGTTTGACGTAACTTTGGAATGAAAACTCACTTTACAAAATTATTCCAGTATTGAAGTCGGACTGGAATGTCTGATGTAAACAAGGATTACAATAGAGTATTAAAAAACACAGGTTCTGAAACTTTTCCTTATTTAAGTCTTTTTTTAAACTATTTTTTTATAATCTTCCTTTTTTAATTCTAAATAGATGAAGTACAATATTTTAAAAACCGTAGAAGAATCTATTGTGGAAGTCAAAAAGTAGAAAACTAGATCGCAACTAATAGCGAGTCATTAAATAGATAGATACCGTGATAAATTTACATGAAAGCTTATGAATCGGTTCGTAAACTAGAAAAGGAAACTAGAGTGGGTGTGGCAATAAAACAGAAATAACAAGAACGGATAGATATACCTAGACATTTAAGATAACATAATAAAATTTTCACTCACCTGGCTGTATATATATGCAATCCAAAAAAATAAATCACTGGCCTTACATCACTAATAACATGAACCGACTATGCAGAAAATTAAAAAGTAAACTCGAGCATAAAATACCGCGAAAATAATTGTCTACGCGGCTCGAGGTCGAAACTCTGTGTCACCGAAAAGCTGAATTTTCAGCTACACTAGCTTTAGCAAGTAAACTACACGCACTATTTTTAAACATAATTCTTTTAATCACTTTACAGGCACGTAAAAGAATAATGCTTTGATAGGTTGATAAAAACAGTTTGACGGAATGCCGATCGGGTGAAATGTTTTATTTTTAAATTTGGAAGCGCTAGCTGGGCGCGCGCGTCCGCGGAAAGCGAAGAACGAAATTCGAATTTAGGTTAGAATACGCGGGTTATGGCGTCACGCACACATGCGCAGTACGCGTTGTTTGTACACGCGCAAAGAATAACAGCTCTTAGCTTCAGTGTTTCGCTAAGAAGATACCTACGTTCCGTTAAAATATTTTTGCGGCAAAAAATATTGTTCATTTTTACCTTTCTTTTTTTATTAATATGATAATGTCTATTGATTGAATAACTAAAGTCTCCTTACACAAAAAAGCTTGTTGTTGTTGTTGTTGCTGCGTTCGTTGTCAAGCATTACACGAGCACAAAATTTGCCTTATAATCAAGGAATTGAGTTAGCTTTATAATCAAAGAATGGAGTTTGCCTTATAATCAAGGAATGGAGTCTTATACTTCACATATCTTCAATCAACGTCAGTCATCCATTAATTCTATATGCTGCCTAATTGAACCTCTATCACAACTCTAAGGTTCAGCACACAGCTAAAGCGTGTTCTTCTGGCAGACTCGCCGGCGTTTACGTAGATTGGTGCAATATCACTGAAAATACGCTAGATGACTTGCCGCTCAGGGTGACGAGCATACTGACCTCACGCACGTGGCCCCGCCCGCCTGCGGCTGGGTTCTCGGGCCGTGAATAAGAGGACTTGTGACGTAGTAGCCGAGCCGCTACGAATAAATATAATGTACTGTAATCTCATACCTATTTACATATTTCTAGTGGGGCGCGACAGCTCAAGGGCTTATGTCAATTGTGTGAACGACGTAGTGAAACAACTGCGATCGGTAGTTGAAGAGTGAGTAAATGCCCTGAGGGCTTCCGTGTCTTATAGAGCACGTTAAGCTTTGGTCGGTTTTGGATGGGTGACAGTGGCTAAATGAAATGGACGTGAAGCCTTTAGTTTAGTAGTACTGTCTGCCGCCAAAAAGAAATATTTAAATAATTGAGTTAGCCACCAATTCTTCCATTAATCCATAAGCTTGCTCATGGTCCAGCGATCCAGACTTCCTCAGTTGTAAGGAACACCATACTTTGCAGTACACTGCTAAATCTAATGCGCTAAAGTCAAGTTATGAAAAGATTGCCTAAACAGATCAAATGAGACAAAATATTTGAAGTTCACACAAAACCTGTTTGGAATACAGTATCATTCTATGATGTATTTCAAATTCAAATTCAGAACTCTTTACTTGAATATGGGCACATAACTTTAAGAACCACTGGATGAACTTTATGAGTTTAAAGAAGGCAAAGTTCACAGGAACTGAATAAAACTATGCTTAATAGGAACCTGTTTTTTGACGTTTCATTGAAAAAGAGATAACATGAGATGAAATGGGAAAAGATAAAATGTAATTATTAATGTAAGGGGCTGTATGAACTTGAGCTTAAAGCCAATTTCTCTTGCTCCTGGTTCAAGACAAGACTTAGGCGCACGGTCCCCCTCCCATTGGAGATCGTTGGGCTTTTTATTACCCAGTTTAATCGAACAGCACCCATGCCTGCGGCTGTTTTACTTGATTCGACTGCAGTTTGTAACAGCCAGTTAACAGTCTCCATTAAAGACCACGGCGGTGATTTACCACGATGACCCTATTATACGGTCCTGGTTATTCCTTTGTAAGAGTTATATTAGTAATTATAGTAATATAGCACAAGATATGTATATTGAAACCGGCTATCTATACCAGCGGTTCCCAACCTGTCCTACGCGTACCCCTGGAGGTACGCGGGGTCCCATTGGGGGTACATGAAAATTACTAATGGCCGCTATACTGAGAAGTTAAAACAGTTAACTTATACAAACATTATTATCATGTATTATGTCTACAGTAAGTACTTTAAAATGAATGAATGAATAAATGAATTCATTACATTAATACACAATAATTACTATGACACTATTTTCTTATTAGAATATTTTTAAATACGTATTTTGACACAATTATGAATTCAGCAATCAATACTTATGTATAATTATGTAATAATACCAATCTACTTACATTACATACAATTCTAATCACTGATATAATGACGCTGTTTTTTTTTATTATTTTTTTTATTATTAGGTTTTATGGGAAAAGTTTCGCCTTTCTAAGAGCTACAGCTGTATTATTTAAACATGGTAGAGCGTTAGAAGATTGACAGGCTTTTCAGGTGGGAGCCGTGGCTAACTACCCTACTTTTAAATGTCTACCCTCCTTTCCTGAGGGCGACAACATAAACGTTATGAAGAGAGAGTGCGAATTTTGTGACTTTGTATGTATGCGGAGGGTAAACTCCAGAACATCGGGACCAATTTGAATAAATCTTTTACCATTCGGAAGGTAAATTATGACAGAAGGATGTAGGATATATATATCATAATTTTGTAACACAGACTTTGATTTTACAACTAGTACACCGCCCTCGCTTCGCTTTGGAACATTCTGGAGAAACAGATCCTTTACCTGGGAAACAAATTATCACAGATTATAATTTATACTAATAATAAAATTCTAACTGATCATGAACGACATATGAGAAAAAATATTATTAGGGGCTTTTATTAACGCAATAGAACCCAGGTTCTTTATTAACGCAGTAGAAACTAAAACAATAGTTGTTAGAATTTTTGTCTGTTTGTCTGTGCGTTTGTTCCCGCTAATCTCAGAAACGGCTTAACCGATTATGTCCTGGTTTTCACGAATGTATTGTAGTAAGCATCACTTAATACTTAAAGTTTATTTCATTGCAATCCGTCCATAAATAATAAAGTTATGAATTAATATATGTACTTGTAATTGACAAAACGAGAAAAATGCAGATGCTATCTTTAAGCGTAGGGTACATAGTTTTCCCGAAGCAAAGCTAGGGCATTTGCTGGTCTATAATATAAGTTATAACAAATATGCCAAATCATTTAAATTTGTTTAGTGTTACACGTGTATAGACTGACAGATAACATTTTAAAGAAATATGTATGTTTAGGTCAAGGCCCATGACCGGTCTGAGTGGCGCTAATTAATGGGGCTTATGTCCAGCTGTGGACTGTGAATTTCTTATAGATAGATAGTTTTCTATATCAATATTAAAGAAAATTCGAATAAAATTCGTTTCGTTTTATTATTACTATACATATGTAGTATATTATAAAGTGAAAGATATTGCACCATTTCGCGTTGAATAAAACAAAAATATGTATGGAATTCCTGTTGAATGATAATACGTATCTCTTTACAAAAAATCGACCACTAAACAAATTGTTTGTTTGCCAAATAACTAAAAATAAAAAAAAAATTAACATTGAAATAACACTGGATAAAACATCGTAACTATAAAAAAATTTAGACTGTTACCTTTTATACACTTATCGATTATCGTTCTTGCAGCGAAGTCAAATCGATTCCTATTTCACTTTTAACATAAGATACATCACACGTATTGTCGGCTCTTAGTCAGCCGCCCGACGTTGGTAGAGGAATAAATCTCCAAAGAATAAACGATCGGAATTATAGCTGCAATAATTATTCCGACCGGCATTTACAAATGACCTGATTTAATGGTGTTAAAACCCCAAGACTTATCGATCCCGGTGACGTTTCAGAACGTTTGTATGCTATCAATCAGCTGTTATTTTTGTTTATCCGAAGCTCCGTATTAATGGGTTGTCTGAGAATTAATCCTAGACGGTATCGATTGCTTAATGTGTCAATGTTTACAGAAAAAAATTTTTGTTCAATCGACGATGGATACGCAACCAGTGGAGAAGCGTGGAGATATAGACGATCGTTATAATTCCTGTGGACTCAAACGAAAGGAAGAATAACTTTTGAAGTGAACTTCTGTGGGCACGGTTGCTACGAAGTGAAATTTCAATTGGTACGGTTGAGTAAAATTTAAACTCAATGAATAAAGTTGTATTGAAATGAAAATGGAATTTTCAGAGTATGATTGAATTTAAAATGAAAATTCAAGGAGTACGGTTCAATTGAAGTAACACTTCAATGGAAACGGTTGTATACAAATAAAGATAAAATTTTCAGAGTATGGTTGAATTAAAACGAATTTCAATGGGCACGTTTGAACGGAATCGAGACTTCAATGAGCACGGTTAAAATGAAGTGAAACTTCAATAGGCAAACTTGTATTGAAATAAAAACTGGCATATTAAAAAAGATTTATTAATAAATTGTACGTGATGATGCATCAGTGTACCTAGCGCGGTCTTTGATGTATTTCGCAACCAACCGACCGACCGACCGACCGACCAATAGTTAAAACGTGAATAGAACCTAAACTGACGTTAGTCAAACCACATCATTTATATTTTCTCACTAATCGTTGCAGAATTATAACCTGGAATGGTCTCCATGTCATAGTAATAGGAGCACATATCACCCCCTGACAATTAGGGGAGAGATATCCAGTGAACCTCAAGATGCTGATTAATTGATTTAGATTGGTGTAACGATATCCCATCTGCAAACGACATAATCAAAGCCAACGAAGCGACAGGGTAAAGAAACTACCTAAAAACCAATTATCGTTGTCAGATATTTCACGGAAGGTTACGATCAAGTCCAGATTCGGACGTGCATAGACGACCAGGCATATAACTTAAAAGAGGTTTTAGTTATCTATACATATAATAAAATTCTAACTGATCGATTTCTGTACATGAAGAATATATGAGAAATAATATTATTAGGGGCCTTTATTAAAGTAATAGAACCCAAAACAGTAGTAAACAATTTTGTCTGTTTCACTGCGGGTTTGTTCGCGCTAATCTCAGAAACGACTTATCCGATTTCATTACAGTTTTCACTTGTGTATTGCAATAAATGTCACTTAACATTTTCAGTTTGTTTCGTTCCGATCTGTCCATAAACAAAAAAATTATGAATTAATTTAAAATAATGTAGGTATTATTTCTTAGCGTCAAGTGAAGCGAGGGCAGAGTGCTGGTTATTATAATATAGTCACACAACAGCTGGTGGTACGTAACACGTTTGCAACTTCCACCTATAAAAAAGATATTACCAAAATATCGTCGAATGATTTTGGCAACGCGATTCAAAATTCTAAAGATTACTGTCATATGAATTCTGCGGTGTATTTTGTCATGTTGTAGATACCTAAATATAGATTATATTCTACCTAAACTATTGGTAATTACGTATGTCTTCGTTATTAATAGTTACTTCGGTAACAGGACAATTAACCGTTAAATATTGCTCGCAAAATTGCTTTTGCGTAGATAGAAGGGACATAAAGCTTGATACAAACTGGTGATGAAATGAAAAACTAATTTATTCTATAGAAATGATCACATAATTTTAGTACACTAGCACCCTCATTAAGATTCTAGTGCCTTTAGAAACTAGGCTCATCTCTCTCCTTTATATATGATAAGAAAAATAAACATTATGACCGTTCATATCGAAATAAAAAGTCGAAAGACTGAGATTACGAAATTTAAAAAAGTTGTATAGAATCTGTTTGTGTGCGCGTGTGTGTATGTGTATGGGGGGTGGGGGTGTTTTTGTGTGTGTATAAGTGTTAAGTATATGAACTCGTTAATGTCAAAGCTGAGATAATACCTGTGATGATATTCATTAATACAATAAAGTAAGAAATTTCATAAGAAACAATCAAAGCAAATATTTTTAATGAAAAAAGACCGTATTAGATTTCGGTAAGGGCCGCTTTAGCTTCCTTCGAGATTTAAGCATTTTTTCATGATATCACATATATGTATATATATATATATGTCGGAGATGGTCATTAGTATAGCCGTGAAACAAAACTCAGCACGATATCCGAGTGATGGCGTCGATACTCGGCTAACATCGTGCTACAACAGAGCCTAGCTAGTGGAGTGACGCCGAATGGAGCCACAGTTTACATTCTGCGGTCGAAGTGATCGGTTCCTCCGCACTGGGAACTATTACTTGTTTCGTTTGCTCGGCGTGAAGTGTTTGTTAACAATAAATTACAAGTGTTAAACGATTATACGTCCACGCTATGTTCGACAATGCTGCTAAAACTACTGGCGGTGCCGACATATATATGATGGTGATGTAAAGTTGACATACTCCCTACAACCCACACTCCGCATACAATGTATCTTGGATATTGGCGTGTTGTACCTAATGTATCTTTTGAAACATAGCATCAGTAATACTTTGCGGTAAATGTTAAAAAAACAGTATTAAATTATGTTCGGCGATACATCATACTAGCTTTTTGTCAGCATAGCAAGCATTGTCACCCTTTTACTGTCACGTAAGTAGCTCGGATTGATTATTATCTTTTATAATCATTATGATTATTATATTTATATTATCATTTATATATTTACTACATATAGATACTTGCATTCTTAGGCTTTCAAACTAATTTTCAAAAGTTTTAAGGTCGTTTAAACCTCCACATTCAGTAAGTATTTCCTGCGCTGCTCTGGACAGTGATAAGCGCGAAGTGGTAAGGTTGCATATTTTGAAATCCAATTCTATCAATTGTTATTGCACAGCAGTGGAAATCAAACTTTGATGTTTTAACGGAGATAAACAATAATTACTTCTTAGTTTACATCGCTGTCACAATAACTAATAATACATATTAATTCCAAAATACTAATACAGATGCATAGTTGTAATCTTTCCCTTCTAATCATAGCTTAAAACAACGAAAATATCGCAAATAATCCAATTTGAACGCAGTCTTACCCGCGTTCATAGCTACCGCACGTTGGCAAGTTGTCAACTTAATAAACGCAGATAAGATATTAATAATACGTTGAGTTTTATGTCCCGGAAAGAAGTACAGGCGTGTGTACTAGCACCTACTGGTTTCAATAAGTGACTGTTGGTTAGAAGTCCACGACTGGTTGTAGCGCTCTTTGAACCACTGCAATTGATCCGGGCTTCTCTTCATGTTCAGCTGTCTGACGATGTATGCCTTTCACCTAAGTAGCGTGTGTATGTATGACATATTAGATAACACGAATTATGGCGGACGGATCGGACATTATCTACTATTATGGCATATAGGTGTGAAAGCTAAATATACGTTTTGTTATTAAGTAGCGGCCTCGACCAATTTCGCCCAGGTCGGACTATTTATATATACATAATTATTAAAAAAATATGTTTTTGCCTTAATTAGGCTTAGATCATTAGCTTAACTGATATTTTATATGGCCTATCATCTGCGCAATCACGTGGTCTCACTACATACCAATTTAGATTAAGATCGGTCAAGCCGTCCTTGAATTATCTCGAGACATACAGACAAACTAACAAGAATTTTCAAAATGGGCAAATTGATGTCATGAAGTCAAAGAACTAATATTTATCATGAAATTTGTCAAAAAAATGAAATGTACAGGCACAGAAACTAAACAAACTTACATAGTGGTATAGATTGGAACGAGGTAAGGGTAGGTTAGGGTATTGACAGAATTAAGGAATTTTGTATACTGATATTATATTAATATTTACTGTCACCGGGCAGTTATACGACTGCTTCCCATAAGCAGATCATCAGAAATAAAGCTTACTACTGAAGTGAGGGACTTTTATAAACGTTTGAACACAAAGCGTGAACAGATTAAAACACATAGAGGGCGTAGAATGACATTCAGTCAACTAAGTTTCATTCACTCAGTTCTTTTAACTCACTTTCTTTCTTTCTTTCTTCATCTTTCTCGGCCGACAACGCATCAGGGATACCGTTGGTCTCGCTGATGTTCACGGGCGACGGTGACCACTTACCATCAGGTGGCTCGTCTGCTCGCTTGCGGCTCTTCACATAAAAAACTAAGTTACTGATTATTTTTTGCAGTGAAACCAACAAAGAGCGTAAAGACGACGCAAAATATGTCCTAACAATGTTACGTGTTCAACCACAGGTTCAACTCTGTATTTCAATGTCTTGCCTGGACAGCGCTAATGGATGAGTGAAGCAAACTTGACAATCTTAGTGTATAATTTCTGAAGTCATGGTTTTCAAACCTCTAAAAATCAGTAGGTACCATCGTGTGGTTATTGTAGGATACCTGCAGGACTGTCTCATATATGTAGTGGAAACATTGGCATCTTCACAGTTAAAGATTTTTTTAGCAATGACGAATTAAAAAAAAATTAGTACTTATGCATTCATAACTTTCGAATTACGTCATCACTAAAATAAAATTACATTAATCATTTTCATAATTATTGTATGACATAAAATAAAAATTGACCTGACATCCTAAAACACCATTTTCACATCTCAAAAATCCTGTTAGTATTTATTAATAGCCCTTATCTGTCTTTATCGTTACCATTAACCGTTAAAGAACAGCCTCTTGTACTTCAAAATATCTACGGATTCCAGCCAAGTATTTGTCATAGTGATTAAATACAAATAATTTCATTTCAACCCAAGTCTTGTGCCATAATCAATTTCATCGTAAATCAATTTGAATAATTGATAGCTAAACTCAAATTATACGTCTGATGGCTAATTACCGACATTTACGACAGGGATGTTAGGGATACGAATCTTCGGATCTGGATATGGATACGGATATATGAATAATATTTTATCGGTTACGGATATGGTTAGGGACATAAAATTATTACGAATTATCCGATTGGTTCAGATAATTTCGGTTAGGGATATTAAATGATTTTGGACTTGTATAAAAAATGATGTATTTACAAGGTAACATTTTGACTTTCTTTCTAGGTATTATTTGGTATTACAATTAGGGAAAAAAGACCTTACAAATAAATAATTAAAACTGTCTAAAGACAAAAGCGACGCGGCAAGTATATCGGCGCAGACAGCGAAAACCTGCCATAATGTGTTTCATTTAGATTCTGCCCCTATCCGTAATTATTCGAAACTTTTTCATCATATTCGGTTACGATTGCGGATATATTTTTGTTTAAGATATCCGATAGTTTCGATTATGGTTACGGAGCTCTATAGCATCCTTGATTTACGAAACATTATCGTAAGGAAACCCAAATTAACTGATTAATCGCATTGGTTGGCGATTTATTTTTATATTGACTCGTGGAGAACGATCAAAGTGACCACATTGTCTACCCCCGTTATGGACATACGTATCACTAGAGAAATATTGAAATACGTTAAAGACTGACTTTACGGACATAAGATAGGAAGTGATAGCCACACTACATAAATATATATCAGAGACAGTCATTAATACGGTTGCTAAGCGGAGCGCGGCCGGTGACCTGAGTGATGGCAGCATCGCGCTATGACTCTACATCCGGCACATAGTTAAGGGTCAGGCGCTATGGCAGCCCTTGCTTGTTTCAATCGTGCTGTTACACGTTTCGTTGGTAATTATGGAAATGTTACTCTGCTCGAATTACCCAATATCCGCTCGGAAAGACGTCTGACCTCGGCGCCAGCAATGCTATCCATCTGACATATACATGTGTACTATATGGTATCGTTTTGATAAAAGTGAATTGTATAGATCGAAAGCTATTAGGGCACATTTTTATATACATATACCCATCTATTGCATTTTACAGAACTTTAAATTTGCTTCGTAATCTTGCATTATACCATTCTTTTTCGGTGCATGCAGTGAGGTTGAGAAATGCACTGTCGCCAAATATTAATTTGCAAACAATTTACTTGTTGAAAAGAAAAGTTGTAGGGTACTATTTTTCTTTGTCAGAATTTAAGTTCATTCTACAAAAATACAATGGGTATATATATTTCAGTTTTAATTTATTAATGTATTATATGTTTTGTCAATTTAATTATATCATGTACTAAATGGAGCATGTATATAGAATTTATTTATATTCATATGTATGAGTTACTGTATCAATTATTATTATTTAATAATTTTACATATTATATTTTGAAATGCATGTAAATTTTTTTTACCCGTCTGTCGGAAGAGATATCTGTTAGACATCAGCACGATAAGACATAAGACAATAAATAATATAACTGATAACAATTATTGGGGTACATAACATTATACTTGTCGTATACATCATACTTTAGAAGGGTAAGGCAGTGGCGTTAAAATAACGAAACCCAGCAAGTGCAGTTTGAACACTATTTTTTTATAAAAAACATAAAAATGTTTATTGTAAATAAATACATGTTAGGTACGTACATGCTATGGAACTGCAGTTTTGCGTTCGGTATAGTCTCAGATATCTGAACACACATGTACGGCGTAATAGACCGTACAATATTGTATGAATATTTTATTCCATAGTTTAGAAACGACATCTACATCAGAAATAGTAAACTAAGATATAATTACATAATAGAATTAGTTCCCTTATACGATAAGCGATGTCGCTAGTGATCCGTAAAGTTAACGACATCTATCTATAATTTTATTTAACACCGCTCTCAACAATAGAATATAATTTATTTCTTGTTCAAGACGCTAGATAGCGGTTGATCCTGTATATTGATAAGCTGTTAAAGTTATGTTTACGTGAAAACTGGATGAAAATTGTTTAACTAATTTCAAAGTAGAGAAGGTTCTATATTCGTGTGTATATATTTTTATGTATGTACATCCATACCGCCATTGTTTATGATGAACCGTTTTTGATGATACTTTTTTTATGTATGGCTCATAGTTCATCTACTATAAATATGGTGAGATAGATAATGTATTTCAGAGATGAAGAATGCGACTCCTCAACGGCTTATCATAATCTAACTGTGTTTTGAACTGTTTACTTTTGGCACAGGTTACATAGCAAAGCCAGTACACTATTGACGTTTGTGACTTGGAATCAACATCTCATGATGCTGAACTGGCGACAAAAGCAATGGCACTCCTTAATAACCAGGACTTAGGGGATAACACTGAGATTATTCGACACAAAATAATTATTAGTATTTTGAGTGGATTTGACGCTTAAATCAACCTCAAACATTTTAATATGTAACATAGCGCAATATTTTATTTTTCAGATTTTATTACGACTTTATAGTTTTTATTTTTAAACACGGTTTAATCATTAATTTTTATTTATTTTAGGAATATAATTATACTGAGAACATGCTTCGTGGTAATTAAATTGTAAATATATATGTTTTTAATCAATTATAATGAAATAAAATCGAATTAATATAATTAAATAGTTTACCTAGCTAGTCAGAAGCGTGGTTGTGTGTTCGTGTGTGTATGAAGGCTGTGGCTACCAGTGTTTACAACAAAAAATATTACCGTCATACGGGGCTTTTTACTACTGATAAAATATTACCATACAAGCCTTTTTAGCACGTAAAATTTGCATACTACACGCGTGCCACGTAATTTGCGATGTAATAATGTTTTGCTGTACAATTATTAAATATTTCAGACAATGTTATGATAGTTTTAATAAATTCTTGGCTATATTGGGACGGTCGAGAATACTCCCACCAATCCCATGCTGACAGGGCGTTGTAAGAGGCGACAGAAGCCAGCCTGCTTCGTGGTAGGGCTTCGCGTACGGATAGATATTACATATTGCAAGATTTGGACGGTCCAATTTTGAATAATTTATTATAAGGGTTAATGAGTTTTGAAATTGGGAAAAAACGAAATCTTTACTTTTAGTGGAAACTGAGTAAAATTACGCAATTCCGCTTATTGCGAGCTTCTTTTGATGCCGTATATCAAACAAAACCATTATACCATGAAAAAACTAGGATAAACGGGTACTTACAATAAAAAAATCTAAATGTATCACCTCACATTCATATATAATATTTGAGTAATACGACAATTGATATACCATATTGCCCCACTGCCGGGTTCGGTCTCCTTCACAATGAAACCAGTTAAGGCCATAGTCTACTACTGTGTCCAAACGCGGATTGGCAGACTTCGCATACCATCGACAACATGGAGAGCTGTCTCAGATATGTAGGTTTCTACACGAATGTCTCCTTCATCCAAACTACATTCAAACTACTAGGCTGCCACTGCTCTGTTATTTTATATAACATTACATAAAATCCATTGAAATTTCCAACGTTATGCCTTTGTCAAATTACAAAAAAATTATATATAATTTTATTTTTATCATACACTAACAAACTAACCCTCTCAAACTACCTCAAACAACAACGCCTTACGCTTCGGAATAGCACCGGCATTGTTTTAAGACTGTGTTTCTCTCGTTCTATTCATTACAAATTAGAATATTAATTTGTAACTTTTTTATTTATAGACGGATTGCAATAAAGAAAATTAACTTTAAGTGTTAAGTGATGCTTATTGCAATACATTAGTGAAAACCAGAACGAAATCGGTTGAGCCGTTTCTGAGATTAGCGCGCACGAACGCGCAGAGACAAATTCTAACAACTATGTATTCTTTTGGATTCTATTGCTTTAATAAAGGCCGCTTATGGTAGTTTTTCTCATATATCGTTCATGTACAAAAAGCGATCAGTTATAATTTTATTAAAATGTATAGATTTACGTGCAACGAATAACGTCCTTGATAGGTAGTTTACATAAAATGATATGTGTATTAACACAAAACATCTTGATTGTTATTGTAAAATGTGAATACGTATTGTTATAACAATAGATGTAATATTACTTGTACAAAGCCGGTGGTAACTTTTTACATTTCAACCGCAGTTATAATGTCGGCTCAAATGGCATTTAACTGCAATGCACCAACCCACCTTAGTATTTGGGACAACTCTATGGAAATATCCGTGTGCAAACATTGTGTTGTTGACTTTAGACCTATTTACTTTTATTGATAATTATATTGTAACATTAGTTGTTTATTAGACAACAATGAGCTCCTTAAGGGATCCGGCCATCCTTGTGTACATCTCCTTTAGGGATCCGATCATCCTTGTGTACATCTCCTTTAGGGGTCATTGCACCGTGCTGAACAACAAACAAGACGATGCCATTAAGTTCCATCTTGCGAAGATCGCGGGACTCTGTACTACACAACTTAATCTTAATTTATGTACGGTGGTGAAGTTTATAGGAGACTAGTTACCACCCTCCTTCGAAAACAGAATGTAGACGTCATCAGCTGATATTTTGTAGTGTTGAGAAACTGGCTTTTTTTATTTCTTTCTACTTTGTTGATAACGCATGATAATGCAATTTGTCTTAGGCGGAAAATAAAAGTGAGAAAACATTCGTTTCTCCACAGACCACAATATAGTGCAATGCAGCACATATTAAAATTAAAAAAATAACTATGTATATGTCTAATTATAAAGCCTCAAGTTA
The DNA here is from genome assembly GCA_003671415.1 of Megathymus violae. Classification (NCBI taxonomy): domain Eukaryota; kingdom Metazoa; phylum Arthropoda; class Insecta; order Lepidoptera; family Hesperiidae; genus Megathymus; species Megathymus violae. The sequence goes on along the minus strand of PDGT01000006.1, from coordinate 2,371,691 downwards.
AACTTTATTGGAATTAGAACTCTTCTTTTTTCTCGTCAATTTTAAAACACTTTTTCATTTTGACTTCAATTTAAAATTTTAACTTTGAATCGATCGTATATTTTTTCAATAATGAACTCCAGAGAGGTAAACCTAACGTATCCGATTTCTTTTAGCACTTTCCAGCAATTACTGGATTATTGTCTGTTTCGTTTACTTTTAAATATTTTATACGATTTCCGTATTTACGTAAGTAGTCTGTATTGGCAGACGTTCCGCTCGAAGCTTGATCTCTGCCAAGTATTTTACAAGAAAGTTCAGTGACATTTTGAATTGGACGAAGCGAACCTGGCGTCAGGCCGCTAACCGCCAATCAGAAAAACGTAACATAACAATAACTGCAATGGAACAAGTCAGGTTATTTTATACGTATCCTCTTCCTATATAGATAATATATCTATTGAAAACATATAGTACATATTATTTCTGCGTCTATAGTTAAGAGTGATTATTTTGTTGGGTACGTAATGAAATAGTAATATCACGACCTTGTAGCTCAGTTGCTAGTGATCCTACCTGCCGAGCGAGATGTCCCGGGCTCGAGATCCGGCAGGGGCAAACATTTATTTAACCGATAATAGTTTGTTCTCGGGTCGTGGGTGTATATAAAGTTTAATCTGTGTTCAGACACAACATAAAATATTAGTGCGAGAGTTTTGGTGTTTGATGAGATAATAAGTGGGTTTCCTACATCCTTCTTAGCCTTAAGAGTGATGGTTTTGGTTTTATGAATTTGCTAACCAATGGCAACCACTTATCGTGACGTCCTATCTCTTCATTTATGATTACCGATGGCTATAAAACTAACAACAAATAAGTATGTGTTTAGCGATCACCCACCCGACTCTTGTATACCGTGTACGCGTTGCTTATCTCATTTCATCATTTACGAGTATCGCGAGCCGGCGAACTTCAGTCGATTGTATACTGTGATGCCAGCAGAATACAGAGTAGAGAAACAGCAAAGAGATTCATGAGTAAAAGCTAAATTACAATCGCATCAAATCAAGCCACAAAGAACCCTCGGAATTCTTTAACTACATTCCGAGTTCAATATCCTGTAAATACCTTTTTCTCTACCATTATAGTTTCGGGTTTTGTTTTCCGTGACATGTTTAACTAGTGTGTGCTCATGTCACCAGACAGATACACAGGCTGTCATTGTGTGTAAGCGATTGTTTGTATATATTTATTTATAAAATACATAAACGAGAAGATTCTAATCAAGTCTACATTTAATTGACACCATTTTCAAACATAAATTTATGACGAATTCATAGAAAATCCCCCGGTGTGGCTATATGGTATGCTACCCCGATAGCGCTGACCTCGTGCCACCGTTACCACTGAGGGACCTGGATTCTATTACCTGACGTCACTTATGTTAACTTTATATTACTTTATATTAATGTATATAATTCACTTAGTACTAGTAACCCACTCTGTTTATTTGAGAAACAATCATTATATTTATAGATTATACCGGCACTAAAACATTATAAATAATTTTTATAAGTTGAGTATTGTCTACAATATTTAATTCTTATCTATTTTGGGGTCAATGATTTTTTAATTAGAAACGAAACATTTTATTAAAGTATATATGTATAAAAATACCTAAATTACTATTAGGTTATCTCTTAACCTGCGGTATTTTTAATTTACTATAGAAAATTCATCATAGAATTACTTTTTGTTTACCGGCCAAGTTGTGTTTTATTTCATTATTAAATATATTCAAATATATATATGAAGAATTTAAATTAATAATTAATAATAAAAAAAAAACAAAATTAAATATAATTTTGTTTTATTTTTAATAATTATGTTAAACATCCGTACTAATATTATAAAGACTGAGGGCGAATTTTGTGTGTGTGTATGCGGAAGGTAATCTCCGCAACTACGGCAACTACTTGAAAAAATATTTTACCATTTGAGTCTGTGTATAGTCTATATGGTATTAAAAAATATCTCCAACTGAATGCGATAACCAATAAACAGAATTATTACGGAGAATGGATTAGGTGTCATATAACTAAATCTGATAAAAATATAACGGAAAATGGTTTAGGTTTATGACAGCAACTTTTTTTTAAACGCCTAACAAGAGTGAGTAACAATCACTTCAAGTGCGAAGTTCGGTCGGGTTACTATTATTTTATGATTATAAAAATACACTTCTTATCAGCCTATGCTTGACTACAGTTCACCTTAGGTAATATAACGCGTTCTTTGCATTTGACATGTAATTGGACGCACAGAACAAAATTATATTTGTCACCGTTTTTTGTACAAAAACGAAATAATAGCAGATAACAGATTAACTCTGATTCAAATTATAATTTAACTGTGTATTTACTATAAATTAATTTAAAAGATGGGCTAACTATCGTTCGCCATTTTTTATGTCTAAATAATAAATCGTCTTCTCGTTACGTTGGCCGAATCAGAAAATGACGTGCGAAAATGTATTGAGACATAGTCGATTAGATAATTCGAATCTAAATAATCTGTAAAATTAAAATACCTATTTCTTTCCATCAGTCTAAAAACTTAACCTAAAAATTGTAATTCCGCTACGTCCAGTCTTACCGTTTATAGCAACTGACTTTAAAATTTTAAAATCTATTCCGCATTTATGTAAGCGTTAAAAGATGCAGGTTTTTATCAACGATATTAGTTTTTGTATCGAATCGATAAAGTTCAAAAAACTTAGTCATACACTTTTTGCTCCTCAACGTGGCTTTTTCGTCTCCATTTAAAATTATTACATTGAATAAATTCGACTAATATCTATGTATACACGGAACTAACTATAAGTAGTACCTATCTACGTATTAAGATAAAATACACATCTTCGAATTGTAAACGTACAATTAATAAGACATCGAAAAGTTTAGATTGCGGCAAACACTACTAATAACATTGATTTTTGCGGCATGCAATTTCTATCCGTACTGAAAACATGTGCATAAACCGGCATGCGTCAATTGTTAATCAACCGTTTATTTTATAACTAATTGTAGACACAAAACGTGTAAATTATGTAATCATTGTTTGTGACACAATCCTAAAAAACTTGCAACATAAAATTGATGAAAACCAGCCAAACTAAAAACACAGTTTAATTTACGAACCAATCCATTTAACGACTGGTTATCCCAACTTAGCTGATACATAATAATCTTGCATTCACTAGACACCTTAATAATGCATCCGATGCACATATGCAACGCCCACCATTCCGCCAATTACGTTACGTTACAAGAAAACCGAAGAAATACAGTACTCGATATAGACATTGCATAAACTTTCACAAAATAATAACTGTCAAGGGAACGCCTTACTTTCCACAAAATTGAATACGAAATTGACTTTCACAAAAACAGCGTATGTAAACTAAGTTCATATTGATTTGCCATTATCACATCGGAATTAAAATGAAGCGGTAAAATCGATTGAAGGCCAATTTCGATGCGAGTAATCACTGACACAAATGTCATTTTTCGCGCCGAAACGTCAAACGTCAGTCAACCATTTTGTAACAGACGATTGGCGGGATCTGGAGGGTTGTTTGTGCGCTGTACGTGCGGATATATGTTCGTCTTTGTCTTGCACGGTTACATAATAAGGAAATGAGTGAGCAATGTCGGTCGCAGCCGAGTTCCGCATGCGGGGCCGTCCTCGGGGGTAGCTATTGATTTTTCACGGAGTTTGCGGCAGTCGCCCGACACGCCGGTGCCGAGCGCGAAAAACACGTCTGTATCGCGCTTCGCGGCTCAAAACTATCTATTCGTATTTAAATTTCATTTTGGAACGCTACTTTAAGTTAATCAAATCTATTTACGCCGACCTTTTTTTGGTTTTTGTGCTACACTAGTGCTGGGAAAGGAATTTCGTAAGTGCTACCACATTTTTATTTTTTTGTCGTATCTGGTCTCCATTTTAATCAGATTCATGTAGCATTTGTGGTTTCTATTCTACTTTTTAATTTTCATGCCATAGTTGCCTTGGCTGAATGTGTGTTGTTGTCCATGCATTTTTTCTCTTTAGCTATAGTCAGCTGATTGGCACACCCCATGAAAACGTCAAATTGATAGTGATTACAATCATACAGTCATTGCAACCATTGGTATATAACATACAAGGACACTGCATATCGATTTTTTAAATAGAAACTAGTTTGAACTGGTTTAGACTATTTAAAGCACACACCGCTAGTTTCAGCATAAAATATTTAAAAATCATACCAGTCTTTCGATCGCCAAACTTTGTTTATTCCCTTTGAACCGCACTGTGTGGTACACGTTCATTTTGATTGTTTTAAGTAGTTAAATTTAAATGAAAATTTAAAACACTGAACTACGAACACGAAAAGTAAAAAAAAACTCGCGTCATTCAGATCTTTTATTCTAATTTATAATTATGTAAATCATATTAAAATTAATGACCGCTCCGCAATCAATACGAGGAGTACATCAGACAGGAGACAGATCTCAAGACTAAGCGAAGATGTTGTCTGGTTGTGACGTCATGGATCGTTAGCACCATGTCGGTGACGTCATCCGAACCCCTCGGATTCATTAGATCATCAGGAGCTATTCTCGACATATCATATGACACCATTAAGGCTGGGTTTAGTAAATGTGTAACTTGTGCCGATCGGTCACGTAGACCTTCAAAATGCTTTGCCAGCAAGATTATCATCAACGCAGAATTTACATCCTTGTAAATGGCCCCTGGTGTAGTGAACGGTCCAAGATCGCTATATAGTACACTTATTAAAAAATTTCTAACATTACTGTAAGTGTTATGAAAATCATTTTTGATATATAATAGCCTGGGGACACTGATCCAAATGTAACGCTCAAATTTAGAACGCCCTTAACAATTGTAGAGTCATAGCCTTAAGTCCATTTTATGAACGGTCACGTAGAGATTAATCTATCACTTAAAAGTACAGTAATTAGGTAAGATGGTACGAATTTTAAACCTCTTTTAACTATGGTCATCGAACAAATGTTATAGCAGTTCTAATTCCAATGTTAAAATCAAATCAAGAAAGATTCTGTATCCTTTTTGATTCACAACGCAACAATAAAGATCTACTTATACTAACTTAGATTACAAGACTTATATTTGACGTACTAATTTATGAACGGGGAAAATAACAAGCTAACGCCATCCTCGAGATTAAACAAGACTATCGACCATCTGCCTACGGAGAATACTTTCCTACTTTGGCCATATAGCTCGCCGTGAGGGGGATTGCTTCGAAAAACTTATCGCTACCGGCAAAGTAGAAGGTAACGACCACGTGGGAGGTCGCAAACCAAACGGTCTGACCAGATAAGGGAGGTGACTGCAATCCCTATCAATGAAAAGTATCCGACATGCCGAGGATCGGTCTCACTGGAGACAACTGCGGAACAACTGCATAAAGGACTATCAGAGCAGGCACGGCGTTCAGTAATGAAGATGAGACTAAGAAGAAGACACTATCCTGGCGACTTAGAGTCAACGCAGCGATAAGGCAGTGTATCATTCAAGCATGAAACTTTACAACCGACGCAGTATATCACACCTGCTTCACAGGGTTGCCATATTATAGTTTTTCAAGATTCGGGTAAATGAAGTGAGACATGATAAAGTTTATTTTTTTTTTGCAACATTAACCACAAATTTTACAGTTGTTTATCGCAATTTAAGACGGAAAAGCCGAACACTCATCAAGAAGTATCATTCGACATTATTATCACATGATATTATTATAACAATAAATGATTAAAGGGCATATGACAGTTGACAGTTTAACAATCCGCTTGCCCTTAACGCTTTTTCCCGAACACTGCAGGAGACCTGCGATTGACTCCCCACGCATCCTAAAAAGAAAAGAAATATAACTTACTAAATTTTAATTTTAATATAAATATATAGATTACACCAAAGTAGTACATGATACAACACTAAATATAGTCTATCGGAAAATTTAGTGATTTTAAGACAGAAAAGAAAAATATAGAAAACAATATTTTTCCGTCATAACAAAATTGGTATCTGCTGCAACTCCAATACTTTTTGCTATGTACAAATTAATCTTAGTCAACACTAAAATGTCGCAAGACCCAGTTGCCATCGTCACCATGCCAGTCTGACCGACACTGCCACGCTGAGACTCTAGTGTGGAAAGACCACGCCCTTTGCAATTCTATGTGGCCGCTAGTATAGTATACTCATGTTAAAAACTGTAGCGTAGTAAGAAAACCAAGAACATCTGGAAGAAACGAAATGCAATACATTTACAATGGATCATACAAATATATCTACTATTACAAAGTAAAACTAAAAATACAATTATTAAGAAGGAAGTATAACATTACAATATCGTTTAAAATAACAAATAACTACAAGCTATAAACTGGATTTACAAATATAACTATAACAATAATATAATTATACAATAAACACAAAATAGGAGTATAATTTTTCTAATGATCAGTTGGCATAATGTGCTGGTTATGTTTGCCATCTTGCTGGTAAGCTACAAATTAATATTTCAATATCAAATATGTTAATTTTGTCAGAAGCTAAATGATTTAACTAACAATGACGGTATCTATCTCCTAATTTCTATCGATCTATCAGTGTTTTATAGTCAATTTCTGTACATAGTAGCTGTAATTAGCAACTCCGACCAATCCTGGAATTCTGAATCCAATGTCCCCCGCCCGTTTTCTTCAAATCATCCGTCTACCTGGTCGGGAGGTGACCTGTGCTCTTTTATCCAACGTGTGAACGCAGTGCGAGGATTATTCTTCTCCGTCGATCATCAACCCTACGAACGATTTACCCATTGCCAGTGCAAGCGGCTAATACTGTAAGCAAAGTCGGTTACATTCGTTCCTCTAAAAATCTCATTGTTAATATTTTGTCTCGTAGCCATATACCTAACGTAGGTCTCCATAGCACACTGAGTTCTATCATAGTCGGTTTTTTTACATAGAATAAGTTAATGCTTGACCACAATCCCACCTGATGGAAAGTGGTGATGAGTCTAAGATGTTGAACGCACAAAAAAAAAGCAAACGAATCGTCTGATGATGCAGGCCGCTACCACCCATTAACATTTGTAACACCAAACCACCACCTCTGTAACACCGGGGCGACCGTAAAATAAGCGGGGAACTCGTTTTTGTAACCGGTTAACTGTAACCAAAACATGTTATAAAAATATACCGTTTAGTTTAGAAGGTAGATGACACTTAGATAAACAGGTATAAAACTCACATTTTTGTTTTTATTGGATTTGAGGTTAATGAACCAGTAATAAATAATACCTACTTATATTTTTTCCATACAATTATTCTGCTTGCGCGAAATAAAGTTTAATACATTTTGGGTTTATTTCAAAATTGCTGTTCACTAGAAAATATTAATTAAAAAACCCGACTTCAAACACATACAGCCACTAAGACAAACAAAAATTGTTAAACCAATACTTTTATATATTTTTTAAATAAAATTTTTAGTTCAATTTATTTCGTAATGAATCCTGTAAATAATAATATTGTTAAATATTAAAAAATCATACATATATTTTTTTTTGTGCTTAATATAATCACGCTTAAAGAAAATTTTATATTGTGACTTTTGTAAAGAACAAGTATTAAATAATAAATATTGATTAAAATTATCTCCGGACCTCATCATCAGAACTTCACCATATTAAGAAACTATTTTGATACTCCATACTTACACATTCTCATAAAAAAAACACTCAAACATACTAATCTTAATAAAATCTGTGATCATACAACCAAAACAAACAACAGATCAAATTTTCACCTCTTCCTTCTTCAATAGCAGTCCATAGTCACAAACAATTCCATAACTTAAATTTTACAACAAAATAAATAAATAAAAAAACAAACAGACGTTCACACACTGCCTCAACAACATTCTGTGTTGCATTACACAGATATTCACAAACAATACATTACAAATACCCACAACCCATAAACAAACATTAACTGTCATATCTTCTACCCTGTGAACATAGTTCCATAGCGGAACCATCACCGAGCTACAGGAGACTTTAATTAAAATCCCAGCCTTAAGCATGATGACGTATCAGAAACCATCAAAGCGTACGTTACTATCGTTAACTTGAAGTCTATCTGTCTAACGAGCGTGTTACTGCTTCCATTTCATTACGACGCGCAGAATTTTCTGTACCTATATTCATAGCGGTTATGACATGCTTCGGAGTTGGATGAAATTGGGAAATGTAAAGAAGGATGGCGTTAATGGAACCTGGAAGTTAAGGATGGAAAGAATGGGAAAGGAATGAAAGAACGGAAAAATAAATTAAGAAAGGAAGGGTTGTCTGGTTCGATTATTCCAGAAAGTAGGCGTTGGGTTTCTTCGTCTTCATTCTACTTCCTTCCTTAATTCTTATTCTGTACTTCTCAATACTTTACTCTGAATGACTTGAAACAGTTTTACCATCAAACACGTCACTTACCATCAGGTGGGATTGTAACTGTGGCATTGATCTACAATAAGTAAAAAAAATGAGCGTCAAAGTACTGTTCCATCGATGAGTCCAAGCCAAGTAAGACCACTAGGAAGACCACCGAGCCACCTGATAGTAAAGGCTACCTTATAACTAACTTTTCGATATTAAAATTATTAGACGTAAAAATATTTCGCGCTTGATTCTAGAAAGAGGTCGGTACCTAGTAGCAATAAAGAACCCTACCACCATGTACGAGTACCTTTAGAGTTAAATTGTCTCATCCTTTGTTCAGCAAAATGAAATATATAAATTAATTATCACTCTCATCGGGAAAGGAAACATCATGAGGAAACTTGCATACCTGAAAGTTCCACATAAGGTTTTCAAAAGTGTGTAAAGAGTCCACTCGCGCACTTAACCAGTGTGGTGGAGCTTCGCCTATAGCATATAGTGGGATACTTATGGGTTTTAATGATGATTATGCTCCATGTCTGTGCGATCATAAACCCATATTCCATATTAATCGTATTTGGGGTATTTAGTGCTATTTATTAGCTCGTATAATAGTAGGAGATGTGTGCCGTGTGGCGAGATATTCCGTGGAGATCTTTACGGATAATGAAGTTTATGAATTGACGATCTCAAAGCCCAGTTGGTAGTGATCCTGCCTGCCGAGCGAGGGACAGATAAATGTTTGTGCTCGGGTCGTGAATGTTTGTGATGTCATATTGTGTTATTATGTGTCCATGCCGTGCGCAACACAGGGAATCCTAGCGCGGGGCTGGGAGTGTATAAACATTTATTATTATTAGCTACCATATCACGAAATATAATATTAATGACACCTTTATTCAACTTCTGAATCATGTGTTACCACATAATATACGGTTATACGTATATATATATTTTTGGGTCACAGGGAACTTTACTGCTTTACGAAGAACTTCCAAGTTTACCGACATGAGCGAATGCAACTGAATCAAATGTTCACTGTTCAAACTGCGGATTTCAATTCAACATCCAACTTGTTCTTATGTAGAAATCTTTTTTATTAAATATATTATTATGTCAAATATTTTAGATACGCAATGAGGTCATTGGACGTTGTTATCCTCAAGTCTATTTTATTTTAAATAAGTTGGTTAAGATAATTTTGTAAATCATTGAAAAATTAAACCTCCCATAAATAGTATAGAACAAAATCCCTTTTCCTCCCTCTTTACTTTAACAGCCACATATACTTTTACATGTATATTATATTTCATAATTTCTTTCAAAAGCTTCGTAACAATTACATATATTACGATCGTTATTTTATCCGCAGATATTGCTCTTAAAACAAAAGAAATAAATTATTGCAACTTACAGTATCTCCTTTACAGTATGAACATTAGTGAATAGTTCAGTTAATAGCTAAGAGAATCTCAAAATAACTGAATAGCTTTCATGAAAACACTTGAATCATAAATAAATACGATTCGATTGAAGAGACTGTGCAAATAGTTTTTAGAGTAGGAAATAGTAAATTTAAAAGCTTCAATGCAGTCGATCTGTCGTAAACCATACGAGTATTTCACCCTTCTTTATAGATCTATATCTTATATATCTGTAACTTAATCTATATTTAAATTAAATAAAATTTTAACTGACTGCTTTTTATGCATGAAGGATATATAAGGAAAACGATTATTAGGAGCCCTTATTACCGCAATAGAACCTAAAACAATAGTTGTTATTAAAACATTAGTTACAATTTGTGTCTGTTTATACAGACGAACCGCACAGGCGTTTGTGAATGAACTAAGTCAAAAAACCTAAAAAATGTAAAGATTTTACATTGTTATCCTGCTATGGGTCATTAATATATTACTAGGCTAATTGTTTATTCATAACACAGCGTATATTATATATCATTAGTTCATATTACTGTTATAGGTATAGTTATCTAAGTTTGTTACAGGCGCCCAGGATTTAGCCGTAGACACTTCGCCAAGTGAATAGCTTCGTTTGCTATTTCCATATCAATAATACGACGAGTCGTGGATTGCAAACCCATCCTAGAACTTTATTCATTGGTACAGTCAACATGAGAAGTGAACAAAATATGAATTTTGTTACTAGTGAACTACATCGCACGACTTGACGCGAATCGATGCAATGAGACCACAGTTTTTAGTAATACATCGAAAGTTATTTTATTTTTCGAACTACGCAATATCATCAAGTGATAATAAACGGTACGTTAATTACTTATATGGCCGATAGATTTTCTGAGAAATTCTACCAAATAGCGAAGTTCGCAGCCATTATTCAATTCCATTAGAAAATAGAAATAGCATCAACGCCTAATGGTCTCCTATGGGGCAATAAACGCTTGTAAGCCTAATTCACAACTATGAATAATAAGCAACCAAATACGTGGCTCCGAGGTTTACTCGTCATGGCATGGTTTGTCCCGCAAAAGGAAACGGTGAACACGCTTAAGTGTATATAGTGTTAGTATCATAAAATAGAATAACGCGATAAATATCAAAAGTTAAATATTTAAGGTTACAGGTGTTGATGTAATATTAGTATTTTACATAAATTAATTCGATAAATATTAGGTGATTGGCGTTGAAGGCTTAAACTACTAAAAATATCGTCCTTACAGTTAAATAATCTAGTTGTGCTATTGACTTACCGTGCCACCATTCTTCAAATGACATAGATGGCGCCACCGTTTGTTATAGTTTAAAACGAACGCTCACGACTGGTGGGCATCATTGCCGTCCGATAATTGTAACAGACATAATAAAACAGTATACTACAACAGTGGTGTGTATTTATTATACGTGCTTTAATAATAGACTCTCTAACGTCACAATCGGATGACGTAAAACCATCTTACAGATTTTATCAGGGTAAAACTTATAAATCAGGTAAAGAATAGTAGCAAAGCTGACAACAATAGCAGACTGGTACTAAACCTAAAGTATTTCAATTGACGGTAGCTGATGATGTTACCACATCCGTTGATCAGCAGGACGTACTTGGCTTTGACTTGGACTTAAGGATTTAGTACCTCAATACTCATTTTAATCATCTAAGCTCTTTTGATGCTGACGTTACATCTTAATACCCGTAGCTGCAAATTATTCAGCGCATAACCACGGGAAATTAAATTATCACTAACACAAAATTAGGATTGCTTAAACAAGGTATTAATTCGATTATGAAAATGCACACTTCTAATTACAATAACTTCCCGTTCAGTTAATGGAATCTGTTCAAAATTTAATTGGTTTAATATCTGTTATAAAAATGAAACTAATGTGTTTCACTTTAGAAAAATTAATCGTTAATTACTATTTTAATACCGGTAGGTACTCACCAGCGTAACATCAAGACTAAAAACTTAGAATCGCATCGTAATAAGATTTTTATTTCTCACTGATTTTGTCGGGATGTTTTTAAATGTAGCATCTACCCCATCTTATTTTTAAGGGCAGTTTCAAATTCAGTTTCAAAAGCGGAACTTCATTATTTGTATTTAATCATTTTTTCGAAAATAAAGGCTGAAATTTAGATGACATTTCTTTATACAAATCTTATAAAAAGTGTAAATTTTTGTTTGAAAGTTCTGTTCAATTAAAGATTCCATCCGTGCGGAGCCTGGGGTATACGACATTAGTTTGCTCTAAAAGTACCTGTAAACTTACAAAATTTGCAAAGCATATCCTTTATAAAGACCAAAAATTTTTCAAATTACTTTTAATATAGATATTAGATCAATATGTCGTTTACAAATATTTCCTTTTTTAATTAAAAACCAGTTGGCATTCATATCAAAGTATTCATAAAAGTCGCCAATGAGCTTATTAAAAATTCTAAGCATTATTCAAAATGCACTGCAATTAAAATCTGTAACAGAACGTTGAATAGAATTATTTTTATAAATGAAACTAACACATCGTTCATACTCATTCACAATGCACTGTCAAACGATCTTATTGTTCTCATTTTATAGCGAATGCTGCATTACAGCTTTTTCAGTTTTCATTTTCTAAGAAGTATTATTATTGTCATATAAACGTTAACACATATAGTTTTTTAGATTCAAATTATAATCTATAATTGTTTTCAATGCGAGTTTGTAGTTTATTTCGACCTTATAAAGCTCGATATTAGCAAAGTTATACCCAATCTATACTTATAAAAATAATAATAACAACACTCTTTATACACACACACCATAACACGGACAAAATAAAATGATAATTCGAGGTTATTGCTAAAAAGCGTTTTCGTCCAGACAACCTTAGAGTGAGAGGTTATAAGAATATTATCTGGAGGCAGAGTTTACCAAATAAGATTAAAAAAGCAGGTTAAGTGTATTTGTAAATGGCAATTAATGGAAAGCGATTGGAGAAGTAGGGAGAAAACAATCTTAAAAAAAGCAGGTTAAGTGTATTTGTAAATGGCAATTAATGGAAAACGATTGGAGAAGTAGGGAGAAAACATAATCAAAATTGCAAGTAATGTTCTATGACTTGTGGTTCAAAAGAGTTTAGGGAACCCGCGTGAAGAATAATTATTTGAGGTAGAAGATCCCAAAAGTGTACGGCAGTAATATTAATGCTAATATACCTAATAATAATGGATCGAATCAATGACAACCAAACTTCCCTGGACGCGATGCCCTAGAACAATTTTGTTCCAATATTCACTTATTCAAAACATATTTTTATAACAAGCCGCCTAACAAGTTTAAAAGCGTGAAAGTCAAACGTCAAACTAAAAATATTTAATGTCAACCCGACAATTTTCAATTTTCGCAACGATCTTTTTAAAAAAATAATCCCGAGGCACAAAAAGGCAAAAAAGATCTCGTGTGAAACATGAAGAAATCTACGATGTCACACGAAAAACAGATTCGGTTCAACATTTTCTCGGGGGAACGTCAAGTACTTTACATTTCGCCGAGTTCGCGAAGGTTTTGCGTGTTGATCTCTCTGCTCTGCGGAAAATATTGACGCCGTATAATAATGATACTATGACTTCACTACATAGCATAGAAGATAGACCATCTGATCGCGGTAATCTCACAGAGGTACGAGTCTTATGCGATTTTTATCAATAAACAAAATTATTCACAAGAAAAGCTAAAATAAAATATCAAATATTTGCACACACCTCTGCACTAGTATTTTTTGTGTTGCCGTTGGTATGGACAAACACACATATGACATCACAAACGTCTACGACCCGAGAACAAACATTTATCTGTCGTCAAGGTAAGGTGTCAAATGCAAACATAAACAATTTATAAAAAGTGTAAAAAAAAATTCTGTGAGGTTACTGTTTCTGAACGTAACCATCGTGTTTCAAAAACCAAAGTGAGTTTAGGTTACTAGTTCACATAAAAACCAGTCCATAATAACTTGAATTTGCCTCTCAAAATGGTGCATTTTCAGAATGGCGTTGAATTAAAAATAAAAACTCCAGTGTTCAAGAGCGTTCACAATAGAGTTCTTTACATGATAGTGTAAATAAATAAAGGGGACGTTTTATATTTGCTCCATAAATTCTGAGTGTAAAAAGTTTTATCATACTCAGATTTAATATATCACCATAACAATAGCGAGATAGACAGTAGTTTCTTCAACAACAGTGTACTTAACAGTACCCTCTATTTGGTTTACAAATATTTAGATGACATGTCCACGTTGCAATAAATTTTCATTTATTTTCATTCATTTTCATTGGCCACTCGGGTTTCTCTTTACAATCTATTTATCATGCTTTTGAAGTCAACTGCCGAATATAAGCCTCCCTTAACTGGTGCCACTCTAATGTTTAAAATACATTAAATTTTCTTTTCCTATTTCTTTTTCTCATTAATCCACTTGTTCGAAATAATTTTATATATATTTTATATTTATTATATCTGAAATAAGTCCGAGATTCTTTCATCGTTTCTTGTTACCATGCAAGACAAGATCTTTAAAACAGTTGTCGAGGAAACATTTTGACGTTAAAAATACACGAATGAAGCATTTCATTTTCGGAACTGCTTCGGTTACAATATATTTTTAATAACATCCAATATGTTTTTTGGAGAGAGGTTATAAAGAATAAGGTATAGAAATCACATTAATTGACATAAATATGAATAAACAAAATTAGCTCCTTGAGATTTGACTTAAAAATAAAACTCTTTTTAGAAATAGATGTTCACTAGATGCCGACTTTGAACTTTATATTTAAAATTGAAAAATACGAATATACATTATCTCAACATCAACTTAATCGAAGATACATTCGTTTGTTAACATCTCTAGAAACAAATAGTTTATATACAAACACGTGCAGTTTAAAAAAAGTTAGTCGTTTAAAACATTTAAATTTTAAGGTATAATTTGAACGCAAGGACCTCGACAATTTTTCATTATAACGGAAAGTCGGTAATCCCACGATAGTTTAAACCCTCGAGGCTAAATGAAAAAAGCCTCGAGTCAGACGCTAACGCCTTCAAAAACGTTTGATGCTTCTTGGTAAAACGGGAAATTAGTGCTTACTGCTGAAAAGGAAAAGTTTAGCTGCGCCGAGCTACGCA
The DNA here is from genome assembly GCA_003671415.1 of Megathymus violae. Taxonomy (NCBI): domain Eukaryota; kingdom Metazoa; phylum Arthropoda; class Insecta; order Lepidoptera; family Hesperiidae; genus Megathymus; species Megathymus violae. The sequence goes on along the minus strand of PDGT01000006.1, from coordinate 2,356,533 downwards.
AACTTTTTTAAAGAAGGTCAAATGAATGTTGGACCGCTTAAAACTGTACCGCAATGTTTTGCATACAAATTTACATAATTTATATGATACATTTTGTGTTATTATGTTGCAAGAAAATTACAATATAATTTCAAACTCAACATCATCTAATCATATGGAATTCAGTAAATACACTTATGAGCGTCGTTTTTTGCTTCTACCACCGTTTCGAAAAGGTGCTTTAACAATGAGGAGAAGAAACGGCGAAAGAAACTCCACGGCACATCTTTTGAACAACATATGGTAATTACAAAAATTTAAACCTGTGCGGAACTGGTTTCGACACTAATTTTTCCAGGCACCCTTGTCATTAATGCCTATAAGTTGTACCTATTTTAATGCGACGCGTAAAAGTTCCAATGGGCAACTCGCGTAACAACTTGGGAATATAGGAATATATTAATATTAACCTGTATGATTATAAAAAAGAGGGAGAAGAGATGTATGGACAATGTCATATATGTATATCGATGAATGTAAGTAACTTTTAAATGGAATTGAAGTATACGAAATATTACGACAGGCTCAAAGGACAAAATCAAGACGATGATAGGGCTTACCATGACGAAAAGCCAGTTTAAGCAGGTCACTCACATAGCCGGCAATGAATTATTCAAGCTTAATTTATGGTCGGCAACGACTGGTCACAATCCAGTGGTCGGTCTGCTCGGTTATCGGCTGTTCTTATAAAAACAGCTAACTATAATTTGGAACCTATTATATTTTCAGAAATTCAATTGTGTATCTATATGAAATCAAATCTCTATAAATATTCCCATGGTCAAGATAATGTTAACCTTATGGTTTTTTCCTTTGTTATTTTCGAATTACCTGTGAAAATGAAAACATATTTTTCAGATTTATTGCATATAAGAAACTTGGTATCTCTTACCTGGATAAAAATAATATTTTAACATAATTTACACATCAGATGCATGAATTTTAGACAACAATTTAACGCTTAAATGCTTACACACACTCACACCCCCGCATTAGGTTTCCCTGTGTCGCGGGTGGCGTGGACAAACACATATATGACATCACAAACACCCATGACCCGAGAACAAATATTTATCTGTCACATAAATGTCTGCCCCGGCCGGGAATCGAACCCGGGACCCCTCGCTCGGCAGGCAGGTTCACTACCAACTGGGCTATACATACATACATTTGGTGTATGATGTTTGCTACCTGTCACTTGGTCAGTATGGGTGTTTCCAACTCATAACAAGGTGTTTTTGATATTATATAAAAGAAGAAAAAAAACCGCGTATATTCACTGGCAAACAGCAATTTCTCGTTAAGCCGTCAGCAATTTCGGGCGCCCTATGCTTCGATCTAAAATATTTGAATTGCAAACTCAGCGCTCATCTCAGCTCTTGAAACTGACGGAAATGTACGAAGTTAAATGTATGTTTGTATATGCGGAAAGTAATCTCCGACTATACGGCACCTATTTGAAAAATTATTTTACCATTTGTAATATACATTATTCCGGATATATGCTATATAATATAAAAACAATTCTTTATAATATAAAAATGGGCAACGATTGTTTTAAAAGATTACTATTTGTGAAAGTGTAATCAAGTTTTCCGAAGCGAAGCGAGGTAGGGTTTCTAGTAACATATAAAAACATTATCAACTTTAAAAGGCTCACACTATCCTCATACAAGAGTCAACTGCGTCGCGGGTACCATAGTCATACACAAGATACTTCAAAGGACGCTCCGTGCACTGATATCTTGCACATAAATATCTACGTTACGACTCAAACTCGGAGCTTGGAGATGGCTTCCAGTTGGAGTAAAGGTCAGCAAACCTTTATTATATTTCCAAATAATGGCAGGTTAATCAGTTTAGAAATGATTGCTCATAGTATCCCGAATTCTCGCAATCAGCACATTAGAGACTTCTTTGCCGAAGAACTTTTGAACGATAACAAGTTCGTCGAAACCGACGCTTGGCACGCTTCCAAAAAGAAACCAAATGTAACATCATAAAGTGAATACTTCTTAGTATTCTTAGTATTTACGTTATTATAATATGTATATTTCGCTTTCCGTGCAATCGATAATAAACCGGAACCTTTATAATATAATAAGATATATTATTGTCTGTCTGTTTTGCTGATTACTGATCTATTGGCTGGATAACAATAAAACCGGGATATATATATTGTATGACAATCAACTGTCTTAGTCAAGTAATTTAAAAGAGCGTCTTTCTCATAGATGTACCGTCTTAAAATACTACAAACATCTGTATAATAATCATAATTTCATGTGCGTATTAAAATTATTCACTCGTACTTCGGTGAGCAAAACATGGTCAGAAAAATCTTGGATACCTGAATTTTTTTATTTGACAGTAGCCAATGAATGACCTTGGTAAATTACGGCCTTTGTCAATTATGGGTTGTGATAAATGACTGGATAGAGTTGGGTAACCCTAACATGAGTGTTTAGTCTAACAGAATTCTGATTTTCGGGCCTAAATGGGGAGAGGAGAGACTAAAGTAAAAAAACCCAATATCATGTGTGATGTCGTTTATTTTATTTGTATAACTTCGAATTTCATAGGTAGTTAAAACGAAGTCTGCCTTTCTATCCCACTTCAGATTTTAGAAAACATTCGATCTTTATTTTTGTTTTCACAAGACAACATACCTTATTAGAAAAGATATAGTTATAAGAAACCGAAAAAAAAATTGGATACATTTAAAATTTTGAACGTCATCCCACACAAATCTGATTCACTTCTCACCAGTTTTATGTTTTGGTACATACATTTTAAGATCTGCCAAGGCAAATGATTTTGCCACAGCAAAGAGATGTTACTTTACAACGCGGTCGTGGCATAATTCATATAATTATTTGATATTTTAGTGAAGAAGTACAATTATAAATAGCAATGATTTACTAGTAATAATATGAAGATATTAGACGTTTCATTCAAGTGATTTCCAGTAGGACTGCTCTTGTTTACGGCTACTTACCGAGCAGCATTTGAGTATAAAAAGTTGGATTATTAAGTCAATATATTCTGCTTATGATATACCCTGCTGAATAACGGACGTGACTAGGGCGATCGATCACTTCTTATAAAGATCTTTGGAGTCTGTACCACCTAGTCCAATCACTCAATCCAGTAAATATGTTACCGTTATATATTTTTATCTATTTTTAGTTATTAAACAACTTATCTTTTAAAATACATTAGTCTTGCTAGTTGAAATACATTAAATGGAACCCGTACTGGAGATGTCTTATTTCTCCAACCCCAAGGCAATCATAATTCATTACTTTTGAATAGACCTGCCAACCTTCCAGCAATCATGATCAGGATGCTGTTATTACTCTTGTTAAAAAGCAACTTCCCGTTTCTTATCATGCAAAATGTGGTGGCCTATCTGCTGGTTTGTTTAAAATGCTAAAAAGTGAGTGGTCACCGCAGCCCATACTACGAATTATACGAATACGGTATAAGCTCAGGATACGAATACGGTAACACCGCGTATGACATCTATTCGTTGCTGACATTTTTCGAATCTCAAAGAGCCTCCAGTAGTCAGTAGTCGGTTGTAAGCTGCAAAGTGAAAGCCATTCCATAGCTAATAGATACGTGACAACAAACTTTGCAGAAATATCAAAATATAATAATATGGAGAAAACTATTTGGGATATAAAAGGCTCTATCCATTTAAGAGTCCAAGTCATCTTCTGTAGATCAATGGACAAAAAAAAATTTTAACTGACCCCTTTAATTCCTGCTTAAGTTTACCGGTTTCTTAGTTTTTGTCATAAAAATGTGATTGTCGTCTTTTTTAATGCCGTTAAAGATATTTTTCGCTAACTTAAGGCCTAGACAATCTTTCCGTATGCAAGTAACTGAAACCCCCTTTGATCCTGTAGTCTTTATCAACCTCTCTTAGGACAAGTCCATCAGCACTTATAGCATTTTGTCTATCTACTAGTTTTATGACTTCTCGTATATTTCCCCCCCATTTGGGATGATCCTCTCACAACTTCCTTTACAATTTATCCACAAACTATGTATTTTACCACCTAGCTGACGGCTCGTTGAAAATTAAATGGCTTGTAAAGAGATTAAAATGGATATTGAATGAGCTATGCATCGTGGAGAAAACTATTTTGCAAAATGCTAATTCTTGTAGTTATTATTCGCATATAAAGGAAATAAGAACGAAAGTTAAAAAAACAGAGAAGTTACTTTGTTGAAATACGGTCAGGTGTTTAATTTTTCTGAGTTTTGAATGTTGTACAACGTGAAAGAAGTGATACTGGAGAACGTGTAAGATGTAAAGAAGTGTTTAAGAATGGCAGTGTTACCCTGTCCTTTGTAATCACCGTATCTTTTTTAAAATGTTGCAGTTTTTTTGGAAATAATCGACAATGGAGCTAAGTTGCCACGTGGTGGTAAGTAGCCAACCAGCCATTTTATATCGTTACACCGAGATCGTATTAACTGACTCTCCAACTGCAACGGGATCTTCTTAAATTGACAGGACAATAAAAATTCTCGTAGTCATGGACGGATAGCTTTGGAAGTAAGCTTGGTCGTACAAAGCTCAGCAATTTCCACAAGAGGGAATCGAATGCCTTCAAATTTGAAAACAGATTTAAACAATAATAATGATTTGAACACATCAATCTAATTGAATTCATATCTTGTCATTCATAAAATGTTCTCTTCTTGATCCTATTGTTTTACTCGTTTAGAAACTTATACACATTATAAGTGAAAAGCGAGAAAAAAATATAGGAAAAATATACAGCGTTTTTAAAAAAGAGAAAAGGTCCAACAGTCTCACAATACAGCCAAGGCCGTGAGCTTAATTAAAAACCCTGGCCATTGTTCTAATGTTTTATATGGCTTCAACCCATTAACAGGCCACTGTAGAATTCAAGTCTCTACTCGGAAATAAATCCAAAAACAAACTCCACACCACCACATCACATTGCTACAGCGCGAATTAGTGAAGACGTAAGTGGCCAACCCACATATCGAATATTTGTATTTCGTCCGAAAGCCTCCAACACGGCTTAACGACTGCCTAAACTTTGAAACTTCAAACTCCCTCTGCGAACAGGATTTAGCTAGCTTTACTAAGCTAGGTATGGGTATTATTTATTTACTTAGTCCTTGTGGCGTATAAGAGGCTCCATCTATCCCTAAACCAAAGCCAACCTTCCCTGCTGAACAACGGACGAGACTATGGCGAACGGTACCCCCTTTCAGGTTCACTGGTGTCTGTACCAACCACTTTAATCTCGACGGTAGATACTTGTGCATGGGGTTCTTTATACATGTAACTGGCTAACACCTTTTTAGAACCAACAGTGAAATATAGTCGAAGAATCAGGAATAACACCCTGCTTTCATCTTGGCTGACAACGTATCGTTTATGCCTTTGTTTTTTGACCTTTGATCACTTACTGTCAGATGTTTCATCTGCTCGTTTGTACACAATTTAAACTGTACAATACTCGTACACAGGAGCTTGGTGATCAATAAAAGATAATGTAACGACAAACTTGGTTTATTTGTACTTTCCCTATCCTATCCTGTCAGATTGAAATTTTATATGAGAACAAAATGTAATGTACGTGCACCTCACGGGAAAAGTTCGATTCGAATGTTATCTTAAAACCGTGGGTAAGATTATAAATCTGAAACTACCGACGTTATTCGAACGCCTGTAGAAATTACAAGGCAAATACGCGATTGGATAGTTTTCTGGCGCAAACATATGCATATCAAAAAGTAGGATTGTAGAATACCGCTACCAATATGAATTTGACACACAAATAAACAACTGCAACAATTTATTGGGGAATTTTTATACTTTAGAGACCTTTACGTTTTACGATTTGATAAACAATACGCGCTGTTAACATAACAATCCCATCTGATGGTAAGTGATGAAGTCTAACATGTTGAATGCACTAACTTATAAAAGCCTATTCACTCTCCTCTTGAAGACATCCACATCGTAAGTAGCCGGGAACACCGACGGGAGGGAGCTATTCCAGGCCAGGCTATTGTAGTGCGTAGTACCTATTATGACGAATGACAGGATGTTTACGCTGTACGCTGGATTGTACGATAGAAGAACGGCGATGGGGGAATTATCCCAAACGATTCCTGTACACATTCTGCAAAATACACCCTGTAGAAGAGCGAGAGGCTAGCAACCCTATGGCTGTGCTCAAGGTTATGCAGGGTCAATGCTAAAGCGCCTTATTGAAACGGTAGTAGAAGCAAAAAATGACGTGCATAAGTGTATTTACAGAATACCTAAGTAATTTAGAATTTTAATTCTATAAATTTATTGAATTAATTATTAATCTCTAACAAACATAGTGTTGCCATTAAAAGGCAAATTAGGCGAGTTTGATTACTAATGGCATAATTGTTATATTTAATATACTCATATTATTATGATATCTTTTCCTTTTTCCAAATTTTTGTAGATTAGGTTAGTAAAATAAAACTATTATGTCAATTTACCATCGGTAAACAAACCCATCAAAATTTTCATATTTTATTTAATAACAATAAGAGAAAACTTCGCGATCTCCTTCAAAACAGCTAAATTTGCCATCACTACATTCCCTATGTATTTTTATAGCTATATGTGTATACCAATTGTTTTTGTATATATTTACCATTTGTTTTGTATATATTTTAGCTATACTTAATATTTATATGTATGTATATATGTATATATTTATACTATATTATTATATCTATATGTATATATGTTGGTTATATATAAATAGTATTTATATATGGTATATTGTATCTATCCTTATTTTATTTTAATCTTATGTACCGCCTTCGTCGCTTCTCAATTTTGCCTGAAGGTTGACTGGCAGAGAATGCTTATAGCATTAAGTCCGCCTTTGTACCATTATTTCTTGTATGGTTCAAAAGAAATAAATAAATAAATAAATAAATAAATAAATAACAATGTTATAGTTGACACCGTATTTCTCATATACTGGTAATGATATCCGGGAATTTTAAAATAGGTCACGTAGATTGTGACAATGTTCGGATATTTTCAAATGTCTCATTTTTCAAAAAATAATAAATTATAATAATAATGTCGTACATGGTTCAAGGCTGGATAGAAGCATACTCTAGCATCATTACACGTTACCTTCATATACGTGCTGAAGAGTTTGTATCGCCATTTCTTCTTTTCGATAATAAAGAACTCAAAATTACAGAAGCAGAAAATTACGTGTATAATTATTTATATAAAATACCTAGTAAATTTAAATTATTTTGAAATATATCGATAAGTAAATTTAAAACATAAGCTTAGCTTGTGTGAACGTTTGCAGAGACAGTTTTCCACAATTAATTCGTTTTCAACAACTACATATGTTATAACTTACTATACTGACGACATCTTGTCGTGGATTCACAGAATTAACATCCTGTTTCATTTAACATGTAAAGATCACGTTTCATCATAAGTATTCATACATACATATATTAATTAGTTGAACACAAATACATTTAGTTCCACATTCGAAACGCGACGCTTTATATTCCAAAGATCACTCACACCACCCACCGATCGTGTTAAGTGGTTGAAGAGCTGAGTCCACGCTCGGATACATTTATGAGTAGATACGTTTTTAGAGGCTCATCTAGATCACATTCACCAATAAAATTTTCCACGTTCATAAAGCCATTCCTTCCTAATTGTCAATCTAAATAAACAAACGTTCACACACTCACACCCCCGCACTAGGATTCCCTGTGTTGCGGGAGGCTTGGACAAACACAAATATGACATAACAAACACCCATGACTCGAAAACAAACCTTTAACTGTCACATAAATGTCTGCCCCGGCCGGGAATCGAACCCGGGACCTCTCGCTCGGCAGGCGGGATCGCTACCAACTGGGCTATGGGGTCGTCAATCATTTATCTATTTCACCAGCACTCTCCTAATTAAGGTCGGTCCTTTTACTTCTTTGATGTTCGTGAAATTCAAATTTTTTATCGTCTTTGAAATTTGTATCTGTTTTATCTCGTAGTTTGATCAAGATACGGTTCTTTAGTCTTTATGTCACATAAAAAAACATATTGACAACATTTAAAATGTTGTTTAGTGCGTCTAGTTTACTAATATCTTTGGGCGAAATTCATGTACCCTATTTTTGTTCATACATATATCGGAAACGGCTCGCAAGTGTCAATAAATTCGATTGACAAAACTCTTTATTCATTAATGACTGTATTTAGTATAATCAAATTAAGTTTATACATTAAGTATATTTGTTTATACAGATACCTGGCTGAAAAGCTTATCCTGGGTCTGGAAAATAGATTCTCACAATTTCATAATCTATACATATTATAAAATTCTAACTGATCGTTTCTGTACATGAAGGATATATGGAAAAAACTATTATTAGGGGACTTTATCAACGCAATAGAACCGAAAAAAATTGTTTAATGTAGAATATGTACTTAATGTTCATTTCAATTCATTCTTAACTCATTAATAACTGAAAGTTCGTTCGTTCTCTTCCAGCAGCGTCACATGCTTCATCCCGCGAGGGCGTACAGTTGGACCGCGTAGACTCGAGCCGACAGGCAGCCCCCAGATGATTGGCTCATTCTGGAACCTGTGCCGCGCGTGCCCCTCCATGCCTGTTGATAAGGTCAGTGGTTCATCATCGTATACCACCTCGATTAATGTTATTCACATGATTTAAAGTGAAATCGTCGTGAATTTCCATATTATAAAATTTTATTCTCTTACGTTGTACGATTTGAAAAATTGTTCGCATTTGATATAAGATAATTATAATTTTAATATTCACACAGTCATAACCCCGCAATAGATAGCCATGTGTTGCGGACATATACAAATATACAACAAACACCCATGAAATCGATCCGGAGACCCCTCGCTCGTCTGGTAGCACCATCGACAGGGATATGAGATCATCAAGATATCGTATTGATCTTAAATCAATGGCGAAGTGAGTCCTGTACGTTCAACATGCATAAAGAGACTGCAATGTCCAAAAGGGATGTGATTTTAACTTATTACGAAAGGAGTTCAAGTTATAATTACCAACTTAATATTAGGTCACGTTTAGTAAACTTATTAAAAAATTAGTTAGCGCCGATAGCATAGTGGTTTCTATGTCGGTTACCCTCGGAGTTACGGGTTTGAACTGTGCACCCACCTCTAAGTTATTAAATAGGAAATCAGCTCACCTGAGATTTCCTCTTAATGCAGGTAATTTAAGTAGGTACGTGTAAAGTTTTATAACTATACGGCTTTACTAAAGGTCACAATAGAACTTATGCAGGAGGTAGGTTTCTAAAACAAATATTTCTATAATATTTAACATGCTTTGCTTGCGCATTGTAATGAATTAGTTTCGTTGGAATAAAATGTAATACACCAGCTCAGCTCAGGAGGACATTCAACGCTGTCTCCAGGTCAACCAAAAAAATAATTGCCAGAGCAAGGTGCGAGCATATCGCTAACATTGGTGAGTTAATTGCTTACCCTTCAGGGAATCGTGCTTTCTGGTCACTCGCCAAGGCCGTTGAGGGTAACTTCCGTAGGTCATCGTTTCCACCATTGCGAAGACCTGATAACAATTTGGCCCTAACTGCAAAGGAGAAAGCCGATCTTTTGGGTACTCTCTTTGCAGCTAACTCGACTCTTGACGATCGCGGGGCCACACTGCCTACTATCCCGCGCTGTGAAAGCTCAATGTTCGACATACGTTTCACGCAGAAAAATGTCAAACGAGCTCTTTTGTCTCTCGACGTCAAGAAGTCGAGTGGCCCAGACGGAATTCCCGCAATGATGTTAAAGATGTGCGCTCCCGAGCTGACTCCGCCGTTGACGCGTCTATTCTGCTTATCCTACAGTGTAGGTAAAGTGCCGTCCTCGTGGAAGGTTGCTCTCATTCACCCAATTCCCAAAAAGGGCGACAGTGCGGACCCATCAAACTATAGACCCATCGCGATAACCTCCCTTCTCTCAAAAATAATGGAACGTGTTATAAACACACAGCTCCTCGAATACCTGGAGGAACACCAGCTGATCTGCGACAGGCAGTATGGCTTCCGTCATGGTCGATCAGCTGGTGACCTCTTGGTATATCTCACTCATAACTGGGCCCATACCATTGAGAGTCATGGAGAGGCGTTGGCTGTAAGCCTAGACATCGCAAAGGCATTTGATCGGGTCTGGCACAGAGCACTTCTATCGAAGGTACCATAATACGGCCTGCCCGAGAGGTTGTGCAGGTGGATAGCCAGTTTTTTGTCCGAACGTTCTATCTCGGTCGTTATCGACGGTCAACGCTCTGACACTAAATTCATTAATGCTGGTGTTCCCCAAGGTTCGGTTCTTTCTCCCACGCTGTTCATTCTGCATATCAATGATATGCTGGAACAAATCTCCAGCATGCACTGCTATGCAGATGACAGTACGGGTGAAACACACTAATCGGGCCGCGCAAATTCCTCCCGGTCCCTCCTCGAGGAGAATAGAATCAGACTTGTGTCCAAAATCGAGCTCTCTTTGGAGCGAGTCTCGGACTGGGGTCGACGTAACCTAGTCCTATTGAACCCCTCGAAGACACAGGTCTGTGCGTTCTCCGCAAAAAGAACTCCATTTGGCTTAGCGCCAAAACTTCAAAACATGCCTCTCACCATTAGTAAAAGTATTGGGATCCTGGGGATCGATATTTCGAACGAAGTGCAGTACCGGGGTAACCTGGAGAAGAAAGCTAAACTCGCCTCCAGAAAACTGGGTGTACTGAATAGGGCGAAGCAGTACTTCACGCCGAAGCAGCGCCTGTTCTACAAGGCCAAATTGGACCACATATGGAGTACTACTCTCATCTTTGGGCCGGTGCACCCAGTTACGAACTAAGCCCTCTTGATTCCATACAGCGATGTGCTGTTCGAATTGCCGATGATCCCAATCATACAGACGGCCTAGAGGACTTAAGTATCCGGAGAAACGTAGGCTATGCGTCCTCTACCGTCTCTACTATGGTGAATGTTCCGAAGAACTTTTCAACCTGGTGCCCCCATCCACCTTCCTTTACCGCACCACCCGCAAAAGGATGCGGTTCCACCCGCATCATCTCGATTCGTGGCAGTCTTCTACCGCTCGTTTCACTCGCTCCTTCCTGCTTCCCTTCGCGCTATGATATGGAGTTCTTCATAAGAGTGTCCATCGCCTTCTTCAAGGCCGGCAACGCATTTGCAGCTCCTTGAACACTGCACGGGTCCATAGGCGACGGTGACCACTTACCACGAGGTGGACAGTATGCCTGTTTGTCCGCCTTTTACATAAAAACATTATTTTTAGCTGGCAACATTTAATATGTGTAGACTTTTTTGTTGTCACATAGCAACTGCTGTTAACTAATGTCAGATTACTTACATCGTGTCATTTAAATATAAGTAATAGTAGAATTCAAGCGTTTTTTAATAAAATAATCACAGGTTTACTTAATAGTTAATAATTTAATTTTAAATCCTAATAATACGGAGTGTACAAACATTTGCAAGACCAAATGGGAGAATGTATACAATATACTTAAATTAAGTAATGAAACATTCACTATGGAACAATCCACAGTTTTCTTAGGTGTCGGTTCTTGAAGGTAAACTAAGTAAATCTGGTTGTGTTATAAAAATATATGATAGTTTGTGGAGATAGAGACAGCTAGACTTGTTTATTTGCCTATTCAGCTAGCATTGAATGAAAATTTTTATTGCAGAAAAAAGCAAAAGAAAAAAGGCTACAGATATATAGGTTAAAGCCATATGAGTCTTTACGGGTAATATTTAAAGCAAAAGTACTAGTACTTAATATAATACGTCAATATATTTACAATAACATAGTACCTACAAATAAGAAAAAAATTTAATATGTACACGCAGAAGCATGATATCCACAACCGTGAAACAAGAAATAGGTATAACCTTGCTGCGTCTGTATATCGCTTTTAAAAGGTTCCGCTTTCTTTTGTGGGGTCCGGTCTTCGTTTTTACAATAAGGTTCCAAAGTTGATACGTGAGTTACCTATTGAAACTTTTAAACGACGCGTTAATGCATAGCTTGTAAGTAAAAGACATTATGGTATAAATGAATATATTAGTGACAAGGACGCCTGGAAATAACAGCGCCGCAACACCTTGACACTCGTTTACATATATCAAGCGTTGCATAAATTATTCATTTTAATTGTGAACGGTCCTCATGAGTTTCTTCGTGTATGGTAACAACGGAAAGTTTATGAGATTATCGCGTTTAACAGAAAGACAACAAGCAAATGAACAAACCAAATAGGCATAGATAGGCAGTCAGGTAGAAAACAGATAAAGAGATGGACTGTTTTATACCCTCTAGTGAAGCTGTCATTTTGAAAATGAATTCTAACGTCTTCTATACTGTAATAAAACAGTCATTGAAATAGTATTACTATTTTCAGTCGTCAAGATTTTATGTTCGCGTAAAACTGATAATGCGTTGTCTTTCTATACTTTGCCCCACTCAAGGCACAACGGGCGCTAAATAAACCAAATTTTATTTTAATTTTTGGTACTCACGTAGTCTATGGCACGAACGCTTCTGATTAATGCCGATATTTTGACCCAGTTGCCTGATCTATAAAGTATCTTATAATTTTATGCCGTCTTATCTTTTCTTATCTCTTTCTAAAGCAGCACACAAGTGACGCATTGCTGTATTTGCGGTATCCAAATTTTATGGTCTACATTTTTACAACCTTGCGGAAATAAATCTGATAGGATATGATGAATTTTCGATTAGTTCCAGCTGGGAGATTTACCACAGACAACAGTAACAGTTTTGTTGTTGGCTTTCCAGAATAAAAATAAAGATCAATGGTAACCTGAGACCTCCAGTGAAACGATTGTTACCTAACGAGAACTGTGACATCCGACTGTTTTAAGCTAAGGGAAGTATTATTATAATTGATAGTATTGAACAGTGTAAATAAAAAAACATAATGAGATGATTACGTGGCTCAGTTATTATTTGCCAAACAAAAAGCTCCAGATTCAATTCCCGACAAGGGCGGACATTATATTACTCGTTCATGTCTTTAGCCAATAAAAATTTGTCAATAGCCTCTTTTATAATTTTTAAATTTCTAAATAGAAATACATGTTTATTTTGGCAAATTTATAGAATAGACCTGAATTTAGCGGTCTTGTTAATCTTGTTCAATTCTCTTTCTCTTCTTCTCGCTCTTACTTAGCTGCGTCTCGCTGGGCTCAGCATTTCATACCAGCCTCAAGAAATGGTCACTCCCAATGTAACCTCCAAACAATCTTGAATTTTATCGAGGCTCAGTACACATACATATACGTAATATACTATAAATAAAGTAGATATAAACATTAGTCGACAACTCTTTTAGTTGAAGGCTACTTCAGAAAATGAAAGATGTATTGAAATATGTAAGTGGCAAAGAAATTTAATTAATGCAAGTCCTTCTAATTCTTAGAAATTGTACTTTAATTGTACATTGATTTTATAACGTGTGCAAAGATGCTTTTGGTGTCAATACTTTCGTTACAAGTTGTTTGTATTTTGGTCGTTAGAAGTTTTATTAGAAATTTGAACTCGATACATATTATGGTTGTCAAATATTCTATTTTTATTTATCTATGTTTGTGGTAAATATATTTGTATGTATGGTAAATATCATTCATGACAGCCGACTAATCCCGCCGTCGCTCGTGACAAATAGGACAGATAAGGGCTTAGAAGCTGTCGTCGTGTGCCAGGCGCAATTACTTACGTCATTAACAGAACCTGGTTAATAATCAAAAACTTACATAAAGATATACGTATATGTACAGTGAGTTAAAATATATTACCACGCCAATAGTATTAGTGTAATAACCCCATTCAACATTGATTCTAAATTTACTTCATAACCTCGTGGTTTACGAGTCGACCTACGGAACCAATCAGGACTAGTTCGGAAGTCACTGAACCCATCAGCGGCAGCAAAAAGAAGGATAATAAAAAGTAAAAATTTAAAGTCAATTCCTGCTTTTATAAAATAAGTATAATTCATATAAATATACTATATAAACATTTACATCCCGCTAAATATCTTATATAAGAGAATTTTTTTCTCCCATATAAAATTAAAATAATTGATTAAATTTAATTAATGAAAAATATTCGAAAAAAACTGTATTAACATCAAGTGTCATCCTTTAAAAGTTTAAAATCAAATACATTTTGAAATTGAGAGGATGAATAAAAAGTTCGAGTGCTTTTGTCGATCAGTATTGAATGAGTTAAGCAACTACCGGTGCAGGCTGGAATTGTCTGAATGACCGCTAATGACCAAGTTTCTTTGGCACTTTCATATCTCGGACGTTATGAAGATAAGTCGATAGTTTATAAATGAAAGTGATTTAACTTTATTGCATAAACTACCCACGACGCAGGGAATGAGCATTTAATATTACTAATACAGTAATTTTTAATAAGGGAATTATCTCTGTAATTCTTCTTGTATATGGGGACCTAGAAAAGAATGGTGACATTATAAACACACTGATATTTAAAACCTATTTTAGTCTTTTCAGCTCCGACTGGGCAGCGTCGATAAGGCCTCATCCATCTGAAAACAAAGGCTTTCGTCTGGCTATAACGTTTATTCGTTCATTCCGACCGGGAAATGTGATTAACGAGCAGTTATCTGCAGAAGGCTGTCCGTTCTCTGGTAAATTTGACAAGCGAAATTTGTCTTTCATGACAAAGCTTTAGGGTACACAGCTTTTTATTACAGACATTCTTTTGATGAAAAGCCTGTTTTGGCATTGTTTTAGGTCAGTTGAGAAATAAGGTAGGTAAAGCGCATTTAATACTATGATATAGAGTTTTTTAAAAGGTTTACAATGAGTTCATCTCATGAGATTGTCTGGTATTATCTGTGACCTTAAAAGAAAGTGACGACTTAGGTGATTGGTATAATTTATCCTTTTACCTTTCAAGCTTACACATCTGTATCTATATGACATCATAATTCATCTTGCAGAGGTTTTCCTGGAGCATGAGAATCTCTAAAACAATTTCCTCTCCAGGTTTTACTTGCCTGGCTAGCCACGTGGTAGCCTGCTACCCTCCTTCTATAATCAATCTACAATTAATTGTTTATTGTTGTAGTGTTGGAGAGCCAGTTAAAAGCGGGTCTCCCACTGAACAAATAAAGATAAAGCTTTATATGCTTTTAATTTATGTTAAAAATCAACATTCTAATTACTTTTTACATGATACAGTATAAGAGAGGCAAAACGTACAAAAGTCATGTTAAGAACTCGGTAAATATTTTTCTAAATTTTCCTTCTTGTTCGGAAACATGGCCGCAATAAATTATTATAATCTAACAGAATAAGAAACCTGATAAGAATTAATAAGAAATGTTTCAGTACGGATATTGTTTCTAAATGTCAAATTATGTTTCAAAAACCAAATGCGTGTATGCTACACTTGTTATACTTAAACTTAGTTTCCTTGTTCAATTTAAGCCGGTTCGCACAAACTAGGTAACTTTTAATCTAATCCTTAACTTATTATTATTATTGGTGAAGGAAAATATTGTGAATCTGCGTACCAGAATTTTTTTTTTGTTGTTTTCCAAAGAGAATAAAGTCTATTACAATGCTTGATCACTAGACAACTATCCTGTTAGTGTTCTTTTTAATCCAGCAGTGGAACATTAATGGCAAATAATATAGTTATAAAAGTTTCAGCGAACCCTGCAGATAAGTTAGTAGTTACTCTATTTCCATAAACAAGAATTACGGGTTCGAAACTCGATTGTAACGGTAATTTATGTGATAAATGTTCCTAATCGATACTTAGTTACGTACGATACGTAGTTAGTACTTTAGTAAACAGATAGACAGACAGACAGACAAAAATTGTAAAAAATGTTATTTTGGGATGTGTACCGTATATACATTCATATGCATGTAGTAAAAAGCGGTTGTTTTAATATTATAAACAGACACTCCAATTTTATTTATTAGTATAGATAACAGATATTTGAACATAAGATACATTTTTAACCGACTACGAAAAACGAGGATGTTCTCAATTTGTTTCTTTTTTATGTTAAACAATAACCATTCACTTAAATCTTACATTTAATAAATGCCATGTTCTGTTTATTGCTTTAGAAATCGGTTTCTCTGTTTCTATGAATTAGATTAGAATATGCATTTATTGCAATAAATACGCAAAAAAAAATTAAATTTTGTAAGAACTAATGACTTGTATCACGCAAACAGATCCATTTACCACGTAAATTACAAATATGACAAGTACCATCTATTCTTTTCAATGGTTTTCAACTGATACTTGCACAGACAGACAGCCAATCATACAAAAATATTCCCAAAAATGTTTTTCGGCCTGTGTCAATATTAAAACTAACATTAAATCTAAAATATTTATATACAAATTTTAGCGCGGTACATTTATTAATAAACTAAGCCATAACTTGAACTTTAGTAGAATATCTCTAGAAAGACCCGGATATCGTACTTATTTCCAGGATAACAAAGGCAGCCTCTCTGAAAAGGCTTGGTTTGTAAAATGGTATTTTCCATTCCAATATTTTAACCCATTGTGTAAACACAATACTGGTTCTGCCAATAAGACAGAGCTGCGGAAATCCAGTATTACACACATTTTATAATATTTACTTCTAGCCATTGTGGGAAATTTATTCACAACTAGTTATACGCTCTAGCTTCGCTTTGGAAAATCCCATAAAAACAGATCAACTACCGTGGGTGAAAAGTACCCTAGATTATGATCTAATAAAAGTTGTAAATATGCCATAAATTTAAATGTTCAGCAACGTCTAGGAGATAGCAGTAAAACCGTTTGACAATTTTCCCCAATACTGCATCAGATCCACGTAAAAAATCTTTAAAATCGAACGCTAAAAGACATGAGTAATCTGATTTATACAGAGGAGAGAGGCTTCCAAATGAAGAGCTTGCAACTTTTCTTCATCCATTATTCAATATAAGTAAATATTTAAAAGAATACTGACTTCAATTTAAAGGTGAATTTCTTGGTTTTATCTCCTATTTTTGTCTTAGGGGTGGTATTTTTTCTTCAAATTGAAATGGGACCAAACAATAAATATACCCTCTGCAACAAAAAAAAAAAATTTCAAATAGAAAAAATACAAACGAACGGAAAATCTTCTCCTTTTTTGACGTCGATTAAAACACACCACGCGCAGGTGACGTTGGCAGGGACTCAACAATCGAAAAAGCCTCTTACACTAACTTCATCGTTTCAGTCTGTGCCCTCCACTGCAGCTAAAACCTTGTAAAGTTATATTCTACATTCGTAGCTGCGAACGTAGATTAGTATTTGGATAACCTGTACGCGAAGCCTTATTAGGCTTAAATAGCTTTGTTAACCAACTCGTAGGCTATTTTTGGCTATCGATCCAAATCGGCTAACACCATTATAATCGCACTTGATCTACAATATTTATTATTTGAAAGGTGGTTTGACACATTAAATGTGTTAGCGCAGTATGACTAAACAGTACATAATATTTGTTAACATAATCTTAAATTACAGTCCGTATATTCATACGGTTGTTGTCAAATGTTGTCTTCTATAAGTAACCCATCCTCGCGATTGGAGAAAACACGTAACGCGCAGGCGTAATTTTCAATTTACACCCGCACTCCAAACATTTAGTATTTATCTTTATCAGCCGTTTAGTAAATTTCATACTCGCCTATTTTTTATTACATTCAGATTCGTAGTTCTATGAATTGCAGACATATTCATTTCCTGCAATAGCTGTACACAAACAAACTTATTTACCACCTTCCTTATTAATAGCTAAGTTCTATTGAACTTCCCAAATAAACGTATTCCTAAATAAAGATCTTTTATTTTCTATTTCCCGTATTCTGGTCAGTAGTTTTTATCTATCATTACAAAGATAGAGTAGTAAGCTGACAGACTGACAAAAATTCCTAAAAAAATGTTTTGGCCTGTATAACAAATATATAACGTACAGAATCGTCCTACTTACAGTTCAGCCTTTGCTGTTGACGAGGACGCAACCTGTTACAACTGCCTAAGGTGAGGCTAAATGGAACCTTGTAAAACAGAACACATAGAAATATTTGTTCCATACAATTATGGCCTGAATTAATACATATGGGAGTCGTATGAATGACAGCTAATGACAAAACTTTCACACGAGAGCATGATAAGTTATCGGTTACGCTCATCGGTAGATATTAGGCGATAGAGTTTGTCAAAGGCGTCATATGAAAACTTCCGACACTCAGGTTAACCATAAACTTCTCCGTTTATTGGTACTGGAGTAACGTCAATCAATAATGCGTCATTTCATCTGTCTTTTATGACGCATACCCCTTACGTATTTGAATTATGTAAAAACTAACTTGTACAATTTTTTTATCTTTATACGCAACATAGTTCATAACAATGATCTGACAAATAGCGATGTACTCAAGAAATAACAAATCGTTGTTAATTGTGTAACTTTTGATCTAATAGATTTAAAATAGAGCTTTTAATTTAAAAGATCACCCGAGGAGTTTTTTTCGCCGTTTCGTCTCCTTGATACTAAAGCAGCATTTCGTACCGGTAGTAGGAGCAAAAAAAGACGTCCATAAGTGTGTATACAAAATACCTAAATGTTTTTGAATGTGAATTTGATTTTGATCGACTTGATCCATTGTGCTCACAGTGTCTTACTGTTTTAAAATACATAGCTTGATGGTCTTTAAACATATCGCAAAAATTGCCTGCTAAACACGTAAGTAAAGAGTATTTCAGGAATAGAAATAGCTGCTGTGCAAAACACTAAATATAAAACGTTTCCCAAGTCAAGGTTAGTAGGAGGCTTTGTTAACTCCCGGGTTTCTCGCCACGTGACCCTAGAACATTGAAACGGTTGACGGCTCGCAATGACTTCAGAGAACGACTGTTGTGCGCCGTGTTGCTTATACCTACATATAATTTACTGTAAAATGCGGAAACATGCAAGGCTGCGAAAATCATCCAACTATTATCCGAAGGTTGTCTGGTAGAGACAGCTGTTTAGCGCTAAGACAACCTTTTGTGAGAATCCAACTGTAATCTCCTGTGTGGGGTACAATAAATAATATTTTTATTGTAATACTTCTTCGTATAGTGACACATATTTTTTCATTGAAAAACCACCAAAAACAGTTGTTACTTATTTTATCAGGTGTTTTATTTCTTTTTTCATGTTTACTCCACACCTAAGCCTTTGCCAGGAATAACCCTATCTATTAGTAAAAAAAAGCTTGAAAATAGGTTCAATATTTTTTCTGACTAGTTTAGTAGTTTTATTATTTATTATGAGATTAATTATTAATATTATTATTATTACAAATTAATTATCGCTTACTTCAATGACGAAAAACATCGTGGAGGAATAGCATGTAATGTTGGCAAAGGTATGTAAAGTTTGCTGAACGACTTTCGACTGCACGCTCACGTTTTAAAAATAATCCTGATCCCAACAATGGGACAGCCATAAATTGTGATGATGATAATTATCTAAAAGCTCTGAATTAACCATTCTCAATATCCTATTTATCACCCTGGTGTTCAGATCAAAAGCATATACGGAAGTACAGAGAAAAAAACGGAATTGAAGCATGATCAATCACTTTGCACGGTTTTATGAATTACGCGTGAAAACATTTTCAGTGTATAAAAAGAAGTAAAATTCTAATACAACACCTTTTATGCGCCTCGCTATGAGAGTCAAACTTCTCGCTTTGTGATAACAGCCAATAATGGCGATGATCGCTCAACGCCGATTGGTCGGTTCTTTATTGCGGCGCGGCACTGTGTGCTCATTCGTCAGTTATTCGGGGCAATAACCTCGTTCTGCCTTGAACTTTTATACAGCGTGTTTGGTTATAAGGCCTCTCTCAAACAAAGAGATATTGTTACAATCGTTAATAACGCAATGCGGGTTTAGTCCTTATAGAAAATGTTTTGTGGGACGAATGTTTTTGGTGCCCACAGTTTATAATGCAAAACTGTAAAAAAGGAATTTTAAATGCAAAAGTATTTAAAATCAATGTTTAATATTCTTGTAATTGTTTCCATTTTTAAGATATATTTTTAAAAGAATAATACGCAAATAAATATACTTAGTTGCTGACAGCTTGCTATTTACTCAAATTCAGGTGCCATATCAAATATCCTGCAGATACATTTTGATGACACCTTGTTTAAGATGTTTCTCTATTTGGGTGATCAGTATCTATCCAGTGTGACCATTTGGACATTCAATGTAGTGTCAAGCATTATAGTGATAACATATTTGTACATAGGCCGATTAATTGATTTCTACATCTAGTGAAAATGCCAATGGCTTGGTGAATAAACAGACCATATCGTACTAAAGAAGTACCTTACTAATGCTATTCTTCAGTTCAAATTCCTACAGTTCATGCTTCAGTCTAGGCATTTTACAATATTCTTTTATAACCTAATTTTATTCGTATTCAAGGAAACCATAATACCTTATAACGCGGTTTCTTTGCTGCGTTATTATCGACCGTCACAACGTATCAGTTTGTGGGAGACCTTAATTTTGCGCGAGACCCCAGGGAAATAAATGTAGGACATGTTTCAATTATTTTGTATACAGCTGTTTACATTGTGTTATATGAATCGAAGTATTTATGTGAGCATAGCTTGAAAGGTCACATCGGAAGCATTGCTATGAAAAACACGACCTAAATTTCTTGCCATTTCTTTTCTCAGGACAACTCACGATAGGAATTTGTTAAACAATAAATGAATAACATAGTCTTCCTGTACACGACGTAATTTTTTTTTTTGTTCTTAACTATATTTTTTTTCCAAATTTCTTAAGATTTTTTGCTATTCCTAACAATATATAGAATATATATTTGATTTTTTTAAATAAAATAAGTTAATGCTTGACAACAATCCCACCTGATGGTAAGTGTTGATGAAGTCTAAGATGTTGAACGCACTAACTTATAATAGCCTATTCACTCTCCTCTTGAAGACTTCCACATGGTAAGTAGCCGGGAACACCTACGCGGGCAAGTTATCCCAGTCTTTAGCAGTGCGCATAATGAATGAAGACGCAAACCGCGTCGTCCAAATTAACTCGCTGTTAAGAAGTTGTTATTGATACTAAGTGAGATTAAAAAAACCCTATAGCCTACGTCAGGAAACACAGCAATGTCCGTGAAATTTATTTCGCCGTAATCAAAACTTTTTATAAAAATCAATCAAATAAATTTTTTTTTATCCTTATTGGGTAACTTCAATACAAACAGTAAACAGTGGGTAAATCAATACAAACAAATAGTACGCGATATATATTACAAAATGAAACAAAATCTCGTTTATTATGGAATACAGGTTAACAAAATTCTTAAAACTAAGACAACCATAAAACTTAACATGTCCAATCGTACACGCGTAAGTTAAGGGTCTGTACACAACAAAAGGAAACAGGAATTTGTTATTTCCTGTAGAAATAGGATATTTTTGTACAAAATTAGTGAAAATTTACATATACTTCGCTAAATACAGTTTTTTTCTCTATGAGTTTGTGACAAGTTATAATTCATTTTGTAATCACGATTATTTGTACGTCAAATTACTAATACTTAATTAAAAATAAAAAATAAATCTCTGAAAATTTTTACAAACTAAATTTAAATACCCAATCTCATTGAAAATGGTAAACGATCCAGTTTATAGTGCTTTACCACTAGATGGCGTTGCAGCATAACAACTTTTACGCCGTTCAGTCGACGCTATGAAAATTGGTGAACGCAGGTATTTAAATTACGAAAATATTTTAGGAAGAAATGTTTTCCTTTAACTAGCCTGTAGATGGCGCTATTGACATACAAATATATAAGCAAGGAGAATATTTTTTTATCACATTGTATTATTTACAGGCGGATTTTTGTTCTCACATAACTTCAATTAAAATACCTATATGCCACCGAACATTAAGTGTCGAAAATGACTTTAAAAACGTATCCAAATATCAAAACCTTGGAAGATCAACCTGACTAGAATGTTATCAGTATGATTCATCTCTCTTTTTTTTTTCAAAATACTGTAGATACGAAAATGAAATACAGAGAGTAAATAAATATACAGAGGCAGAAAAACGCTTGCCAGATTTACTACTTATATATATTGTACCAAAATTACTGTGTAGACAGGGAGTTTGATTCGTCTGAGTGCGATCGAGCATTTATTTTTCCATTTCCTCCAATTTATCCTGAAGAAGCGCTCTCGTCGTAAAGGAAATTGTTTCAGACAGCGGAATCGGATAACAAACAATGCCAATATATATATATATCGCTTCATTTCACATTTTGTATTTGTACAATGAAACTCGCATCCAGCTTATACGTCACAGACAGGCCACGTGGTTGCAAGTCACAAACACCCACACCAGGGATGTCACTGACGCGTTGCTGACCAACCAAGCCATAAGTTAGCTTGTGTTTTTACTCTTCTATAAAATTACGACGCGAACACTGAAGGTATCACTAATTTATAACTGGCCTCATTCACTGTTGCCGACGCGACATAATATATCACAGACGACCCTCCAACGTCACTGTTCTCCGGGATGAGAAGACCTTTTCTTGCGAGAAGTTTAGCACTTCAACTTAGCCGACCCAAATTATAGGAAACTTTTTATCGTTAATTGTAAATTGTTTATAAATTGAATTATATTGTGATTATTAAGTCAATGTTAATTACCGTCGAGTTTAATCTACGTCCTTTGATGTTCGACCTGATTTAATATGCACAATGATAACATCATCGCTGCGCGTGCCAAATTCATTACATGCATTTTTTTAATTTCCGTTTTATTATGAATATGTCAATAACAATCTTTTCTTAATATGCGAACTGAAAACGAGTCAAATAATCGAACGGTCAAAACAATAGGAATTATTTAAACTCGATTCCACTTTGAATATTACAAAAAGGTTTTCATTGACTGAATCATAATAAAACGGAAATTATTTTAAGTGCAAAAAACAAATTAACAAATTGCATATATGGAATTTGGCAGACGCAACAACGACATGCAAATTGTGGAACCAGTCTCCTTTTGAAACATTCCCGGAGAGCTATGATATTGAGTTTTTTAAAGGTGTAACAATAACTGTCCTACAAAGTCGGCGTTGGAATGGTGATTCCTCCGATGTTGCCTATGTCCGTAGGCGAAGCCGACCGCTTAACATCAAGCCCTTTTCGTCTACCTTCACCGAGCACTCACCGACCTTTTATCCCGGCGGTACTCGTCCTTGGTGACAGAGTTACATAACTAACTGATGATACTCTCTTTAGAACCAACCTAGAATTTTAACTAAACGTTGCAATGTCAGGTAACCACCTAACAAACGGTTTCTCTGCTTCCTTCTTTAATTGCAACATGGGTGATGCCTCCGGTGCTATGAGCAATGGATCTTGGGCAGTAGTAACCACTTGCTTTAATTGACTCGTCCACTTATCGTCTATCATAGCTTAGAGATGTAATACCCTGAAGCCGCTTTCAGCATGACATTTAACTTCCACTTCCATATTGGTATGATCATCAAAAACCTCATAATGTCTTAAGAAGTGCGCTAAAGATGTATTTATTCACATAAATGCATAATATTTACCTGCGAAAATAACGCATATTAAGGTGCTTTTAATATTTTCTTCAAACATACTCATATCCGAATTGTTCTTCTGTGTTATTCGGACAGTTATTGCAACCAGAATTCATTTCTGGTAAATTCATTTTCAATCTCGTAGAACACTTCCTTTGTGGCGTATTAGTTTTGAGGAGTCGTCTATAAATCGTCTTTTTAATATCTCAAGTTCGTCTGGTTTTAAAATTGCTTTCTGGAAGACTTAAATTCTTAGCAAAAGAATCATATTTTCTTTCATTTTATTCTGCTTTCGAATATGACATTGAAGCAAATGTAACGAATGTTATATCCCAGAGAGGTTTTGTGAACGGTATTCAGTAACCATTTACGAACTATTTTAACGTTTTACGGTACCCATCAGAATTTTTTGTATTTTATTACCGATAATCATTTCTATCTAATTATATGGGTTAATAGAATTTGATGGTAAAATTGGTCATAAATTTATTATGGATTATTATAATAAATATCATAGGAAGTTAGTCGAATATTTTCTTAAACCAGACGTAGGGGAAGGTACGAATGGGAAGATTTTCATTAAAAAAAAGTTCAACAATGCGTCTAAAACATTTTAATTTTTCAAAGGACACGTTTCATTAAAACACGAATAGCTAGTTTATTCATTTACCTACTATTAATTAACTGTTAATTTAAGGCTATAAGCTAACAATTAACAGCTAACGATGTGGGAGTTCTCAATGAGACAGTGAATAAAAAGGCTTTTACAAGTTAGTGCGTTCGACATCTTAGACTTCATCGCTCACTTACAATCATTTGGGATTGTTGTCGAGCATTAACTTATGTATCAAAAAAGTAATATTTATTCTTAGCTAAAGCCAGAGTAAGAACAATTTAAGTCCCGCTTTTAACGCCGAGTTCCTCCGGATTAGTTAAGTTAGTGTGCAAAGGAGATAATTGGTGTTAGCGGATCGCATACGCAGCGGAATAGGAATCATGTTTACTTTATTTTAGCCTTAGGAACTCGCCAGACGGGTATGAATATATGAGCATGAATTATTTTAATTGGACAGATGTGAAAAGTAAGACATAGATATAAACCGATTCAGGGTTTAATACATCCAAAAAAAAATTACACTTACGTGTTTTTCTATTTAGCTATCGGTTTGTGGTAACCGATTTACTCCGAATCTTCTGAAATGAAAAGTGAGTTTTGGTTCACAAAGATACTACGTCATGCCAGGCCAGGACGGAGGTAAGACTTAGTGAAACGAATTCCGATTTTAGAGTTACACTTTAAGGGGGTAATGTTGAAAATTTATTATTTTTTCTGAAATGCATCTTATTTGGTATTTTTTGAATAAAAATTATAAGAAGGAACTCGTGTAAATATTTTTTTATTTCAAATGTGTGGTGAAAATTTATATGAAAATATTTACTTCCGAATTGAATAATATTTTTGTAATAGTCAACTACGTAATGTTTTAATCGTGGCTATTCATTTTAACTGCAACTAGTACTCACGATCTCAGTACCCGTTACAGGAAAAACCGTAATAATAAATAATGATCACTCATAGTCTACGGGAAACCTAGAAATGAGAAAATTCTAGGTCTTAAAAATATACTAGCTCCCACCCTCCTGCTTGAGTCAACGCCAAACGACGCGTCGTATTCCGGCTGGAGGCTTGAGAGCCAGTACTTTCTTACCTTCTTCTTATTTCTTGAATCTTGAAAAATGCATGAGTGATACCTGTAGTGTTACTAATGTCCATGGGCAACGATGTCCACGTACCATCAGATGCCAGGTCTGCTCATTTGCCGGCTATTTACAAAAAAAAACCTGTTTCAGTGATTCCCAAGGCATTTTATGATGAATTACTGCCGTGAGATAGGGGTCGTTCGGATCATCACAATATTTCTATAACACACACAGCACAGTACAGAACATTACAAAATTCTTTTATTACCAAATTCACAACTCACTCTCAAGTGTTGTCGGAAACAAATATTCTTAACTTCACAAATATATTTGTAACTAAAGCCGAAATAGTTGTTGCAATTTTTTTATCAGGCGTATTATAAATTTATCATGTCTGTTCCCCACAGGAACCGTCCACGAGAATTTTTTCTGTGTAACGGTTGAAACTGGCTATAAATCCGTGTAGTTCAGAGCAATATTGAGGCTATCGTATTAAATATAAATAATAGTAATAATATAATACAAATATAAAAACTTTGTCTACAATAAAATATAGTAATAATATGTAGGAGTTTATTTTTAAATAAAACAACTTTATTTACAAGCATGTCACGTCAATTTAATAAATTTCATTTGAACAAGAATGTAAATAGATTTTTAGTTTGGAATTGTTCCAAGCGACTGAAGCCATTTCAACTTAATGTACCTACATACACATATATTCTGACTTCTCTAAAATTTACAAAATGTAATTTATTTTAATGTAACAAGAAACGATTTTACTCATTCTTTTAATCTTCTAGAGGGAAAAATACCACTGATGCAGACATAGCACTCTTTAAACACATTTTTGATGCTTGGGAGTGCAAGCAGGATGCTGTTGGTATATTCTGTGACCTCTCAAGAGTTCGATTCAGTCGATTAATATATTATTGAATAAATTTAGGCATTATGGTGTCACCATACAATCAGTTCAGTGGTTTTAGTGTGATACGTGGTTAGACCAAAATATACAAAACAAATTCTTGACTTCTCCATCCATAACAAAGTCTACTTACATGACAATTACCAATAAAATATTACTTTACTATTTAAACCTTTTCTTGTTTATGGACGGATTGGAATGAAACAAATTTCAAATATTAAGTCATGCTTACTGCAATACAATAGTGAAAACCATAACAGAATCGGTTAAGCTGTTTCTTATATTGGCGCAAACAAACGCACAGACAAACAGATAAGCCTACAAACAAACTAAAATTCTAACAATTAATGTTTTGGGTTCTATTGCGTTAATAAAGTGCCCTAATAATAATAATTTTTGTCCTATATCCGTCTTGTACAGAAAGCGATTAGATGGAATTTTATTATATGTATATAGATTCTGACTAGTAACTTCCTCATTTCGTATCTAAAAACCTAATCGTTACATTTACAGATAACTTCTCTGAAACAACTGTTACTTAGGTTAAAAGAAACTTTGTTAAATCATATTTACGTAAATTTATCGGTTTTAGTTCAGTTTTTCTAGTTTGCAAACATATTAAAACATTGCAATAGAGTAAAAAATAAGCTAAAACAGTAATTACTGATATCTTAACTGAACTTGAATCCTAAAAGAGTGTTTTAAAATTATTAATGTAATATACGGACTAAACCAACATCAAAGTTTATTTAAACGTCTTATGCTTCGAAGGACCTTCTCGAGGCACTGCATCAATTTCTCTGCAGTAGCGCACTCAGTAGGCGGTGCTCTTGCCGATATTACGCAATCTTTTTGGCAGCTATTTTCATTTAATTCTACTATCCGTACAGGATAACACTGAAAAATCTGTGGAAAAGCGTATGTTGCATTTTTTGATGAAATGCACTGCAGGATAGGCTTTTTTCTATGGTGACATTTCTCACTATATATTAACATCAGAGTGTATTATGGACATTTAAAGCACGATTGGAATGTCTGATCATACTTACATATCAATTAAGTAAACTAATTTGTTTTGAAGAGGTAAATTAGGAACTTGAAAAAATTTTATATTGACTACTTACTGCTGTATGTAAAATTAAATTAAATTATATATGTATACACGTATGTGCATGTATCTGTATATTATGTATATGTATTTGAAACTGTATAAAAGTAAATCTCCGAACCTCTGAGCCTCAAGTTTTGGACACAATACATAAATAAGTAAATTCACACTTGCCGTGCTCTCCGAAGCAAAGAAAGGTTGATAATATTTTTAGCTCACCTTAACAACTTCAGACAGCAAGCGCTTGTGTAAACTAAGTCGGTGCCTCGAGCGTCCGACGTAAGAGCTAGGCTTTCACGTGCGAGCCTACAATTTACATAACTCGTACATTGTCTGAATGCGACGCGACCTTTAGTTCTATAGATCGTTAAGGTCGTAAATGTACATAGAAATCCCTGGATCATGATGAAAACCGCTAATGGCTACATTTATCAAAATGATGTAGCTGTTGCTACCATGAAACATAGCAATTAAATCTTTACGCGACATCCACTGATCATTTACAGAACAAGAAAATAAGCAGTGAGAATTATTATCATGTTCGGTGTATTAAATTTGTTCTAAGAAACTTATTTTTAGACGAATCAATGGAAGTCTCAATTCCTTTTTTCTATTTAACCGACACCGAAGGAAGAGGAAGTTGTCGATTCGTTTGGGTGTTTTTTTTTATGTTTGTCACCTCACAAACCTACATTTATTACCAGATTTAGAAAATTCTTTTTTTTGTCTAAGAGTGTTTAATTTCTGTTTGATCCTATGTAAATTTGAAGAAAATTTACCGCCGCTAAGAGTGAAAAATAGGAAATGAAACTACAACGTACTTATGATGTGGGAGTCATCAAGAGAAGGCTTTTATAAGTTAATGCGTTTAACATCTTACACTTCAGCACCACTTACCACCACTTGGGATTGCTGTCACGCATCAACTTGTTTTATGGTACAAAAAATATGGTTTTTTGTTGAATTCAAGTGGGTATATTATCCGACTTCTGGGGTGGGATCTCCACTCACAATGAGAGGAATTAAGGTTTTTCTGCCACGCGTACCAAACGCGGGTTGTCAGGCTTCACGTACCCTTGCCAACATGATGGAGAACTTTTGGGCATGTAGGTTTTCTCGTGATGTTTTCCTTCTCCTAAGCAAGCAAATGATTAAAAAAATTAGGGGTGCACACAAGATTCGAACTCGCCTCTTCCGTGCGGAAGACCTACGTACAAACCACAAGGCTATCACTGCTTATACATGAACCGAATTCTTACGTGGTTGTTTAAAACGTGGTAATTACAGATGATAACAATATATACATTCCATGACTACGAAGTATCAGATTTTTGGTTACCTGTCAGTCTGACCTGTGTGATCTGAATGCGATACCAGTAGCGAACTTCAACATGGCGTTTCACGCGCTTTTTATTAATACACATAATGGCTTACGAAGAAGTTTTAGGGGAAGTGTGAAATATTTATAAAATGCCTGATAAAACAAGTACCAGTTGTTTCGGTGCAATTACTGTTTGTCGATGTAAGATCATGCTTGTGGTAGTATAATTCTAATGTCAATGCACTCTGCTTATGCAACACTGCTCGATCGCTATAAAATGGCACGCGTACTGCGTTGTGTTATTACCAAATAATTTTTATTATGAAATCAAACCTCGGGCCCATCGTTCGTGTGGTACTCATACTCAACGTCTGAACACCATGGCCATACCAGCAGCTTAGTGACACCGCAACACACACACAATCATATTGTATCAATCACAAACAATCATATTCTCGATGCGAAACCAAGATGGGTTATACATAGATATTTTATAAGTAGGTAATAATAATGGGGTAAGGTGTTGTTATGTAAAGCTCAAATTGGTGTTACATGAAGTTTCTTTGAAGTTGAAAATCAAATATGTGCGATTTCCTCCGCGAACCACAGAGTAGATAAGAGGAACAGAAGTGAATTATATTAAACTTTGAAACTATTTTCAAGCTTCTTCAAAGCGATTTTAAACAGTTTTGTTTGACCTGTGATAGTTTGCTGTTCTCAGATACTTGCGACAATTTAAAATCCTTTTAAAATCTCGTCAGGGTGGCATTTGAGATGTGATATTTTCTATAGAAATATAAATTAAATACCTTTTATTCTCACTCATACTACACTATACTCACTCATATATACGTTTTTACAAGTAACAAGTCGTGAGTGATTACTCGAAAAATATTAAGAAAAACGAAACTATCTTTAAGACGCTGTTTAATTAAAGATGTAATATTTTACTAACCAATGAAATAGAAGTAACTAAGATCGTAATAGACTTAACTAAGATCGAGACTCTGACCCAGGATACGGTTGTGTTCTGTAAGGTCCAGTCCCGTACCATAAGGCCTCGATGCCTCTCAGTATTCGCTGGATGGTTACCGAACCGGGAAAAATCTCAAACAGCTCGGAACCTCTCCCCAGAGAAGTTGGATAACTTGAAGAAAAACCTAGCTTCCTACTACATACATACATACTCGTAGCTGCGTAGGTTTCAAGTTGACGACTCTGAAATTCGTTACGTGACATTTCTGCGCATCTTTATTCTAAGACACACACTCTTGAGACATTAGACAATCAGACTTATCGATCTGCGAATCTTAACAGAGAGACAGAACTTAGATCCTAACTTTGTTAATATTTTCTTTATTTTATTACACCGTTTTCAATATAATACGAATACCTACAAGAAAGTTAATCTCTAAGACCGAGTGAAGAGTCCTGGGCTTGATGTCGACAGAGGCAAATATTTATGTCACAGATAAATGATTGTTACATATATTTTTTGATACGAGTACTTTTATGTGCTTTACTGCCCAGTTTTGTGAAACATAACGGCAACAGCGACTTTATTGTCTTTGACCAGTTTTTCCATACCATTGATTCTTGGACGATGAATGATGGTGGATGGGTTCGTATACCGAATGTAGGTATAATAAGGTAGGTAGTTTGTAAGCTCCTGAAGTAACAAAACAATGTAAGATAAAAAAGTCAATATACGCGCTGAGAACATTCCTTTCAACTCCCGGCTGGGAAACCTTTCCGGGACAAATTCTTTCATGATAAAAAAGAACTTTGTCCGTGAGTCACTAAGAAATAATTGTAGTTAGTAGTAGTTTGCTTGGTGGTAGGGCTTCGCGTAAAGATTATATTATCAGTATTATTATTAAGTCATTAATATTATTACTGGTAATATTATCTTTCCGTAAAGCCTGCCTGGCTAGCTACCACCCTCCTGCTTGAGTCAGCCGCCAAACGACTCGTCGTGTTCCGGCTGGGGGCTTGAGAGCCAGTTCTTTCTTTTTTACCTTCTTCTAATTTCCTGGCCGACAACGCATCAGTGATACCATTGGTTTTACTGATGTCCATGGGCGACGGTGACCACTTACCATCAGGTGGCTCGTCTGCTCGTTTGTCGGCTATTAACATTAAAAAAAATAGTTATTTTGCTACGAGTTCCAATATTAAGATGCTTTAGTATTTGTAGCTCTAAGTCTTGAACATAAACACGTTTTCATTAATAATAATGAAGTGTTCGCGACTCAATGTCAATCGTATATACATAACTTACAGAGTTATAGTCACAAGACTACAAAGTATTATACTTAAAATAAGGTCAGAATCTTGTTCAAACGAATCCGACAATTTTTTAAGACCGTAGGACTCAAAAGACTATAAATGAAAGGCTTGTTTAAGTTTATTTCTTCGAAATAGCCTTGCGAATCGAAGCTCTATTTTACCTTGTATTTTTATCAAAATGCGATTCGCACAGCTTGCAGTTGCAACATCCCTAGATTTTGTATTTATTACGAATGCGTAATTATCAGAACTCGATACGATTTGACAAAAATCATGGGTGTCTGCCCGTTTAAATTCCACCTGTCTGTCTGTCTGCCCGCAAACGAAAATGCTAGCAACTGCATTACAGGAAAAAAACCGAAAATACTAGCTTCTGTTCCACAGAAATTCCGTTTGCATTAATGGTTGGAACTAGACTGAGGTCAAATGAATTGAAATCTAATTCTAATCTCTTAATCTAATCAAAACGTACTTTGAATACAAATGTTAAGTTTAACAGTTTAATTACCCACACTCGAGAGGAACAATGTATGAACACCTGCTGAACACTTTCATATAGAAATCTCTGCACTTGTTAAGAGTCCACTTACTCTGATGACACGCAGGTTTAGGGCGAAATATTCTAAACGTCACAATAGCTATGCTGTTATAGTACCAGTAACGAATTTACACGGTCGATAAAACGTCAATATGACAAACGACGACCCCATAGCCCAGTTGGCAGTGAACCTACCTGCCGAGCGAGGGGTCCCGGGTTCGATTCCCGGCCGGGGCAGTCATTTATGTGACAGATAAATATTTGTTCTCGGGTCATGGGTGTTTGTGATGTCATATACATATGTGTATGTCCACGCCACCCGCGACACAAGGAATCCTAATGCGGGGGTGTGAGTGTATTATAAATATAAAAAAAACAGTCACAGTAGATAAGCAGATGACAGTAGATAGTACTGAGTTGCCACTTTATAATGAAAACGATACTAATAGCCCTTACCGGAATATCTTGTGTTACGCGTGACATGGATGTACACAAGTACGACTCCAGACCCTGTTCAGCAGACAGGGTCACTACTAACTAGAGTACGCTTATAATATAATTTTTAGAGATATAATAATTTACGCTACAAAAAAGAACATCGCAACGTTTCCATTTACTACGGAATTGGAAGTATTGTTTAGTTACAACAAGAACAATATAAAACCTTACAAAACAGTGCACCACATTAATAAACTTTACCGATACGCAATCCGGCAGAGCAGCCGTGCGCAAAGAGGTCTAAGAGCAGTATCTGTGGTTGTCTACCCCACGCCTATTTATAGGTACTGCCTCGCCATACCATTCTCTTCTTCAAAGGCTACTAACAATTTTATAATTTTGGATATAAAAATAATTTAAATTTTCAAAGAGAAGTTTAAAATCTAAAATACATATTTTCTACTTATTATAGTTTTAGTACTTACATATAATTGTATACTGCTAGAATTTAACATTTGTAAGTAATTTTAATTTTATTGAAATATAATTGCATTGCAAATTAAAAATATGTAGTTATTACGCGATTGTTCTTTGCAAAAATGTGAATGTAGACACCGTAAATACATCGTCAAAACATTTTTGACATTCTTGACGAACAGGGGTTGTTAACTGCAGACGGAGGGTGAATTTTAAAGGGGAATAGGGCTGTCAAACCTGAACAAATTGGAAATCCCGTCACAGCAAATGTGCGATAAATTGTTATTTTTAAAAGCTCAGTTCGCAGACAATTTAACTTTAGATTTAAAAAGTTGAAAATCACAGCGCAGACGATACCTTATACATTCAGAAAATATCTCCATAATACATATTTAATTGCTGCAACATTCGTTATGTTGTGAACGGTTGTTACAGAGCCAATACAATTGAAACGTACAATATGTTTTTGCATCCAATCACAAGATTTACGTTGTTTGCACGATACCACACCAACCTGAATGACGGTCAGTACGTTCATAACTTATCTAAAACTATTAGAACATTCTTATCGTGCTCTTCGCGTACGCGCACCTTGTCTATTTGCGTGCGCACGTACATATGTATATTTGTGTGTTTGTGTAGGCGAATGCGTCTTACTTTGTTTTTTAACTTCAGTGTTAGTTGCATGGAAATTTCCGTAACTAGAGCGAATTAAATATTCTAAACAAATACTAACAAGCTACCTAAAGTATTTTAATGATAGTGATAAATAATCGGTGATTAGGTTAATAAAACTATTGCTTTAATTTTATAGCTTTTTTATAGTACGAACTTGTCACTCAAGTAGCTCACGACATTCACTTCTCCGTGCTAGAGAATCGTGGTGAATACGCTCCGAATGGACCACAAGATTACCAGCCATATATCATTTCAAATTATTATACAAATTATTATAATAATTATTGCCTATTGATAAACATATATATAATTCAAGTAAATAGCTCACGCAAGCAAGCCATCTGTGTCAAATGATCACCGTAGCCAATACATTTCTGGCTAAGAAGGAAGCGAGGAATCTTTTTTGTAATAGCTCTCCGTCACTGCGTTTCACGTTAATCCATTTTACACTTGATACTAGAAGTAGGGTATAATACTGCTATTTATTTCCTCAAACTCATTACCAGCATCCCAGCTCGCTACTATGTATTTTCTAAAGTGCTTGAGGTAGCAACATATAATCCCTCATATATTATTTGACCCTGGAGAAAACGTAACGACAAATAACTCCGACGAGCCTGAGACGAAAACTTCACAAACTAATAACCAGTGTTGCTTGTTTCATAGACTCATCAACAATATTGAAACATTACTTTGTACGGCTCTGATTAATGTATGCAAAATCTTCATTCTACGTCAACAATACATCAATTAAATCTCGAAGAACGCGAAGACAATGAAAATTACCGAAAAATAAAAATTGATGCGCAGTATCTTATTTGTAATGTTATTTTTTAATTCATCCTGGATTATCATTTCGATGTCCCTGGATTAATGTCATGTATTGTATACTTTACGCTGTAATTTCAACCCAGTCACCTAGAATGTCACGGCTGGACTGCATTGACGCGAATCATAATTTGTTATAGTTTACAAGCAAATAACCTATGCAGTCACCGTGTTATGTATCAGCATCATGGGCTTTCGGAGCCATCCCGAAAGCTTTAGATTTTTAGCTGATTAGAAGCAGTTTCGCTTAATCTAGGACAGTCTATTCTCTGCACTGCGCGAAGATACTCACTCGAGTTCTATCGAATTATGCCACAGGATAAATTTCGAGATTAATTGCATCACGTACCATATGAAAGAGCTCATAATTGAGAATAAAATTATATTACTTTGTAATTTTAAATATATCGTAGAGCTACGACTATCCATCTTTGACGCCAAGCCTGCCTCGGCAGCTCGTGGTGCACCCAGCTTTACAAACGAGGGTGTGTCAGGTCCTTCCTATTGGAGGTCGCTGGTCTCCGTGCCCCAGTTCATTCGGCTTACAGTTCATACGGTTTTCGGTTACAATGTCTGAGAGCCACTAATAAGCAGGCAACTGGGTTTTTAACCAGCATTGGTTTATTGTTACAGACCTCCATGGGCCGCGACCACTTACCATGACATGGCCCATTTGCTCATTTATTTACGTCCCGATAGTAGTTCATAATTTGTAGTCCTTTATCTCTCTAGCTACCACCCTGCTTCTAGAATCTTAGGGTAGTTTGTCTAGTTTTCTTAGGAAGAGTAATGTTTACAGTATTAATACTAGGAGTAAGGCTAAACTGATTGTTCCAAATTTCAGACTAAGCAAAACTGGTGGCTTTTTCATGGGTAGATGTGTAAATATTTATAATAAAATTCCATTAAAATTAACAGAAATGCCATATTGTAAATTTAAAGCTCACGTCAAAGGCGTTCTTATACGGAAAGGTTATTACAAACTTGCTGATTACTTTCAGGATAAGACTGCTTGGACATGAGTTTAATATTAAGCCAGTTTAAGTGCGTTCTGTAACTATGAGTAGGAAAAAAAAACTCCTCGGGAGTTTCTTGCCGCTTCTTTTTCCGAGATCACTCACAGTAGGGATTTGTTGAAGCGATGGCGTAGTTTGACGTTCGAAAAGTGTTTGTAAAAACCAACTTCGAATAAAATATTATTTCATTTCATTTCATTTCATTTCTACCCTCAATACAAGTACGTATTTTTTTTATCCAGGAACTCTATTTACTATAGCTTTCTGAGAGAAAATTATGTTTTATTTAGAACTCAAATCCAATATGACATATACATATAACGATACCCAAGCTTAAGCGACATCTACATAGTGGGTGGAATATTGTCAGTATTCCACAAAGAGGGCCTGGATTCTTTTGTTATGATGTATAGAATTTTTAAAATTTTTGGAATAGTAATGATAGCGCAGATAAAAATAAAAGCATCAATTTTCAGATAAAACAACTCTGTATTTAAATTACTGCCAATGCGTTATGAAAAAAATATACTACAAAACGCATGTACATTAATTTACCACACGTTCACTTTGCACATAAAAGTTTTCCCAAACAGATACATAATACCACACCCCTGCCATAGGCTGTCCTACAGTCCAAATATAGATCCAAAGCCCCACCGCCACGCGAGCGGTCAATGCGTGCGCCCCAGACGGTGGTACGTTATTGATCCCACCACCTACCGGCTACCACTCCCTCGCTCCATTTCTTGTCGCTTACTTCTAGTCGGTCATAGCCCCGCGACACGAAATCATGTTACACACAATACAATCGTTTTAATAATAAAACGAAATTCAAATTTGCCGCGTTCCAAATATTACGTTCGAAATTTTGATACGCGGCGCGTGTTCCATACGCAATTGATGCCAAAATTGCCAAATTTTTCATCACGTGTTTTCCTGGTGCCATATTTTAACTAGTTTCGTGGAGTTGATTGTACCTAAGTGTTTGATAGCACGGTGATCTTAATTGTTCACATGATTCACGTTGGCCTGATTCGGGAATAGCAGACATTATCTCAATTTACGGCATTAAGTTTCATAATTGCGCGCTTGATAGTGCAGAACGAGAGACCGGCTGAAAATGAAATGAATTTTAACGCGAAAACACCAACTAAATTAATTGTAATCTCGTCGAAGCTAGAACCGCCTTTCGGCTTTCTATAAAGTGCTTTCACCGTAATAATCTGTCTAACAATAGGATGCAAAAAAGGAAATTATTATCAACCGCCTATCAGATGCAAATTATCACGCCACTTATCTAGCAGGCCCCCTAGATAAAGCGGGACGGGTGATGCTTGTGTCTCCGTCGACACACTAACCTGACCGAGCGTAATATCGAAGTTTTCTTATTGTTCCACCTATCAGCTGATTTAGTCATTACACTGCGTCCGAGAGGTGTTTCGCGATGGTGAAGTGAAAAATACAAGATTTGCATAGCGTCGCGTTATAGTAAATTGTGACGGCGAGTGGCTCAGAGCGTATTCGACGGACGGCGCGACAGCGCTCCGGACACCGGCGATTAAATTTTTTCCTTCACTAGTTTCTATAAAATACCGCGCTGTAAAGAAAACGAAACGAAACGATTCACTCCGACCAAGCTAATCGATTTTTTTTTATTAAATGCTTTAGATTTTTTATTTTGAAACGAATAGTCATCTCTGAATACGAGTGAAGCATGTGAGTGAAATGGTGTCGTGATTAAGTTGATTTTCTTTTTTTTATAATGGAAAGAAGCGTTTTGGCGGAAACGAGGCACGTTCACTGGGCTTCCGAAGTAAGTATTTTTTTAACTTGGCTGAATGTCCGTTGACCTTTGACCTTAGTTTAGTGCGAAAGCAAGGCGACGGAGCGACGGCCGAAACCATTGCCGCCGAACCGAGGTATTAGATTACTGTGTGACCGCAATGCAATTGTGTCAAAATATTCGCAATCACTGTGTATTTTATTAAAATAATGCTTTTATTAGATTTCTTGTTACATTCGTAATAGAAAAACAAAAGATTGATCGATATTTTAGACATTTATAAAAACATTGTGCATCCACTGAGCAATGGCTTCGGACGCCTCTGTAGAGGTAAGTCTTATTGTTATTTTTTTGAACATTAGATAAGAAGCATCGCTGATATCGTTGTTTAACACTTTTTTATGTTATGAAGGTTACTTGAGACGACGATAAATTAAAACCTTGTGAGAGATTTGGCCATTGTTTTTATCTCCCACAGAATGAACAGAACAGCAAAAACTAGTAATTGTTAACGTTTTCTACTTTTTGTTCTCTAACAATGGGTATCACAATGCACTATTGCTTTTTATAAGCACAAGATGTCTGATAATTTAACCAGCAATATTGACCTCGTCAGGTTTCATAGAAACGAAATCAATTCTCAATTTATTGTATTTTGAAACTTTATAATGAAATATGTACAATCTAGCACATTGACGAATAGGTTTCCATATTCTGTCTGATATTTTGTGCATCTTTCGAAATTAAAGGACGTGACGTGTTAATTGCTGAATATAACAGATGGGCGAATACCTATCAAATTAAAAAATATTTAATAAATTGTGCGTGTTATAATTAAGTCTTTCATATATATTTGTTAACTGCACCATAATTTTTGTATACAATAAATAATGAAATAAAAATCATTCAAAGAAACATTTTGAAAATCATCATCATCTTTACAACCTGTATTATCCCACCGCTAGACTCGGGTCTCCACATAATGTGAGGTGTTAAAGCCGTAGTCTGCCACGCTAGCCAAGTGCAGATTGGCAGACTTTACACACCTTCGAGAACATAAAGGTGAACTCTCAGGTGAACAGGTTTCCCCACGATGTTTTCCATCACCGAAACAAGTGATAAAATTAGAGGTGGGTCAAGGATTCAAACTTGTCTCCCGTGCGGTAGTATAATCAAGACTCAAATTAATGGTCCTTCGAGCAGCATTTCTTTAAAACAAATATACTTATAAAAATAACGTAAAACGTCGCCGGCTTCACCATAAAAAATAAAATAATTAACTAAAATTGTTCAACTTATGTCATTGTGATTATATCATACTGGACACTCATATTTATGATAATATATTATCGTCTTCACCCATTCTTTAGAAACGAATCGCTCATACTTATCTACATTACGATTAATCTTAGACATAATCTATAACTGAACACAGACACATAGACAGAGTAACATTGCAATAACTGACACGGAAAATGGTCAGTTATTTATGATACTGTGTGGAGATAGCGTTAAAACCATATGCACGTTTCTCCTTCACTCATAAATTGTTATATTTTTATATACGGCACACGAAACAATTAGATTATAAAACATGTAGCTCACGCAGGGCTCAGTTTCCGGTGGGAATTTAATGGCATTTTTTTTCATTTGAATTTTGTGGAAATTGAAAGGTATTTTTTTTTTGACTCAGTAATTTCTATTTGGAAATTTATAACAATGAAAACTGGAACTGTCTCAGATAAATTTGCAGTAAAAACACTGTTCAGTATTTACAAATATAATTTATTTGTACAGCACAACGCAAAAAACACAGAAAATACCGAAAACTTGGGAAAATGTAGGAGCGCGCTTGCACGGTAGTCGCATGCAAAACGGACTAACAAATCATACCCGCTTCTTTTTGAATTTAAATTTTACTTTTTTTAACGTACGCCCGGCTGCCTTTAGTGTTGCCATAACTCATTAATTTATTAAAGTTAATCTTCTTACGTCGCCTACAATATATTTGATCCCCAATTATCTAAAGCATG
Organism: Megathymus violae; assembly: GCA_003671415.1. Lineage (NCBI taxonomy): Eukaryota > Metazoa > Arthropoda > Insecta > Lepidoptera > Hesperiidae > Megathymus > Megathymus violae. Next base: position 2,317,535 of record PDGT01000006.1, on the reverse strand, counting down.
GGCTATTTGTTGAAAATAAACGTTGTGTACACAACTTTAAAATTACAACATTAGTTACTACCTACCAACTGGGCTTCGAGGGTGTGATGTAACAAAATATTTTTTCTATTAATGAACACGGATAAATTTTGTAACCATAATTGACTGCTTCCTATAAAACTTGGATCATATGGTGCAAAAATAGCTGCGTTCTAAATACACATTTGTTCTCGCTGCACCAGATCGTTACACAAGAATGTTGCAATAACAATAGTTTTTCTGTCTTGTAAAATGTTCCTACGTATTTCAAATTGACATTTGTAACACTTTATTTTATTATTACTCTTGACGTATACTCCAGCCGTCAGCAAGTTAAATCCGTAGAAGTAATCTATTAAAAAGTAAAGTTCGCCCAATTTAAAAAATCGTAGTAATTCTAACGGAAATAGATTATATCTAATAAAAATATCTCATAAATATATGTGCAGCGAACATCTGATGAAGAAAATCATTTTTCTAAATATATCACCGAATATTTATATACTATATTTTTATGGAATTATAAAAAAAAGTTAAAACAAAGTTGCTGTCTGACTGAACAAGATAATATCCTGAACTACTGGACGATTGCTAAGTTTATTGTACTAATAGATAAAATATAATTCTAAATTAATAAATAATTCAACGTAAAGGAAAATATCGCGCAGTACCAACAGAATCATTTTAAATATGGAATTTATCAATAACTTAAAGCGCCAACACATCCTAGTTTAGGTACGAAACATAACTACATATATAACGATACTTTGCGAAAACCATAATCGACCTTTTTCATTAAATATATAGATTATACAAAAGACCAAACACGTATACAAACAAAGACGAACACAATATTCATTTGTACTAAAATTGTTTCTAATAAAGAACAAAATGAAATGTATCTCCATCATAGTTCAACGTGTCGACGCGTGAGATGTGTTGGAGGAGACAAATTATCTGGGGACCGCTGACAGCTCTTGACGAATCACCTTAAAGTGCGAACGATTGGATTTGTTATAAATGTATTCTAAGTAACTATATTCTTATATTATTAATTGGGAATTTAATTCACCATAGCAATCGTCATTGTAGTCCATCTTTGGCTATGGCCATTTAAATCTTAAGAAATGTCGGAGACCAGCCGTCGGCATATGTACTTTCGATAGTTTACCCAATAACTTCTGAATTCGCATTAAAGCAACATATTTCACACATGCTCTAGCCCTTTCTGATTGACCTTTTAATGGGTTGAAACCGAACCCTGGTTTTATTTTTGGGCTTAACTAAAATTAGATCGAAATATTGAAATACCCATATCATAGTAAAACTGTTAATATGATGTACCATTTAAAACAGTTGATATCGGCGTATCGTACTAAAACCGGTGATAAGATGTATCATTAAAATAGTTGACATGATGTATCATCATAGTACAACACTATTATTGATGTAAGTATAAAATCAAGTGTAAGTTTTAAATGAGATACGCAAGCTTCTCTCGTCTCCAAGGCGATCTCCGAACGATTAGTTCTGGTAGTCGATGACGGCCCGTTTTTAACTGGCTCGCATAACGTTAAATGTGCAGTTACATTTTCACTGCTTACTATTTTTTTTTTTTGTTTTTAACATTTAAATATAACTTTGATTGGTTATCACTCTGCATATTGTGTTGTAAATAATTAAAATATGAAATATAATTGAAAGAAAAATGCATTTATATCACCATACACATATCATTATACACGGAAATTAGAATACGTAATACTAAAATTTTATACATATAATACCTACTATATATAACGAAGGAAAGGGTTCACACTCGGCATTTTTTCCATGCGACATTCAGTAGTGATGACCCCTGGTTGTAGCGTGGACCTTTTTCTCGCGTTGTTCGAACAGGTGTCAAAGTCATGTGATCCAAACATTAAGATAAAAAATAATGAGTGACCTGACTTGAAAATATTATGAAACTGCATATAATATGGTTATTAATTAGTATTGGACTAAGTCCATATACGATCACATTATAGCACGGATCAGATACCTAATATCTTGTGAATACCGCTTGATGATACGCGGTCTTCGGGGCTATACATCCGAAACACTTATGATTAGGCTTATTACTGCGTCGAATACTATAAATGAAACAGGTTGAAAATAATTGACGGTTCTAGAAAGGGTAGTACCATCTGGATTACCTATACTTAAGTATCCAGATGCCAACAGAATGAGCAAATTTCTACCATCCGTTGTTTAGCAGCTTTCACTACAAGCTAGGGAAGTATGGATTCAAATGAATGAAGTTTTCTACACCCGATGTATTCGTTGACTTATCCTGCCTTTCATATGTCGTAAAAACCGCTTAGTATTGTACGTGATAAAGTACGCGATTAAAAAAACAAAGGCTCTATTCCTCGCATGTGAGTAAGAACCGTTCCCGACCTAATTCTACGCGTTGAACGCCACTTGTGACTGCGCTCGGCGGAAAATTAAAATGTGTATGGCAGAGAAATCTGAACCTTATTTGATAATATTAATATAACGTTTCACTATTATTCTGTGAGGTAAATTTTGATCTACCATACTCTACTCTCCAGGACAAGGGTCTTTCATCGTAATTGGGTTTAAGGTTGGTTTTAAGTATATCGTAGCATGCTATATTAAATTGCAAATTACATCAGCAAATTGAGGTTTCATAAAGAGATTAAGTGTCGGAATATAACAACGTGTAACGATAGTAACCAAGGCTGACGCGTAACATGTCCTCTGAATCACGGAAGCGACCGAGAAATTTTGACACTAGGGTTTACTCGTTTAATTACTAGCAGCATCTGTATTTTTTTAAGTTGTTTAGTGACTTACTATCAACAAAACCTTCGGAACATCAGCTCAAGTTATAACACATTTATTTCAAAAACATGAAAATACAAAATGTATTACCCGACATGGCCGCCGAGCGAGTTGTTGTAACCGACAAGTTATTGTCTATTCAATTTAGTTTCCCAGCGCTATGGTAAATCAATACTCCATTTCACCTCCACGGGAAAACTTGTGGGAACGCTTTTGTTGAAATGAACTCAGATGACATCAAAAATTCATAAACTTTGCCAACAAATAAATAAAACATTTTCAATTGGCCGTTGTAAAGTTACTTAACTGAGACGATGCAGGCAAAATGATTTCATAAGCGTTTTCATGCATATGAAATCATATTAAGCCAATTTCGAGTTGACAAGGTAGTTTTACGCCGTAGATGAAAATTCCCAGGTAAATTCTTTATAACTTTCTCAAAGATGTAAAATCTTGTAACCGATATGATCAGCATGGTATATTAAGACGAGAACCCAGCTGTGGAACATTAATGGCTTCTAGCGAATCATACATCTGTATGTATAGATAAAATATAGATGCGTAAGGATTTATAAATTCAGTACAGCGTTGATGTGACAAAAATATATTGCCATTCGGATGAACTAAGCATATCATTTACCGTTACCGCGTAGGTATAGTGATGTCCTATATATTGTTTGATGTCGATATTTAACAATGTTATTTTTGACTTCTAACGACTTTCGACTTAAATGTATACTATTAGACACTATACTTTTTACAAAGTGCGTTTAGTAGATTATCACTAAAATTAGCAGGTTACTTAATAAAATTAAAAATAACGACTTCATTTAGATGAAGGAATTTCTTGATTCCATCTCCTATTTTTCACCGTTAGGGTTGGTGTTTTTATTCAAATTTATTTGAGACCAAACGAGAAGTAAACCCTCTCAACTAAAAAAGGAATAACTGAGTGTTTGTTAATACACAAAAATATTCAAACGAATTAAAAACCTTTTTAGTTTATTTAGGATGGTTAAAATTGGTTTTGTTTTCACCAACTGCAACATTAAAATTATTTCTTCAAATTTGAATCAATGTTTCTTGTGACTTGAATCAAAAAAATTGTTCCCTTCTGATGGTGCACCTTGCTGAATAATGACTGATATTTACCAAACAGACTCTTATAATTAATTGTGAAATATATGTGTTTTGATTGTAGTTTCAGACAGCCAGCAATGAACGGCACCACTCTTTACTCCTGGTCACCAACACATCAGCGTTACCTTTGATATTACCGATGTCCATGAGCAATGACCACTTACCATCAGGTGGCCTTTGTACTTTTTATTGACCATTGGCATAAAACAGCGAGATTTTACGAGTTTCGCAACTTGCCAACGTATCATTACGAGGATGGCTACATGTAAATGTGATTGAACGAAACGATTTTTAGGTAAGAAGGCACGGAATTGTATAGAATAAAAATATTTTGTTATCGATAAAATGATTATTTTGGAAAGTGGATATTGCATGAGTATTAAATTCACATAAGAAAGTAAATGCAAGATAAATTTCCGGTACATTTCTTCCTTATTACCTCGTGTGGCGGTATAGTTGTTATTATTTGATTACAATTGATACTTTCACGATATCTGATTAATCAAACTAAGTATGATTTACTTCCTGCTTGTGGGATTGCTCTTGGATGTATATATACTAGGTAACCGGCATGTAGTTTTTAATTGAGGAGTAAAAATATGTTGCCTAATTAATACTTAGCTACAAAAAAGGTATAGAACGAAGACTAAATAGGAGATTAAACGAGGAGAGAAGATGAGCAGAGAGCGTTGAATACAAACGGAAGTTTTGAAAATTATAAATACATGAGCGATATCTATAACAAGTTTAAGGGATTTCGTATGAAATAAATAATCTTCTGTTTTTAGATCTATTCTTAATGTAACAATATATGTACGTATATATGGATAGTTTTTATCCAGAAATATGGAAGAATTCTGCAAGAAAATAATTAAGAAATAAATTATTAAAAACAATAATGCAGCTGTTAAATAAATAAACATGAATATAATTCATAGCACTCTAGATTTCAATCCATTAAAGGATAAAATGGGGCAAATATAAAAAAAAAAAAAAAAACAATATGTGTAACCAGGTCTAATGCAATGAGCAAGGTTTTATACGCCAATAAAATCGTAAGCACTATTTACTCAACATTCATACAATCGTATACCTTTTTAGTACAGTAGGTACACGATTGTCTTTGTCAGATATTTCGAGGTAATTCAATAAAGCAACATCATTGCGAACATCGATGTGTCGATGTGAACGTGACAGGGTATTGTCTTACTGGGACAGTGTGGCGTTAGGTAATTTGATATTTCGTAACGGCACGTCAACCTTGTTTTGATTGTTCGCGATAGATAGATTGTCTGCTAAGTGCGGTGTACGAAACGAGCGAGTGAGTTTCGGATTACGTGACGGGCTCCGTTGTCCGGGATGAATAGTGTCGTACAGGTTGATGGCAGCAAAACTAAGTTTCTGTTTCATTACCATGAAACACATAACTTATTTTTTCACCATTCATATAGTAACATGAAGTGGGTTATAATTATTTTTTAAAGAAGTTATTAAAAAAAGTCGGTTGTCTGCAAAGTCGGTTTACGGACGATAATTTTACGTGATAACGTCATTAAGAAAACATTGATGAAAAATTGCATACTTTTATGAATTTAACTGAATTATTATCACTGAATTATCATTATTTTGTATAATACAAAGAAGGAGTAAATTGACAATTATTATTTTTTTCCATAAAAATAACATTTATTTGCACTCGTTAATTCAAATATTTTGTTACTTAAATTATACAGATTAATTACAAGTAACTATGTGTTATTAGCGTATTATTATAATGTGTATTAGTGTGTATGTGTTATTAGTGTATTATTTACATCTTATATACATGTGTGATATTTAAGACGCATCGGCCGATGGAGTGGAAGAGAGATAAATGCGTCACAAGCCGAACTCTTAGGCTGATCGTGCCTCTCTATCGTTTGTTCCGCGCTCTCACTTGCACACTCGGCTCAGGCGGATCGTGACAATGAGTCATGCTTTTTCGTGCATGCAGCCGGCGTTCATCGATTTATAAGGCGTTGGCACGTCAAAATATTACATTTCATGAACTACATAACACATTCTTTTCAAACTAGTTTTTGTTGAAAGTATTTTTAAAACGTATTACAATTTTTTTTTTGAACATGTTTAATGAGGTTTAATAAAACAACAATATTATATATTGGTTTTTATACATGTACTGCTACTGCTGAGGTCTTCAATGAAACGATTCATTTCTAAGTGTCAAAAGGCACTTCGTTTTTAAGCGTCAAAAGACGCTTCATTTCTAAGCCTCACTAAACAGTTCATTCGTAAGCTTCAATAACCCCAACAGTGTTCAAACCGAAACAAAGTTACTCAAAGTCTATTTAGATTACTGGAGAAACTTTGAACGTATTAAACCGGCCAATTAACTGGCTTTTCAATACTTCACTTGAAATACAAACATTTTAATGTCGATTTTAGAAGGAGTGTTTTTACGAAGAATACTTAGTTTAATATCTCGTGATACATATGTTCTCGCTTATGAATTATGTTTTCTTTATTCATTTTTTTCATTATTCTTACATACTTCAATCGCCGTTGTCTTCAGGAGGTGCTCTATGTGAGTTCTTGTGTTTTGAAGGACTGGACGTTTGGTGCTTTCCTAATGTTTACGAGTAGGTTGTTCCAGAGCAGTAGAGCCTTAACTGTGAATGAGTATCGATAAAAACCAGTCTTGTGTGGTGGAATGTAAGGCTTAAGATTAAATGAGGGACGCAGTATCTCGTGTCATGCGTATCACAGACGTACTGGACGAACTCCTTTAGATATAGAGGAGACACTACTATTAAGTATAGAATAAAGTATATAGATATAAATAGAATAAAGTATAAATTATAATTTCAATTGGCGACGATATTGAGAGACGTGGTCATATTTACGAAGTCCGAAAATATATCGTATACAACTATCAAGAAGACGCTCCAACTTGTTAAGAAGTTCTTCAGAAAGATCTGGATAACAAACATCACCATAGTCGATAAATGGAATTACTAGAGAGTGAATAAGCATGAGCCTGGTCTTCGTGGGTTTACCATGGAAAATTGAAAGGCAGCAATAGATGGAGTCTGCATAGCTGCTATGGATGCAATCGTGTCATCACGGGTTGAGGAATTCAGGGAGGAGGAGAATAAAAAGTGAGAGTTAATGATATATTAGAAACTTCCAAATATTCGCTGGAGAATAATTTGTAATATTGTCTTGAATATGACGGCGTTTCGCATTTTGTACTATCTGATTGAACCTGCTCTTAGCAGTTATAAACAATTGCCACTGTTCATCGTACGGAGTCTTTTAAATTTTCTAAATCATGAGTGAGTCATTCAAGCTTAGAACTATGTTGCTTAAAGAAGAAATCTTGTCGTCAATTGTAGACTCAGCATAAATGGGGGACAACAAGTCTTTGCTTTTGTCCCGATCGTTCAACTCAAGACTTAGATTGTAGATATCATGGATAGATGGAGAATTTATTATTTTATTTGTAGCTTGTTACAGCTTACAGAAATGGAATTTTAAAATAAAACTTAAAGCAAACGTATTTTTATAGCACTGTTCTATTTCATATGTAGAGTATGAAAATCTAATCTCTATAAAAGTATTTCCATTCGCATAGTACTTTTCCAAATGCAGCTACAATTTAAATTTTGTTGCGGTATTCCCTTTGCATTACACAAACAACTGTCATACGCGTACAAAAAAATATTATGCTGTTTTCCATTTTAAGGACTTTTGAAAGTTTCCTCGTAAAGCACATTTTTTTTATATTAATAATCGACAAACAAGCAGACGAGCCACCTGACGGTAAGTGGTCACTGCCGCCCATGGACATCAGCAAGACCAAAAGTATCACTGATGCGTTGTCGGCCAGAAAATGTGAAGAAGATTAGAAAGAAGGTACTGAGCATATGACGAGGCCTCCTGTTAGAGGTCGCTGGACACTGTAGTGCTTAGTCTAACACTAAATATAACTGTACGTGGTAGGGTTCTTCTCCCTAGCACCCCATGTCTATAATCTTGGCTCTAGACACTTGTGTGGATGTGGATGCCACAACATCCAACCTGTCCGCTCGTTTCTCGGCTATTACGCCATCCGACACAATGTTCCCCGTGAGCGACGTAAATTCAAATGCTGCCCATTTACTTTAGCAAAGTAATGGTTTTACTAAAAATTAGCTACGGCGGTGAGTAAAAACTTAATAAGGAAACCTACTAGCTTAAGATTTTCTCATTATGTTTATAAAAGTGTGTGAAGTCTGTCAAACAGTACTTGACAGTCTGTCACTTACACCCTTTCTCATTAACAACTTTAACATTCTTAATAAATGTTACTAATATCACTTCTTCTATTTTAGCACGAAAATATGAGTTTTTCCTACAAGAACTGTGTATTTTTCTCATATAAAAAGTAGACTTACACTTAAATAACCTTTTTATAGTTTAGTGTATGGAGAATTTTTTTGGGGAATATGTTCATTTTTATTTGGGTTTGTTTCATCTCTTCGTACAAAATTTCAGCATTATCCATTTAGCGGTTTCGGCAAGAACCCTTCAAGAACCGTGAATTTATCCAGCATAAAAAGTAGCCCATAACACTTTTCGGCCCATGAGCTATATCTTTGTAGAAAATTACATCGTTTACTTCCTCCCTTACGGCGTAAAAGACGAAAACCCAACAAACCCTCTATCGCATTTGTAATGTTAATAATTCAGTGAATCTGCTACGTTTTACTACACTAAATTATATTGTTTAATATAAGAAAGTATAATACGCCTTTTTTTTCAACAAAATGTAACAATGTCATAATCAGCACCTTATATAAAATAAATAAATAAACGTTTATCAACCCACACCCCCGCACCAGATTTCCCTTTGTTCCGAGTGGCATGGACATACACAAATATGATATTGCAAAACCCAGGATCCGAGAACGGACATTTATCTGTCACATAAATTTTTGCCTCGGCTGAGAATCGAACAAAGGACCCTCGCTCCACAGATAGAGTAACTACCAACTGGGCTACGTGTCTTAGTTTGTCTTAACAAATAGTGTATAGATGTATAGATAGTGTGAAAACCGCATCGTGACATAAGATACGAACGAATACGGAACGGTGCGTTGTGAGGAAATGTCTGGCATGGGTGCAATTACCCCAGGCAGTGCCTAAGTACGTCTCAAAAAGTTTCAGAGAATTGTTTTTATAACACTCTCTCTTGGTCACGTCTTGCTGACGTAGTTAGTTAGATATTAGACGTCGCCTGAAACTTTGGGTACTTAGTCTGATGTTTTACTATAATAGTTTTGGGGCTAGTAAGGATATTCTAATATATGGAAAGCTAGATCGTCAACTGCAACCCCATTTAATAATAATTATATGGGTGTTTACAAGACAAGATAGCTTTTTAGTTATTCTATTTCACGTCTCAAGACCTATACATATATAATAGACAGTAGCACTATTTTCAACTTGTGTTTGTCAACGAAAGTTTTTTTTTGTTTTGTTTGATAGCTATGGCCGAGTTTTAGGGTTTTCAAAAATAAATTTGGAATCAAAATGAAATGAAATCATTATGGTTGAGTTTTCATTACCCGAATTATATTAAGGAAACTTCGAACAGATTTAAATCAACTTACGTATAATTCGTTTTCAAACCAAAACCAAAATGAGTACTAATATAAACTTTCCAAACTCCTCACTTTCGAAGCACTCCAGGTTGTTATAAGGCATCAGACAAATCGATCGGAAAATTATTTCAACGCTCAAGGCCTTTCGAGTGAACTCACCGCTTGATCCCCAGTTATTGGACTTCCCAAGGTTGGGGGAGGATTAAAGTGTCTCACTTGGTTCATACACCGTCATACGGTACACTGAAATGTATAAGTCCACATTGAATGTATAATCCAGGGTAAGATGGCGTTGACCTCGCTTTATAAGTATTAACAATATTGTATTGTAGTACGGTATTTTAGGGTAGATATAAAAAGTTTTTCACGTTCTAATAATTGTTTTTTTGTAACTTACCTACTAGTTGTATATTGGTAAGGTTCACTCTCAAGCTACCACCCAGCTATCAAAACATATTTTAACAAATTTTCGTAACTTAACTTTATTTTTTTAAGTAGATATTTTGTTAGTAGTCCTAAAAAGTCAGTTAAAAAGTGGATTTGTCTGTGATACACATAATGTTACAGATCTCCATGGAAGGTTACTACACGCCGAGATAGACAAGTAGTTCCTTCGTTAGCTCTTAAAATTAAAAAAAACCTTATTAAACACGTGGAAAGATACCCAGCTAAAGCCATCTGAAGGTAAGCTGTCACTGTTACCATGGACATTCACCATAAAGGCCCACGAGGTTAGTGATTGACTACCTTTTAAGTTTAACAACTGAGATTGTTAAATTAACATTTTTTTATTCTTTGATTGCATAAACTTGTTATATTACCGCGTTTCATTTAAATCGATTTTTTCACAATTTACTTTACAATTAATTTACATCGATGTTTCATTGTTATTTTGTTTATACTTCTGTATATTTTAACGTATCGTTTTTAACTATACAGTTGTTTTTATCCCTAGCTTCGACGACTAAATCCTACTCTATTTCTGTATTAAATGTCCTTGAGTGCTTAGGTACGAATATATATTTATATCTCTTGATGTCGCTGAACTCTACGCTTAAGAAGGAGCCCTCCGAATTCGAGTTTTCTCATAAATGCCGCTCAACTGAATTATGAGGGTGAATCTTAGGTCCGCGAACTTTTAATAGCCTAAGTGTTAAATAAAGTGAATTCATTATATTCATGTAAACAAAATTTAACGAGAAATTATACAATGAAAAAAAACTGAAACTGTCTGAAGCGACTAAAAACCAAAATTGTGCAATATATAATAAAAGCATTTGTAAACAATGTACATTATTAACTCAATCAAATTACAAATCAAATGCCGGTTAAGACATTCTTGGATTGACATTGACTGTAAGACATGGTTGGATTCTAGGTATGACGTGAATTCAGCATCATTTAGTTCGGTGAAGAAACTTGTCAACTTTACAGTACACCGTCATTCACGATGATGTGAAAAATTAACTTTAGAACTTGTCACTTGTAAACTGCAATCTGCGGAAATGATCTGTGGTTATAATAGATTCTATGGCTACAATCACCATCGAACACCGATTACTTAAGAAGTAAATCGATTTAATTTAATTATGTTTACCCAATCCCAACGGGGCTACAACGTTTTGAAGTATTTGACTTCTTGAATACGCTTTTTCTAGCTTTATTTCGTTACCTCCTAGATGTTAGTTGCCCATTATTTAATTTAAATATCTTCTTGTATTTTATCCTCTGGGCCTGCTACTGTGAGGTCTTCTTTCTAAGTGACTTGTCTATGATCACGTATAAGTCTAGTGGATCTAATCGTGTTATGACTGTAATTTATTTCATTCATTTGCAGTTCATCATTCACCCATATCTCATAAATGATGATCATTACGGAATAAAAAAAACTGTTAAAATACTATAATCTTAAATTATCACAAATTACATAGTATTCGTACTATAGGAGTTCACTGCAGTTTTTTGTCAATATTAGCATGTTTTGCAAAAATGAATGTATTGAACAACATAAAAATATTTAATAGACGCCTGATAAAATGAGATCATTCGGGTGCGTCGAAACGACTATGGGTACTATTATTATAAATTACCCTCTCTTGAAACATGTTACGCATAGTAACAGGCTACAAGTAAGTGCTGGTGTGAATATAATGAGTTTCACTTTCTGTTGACCGCTGGGACATGTCATTAAGTGTTTGTTGCGGTATATGACGTCATGAAAAAAGAAAGTTCATGGTACGACGTGGTTTTATACGTGTAAAAAAAGGAATTCATTGTTTCCTAATATCTGACGTAACATAGGAAGGTTCACTGCGGTCAAACTGTGGTACCGAGAACAAATTTTTAACGTCATTACAAATCATAATTCTCCTATGATTGAGCTCAGGTTAGGTCACAATGAGAGGGAATGAGGCCATAGCCTGCCCTCCTCACACCAATGAAAGGCATCACTCGCCGCCACGTTAGCGTAGCTCGGGTTGGCGTGTTGACACTTAACTGATATTAATGACAGGTAACCGTGTCAACTTTACGTCTGATTCACTGCATGCTCTTAGATACGAACACACATGTACGAAATATCGTTATTAATTACAGAAATTGTGAATAACTACACATTATAGTTATAATCATAGCCTAGTTAACAGTGATGCATAACATAACGTCCGATGTAACGCTTGACATTACTCTGTACAATCTTCTCTTTTGGAGTTCCTCTGTCTGTTCTTTTATCTACACGACCTTATTTGGATCAGCCCTGAAATTGTATAACTTTATAAGAAGGTACCCGCGAATATACGAAATATCCGATAGCGACCCTGTCTCAGTGACTACGCCCCAGATAAAGTCCGCTTACCTGACGATTAGATTCATCCGCCTTAATTGGATTAAGAGTGTTCCAACATAGCTCAGTCTAGAACTAGCTACATAGTATAAAACGTAAAATACTAGATTTAAAATTTTTACCAAGATATTCTCCGGATTTAATAAAATGTCAAAATGTATTTACTAATTATTATACTATATTACACTAATTTATGTATGTAAGACGCTTTTCGTGTTAAAACAAATGTCTATCCTATTTCAAAATGTTACTTATAAAACAAATATAGCTGATTTTGAAACGATCGGGTTAGGCCTAATAAGACTTAATAGGATTAATGGTTTAGTAGAAGCCAGTCCAAAATATGTGGCCACGTCTCAAATTGCTTGACATTTGATGAATAGGATTAATAAAGACCTATTTGTATCTACTCATAAATACAATATGGCCACGTCCCAAACTGGGTGATATTTGATAAACAGAATTCAATTAATTTCCAATCTTATTTATTTATAATAGACAAGTAAGCCATCTTCTATTTGCTTTGGAAAATTCCGTGGGAAGAGATTCATTTCCCGGAACGAAAATGTATACTACATTGGGACTCATTGACAGCTGGTAGTGACCCTGCCTACAGAGCGAGCGGTCCAGTGTTGGATCCCGGCCGTGGTAGACATTTATATGACAGATATTGGTTTGTTCTCGGGTCATGTGTGTTGTAATGTCATATTTGTGTATTTCCATGCCTCCCGCAACACAGGGAATCCTAAAGGTTTATAAGTTCCACATTATTTCAAGAATTATCTAAATCTGATCAACAGTTTTTGTATTATATTTGTACAGCCAAAACATACAAACAGACTCTTACAGACTACAAAGTACACCTATGTTACAGTTTCCAAAAAATAACGCGTTACAAATTTATTATTAGTATAGATATCGATAAGTCCCCCGACACAGATAATAAATAATTAACCAATATACAATGTTAGCGCATTAATAAGTTTTGAATCTACATTCGAACAAGCATCCACATTTAAAATTCTATATCTATTGTGTAATAAAGTGTTGTACTGATTTGTATTGAATTAATGTGTTTAAAGACAGCCATAAATAACATTGATGCTTTAAATAATTAGCAATAATATTATCTGCAGATGTACTCGTAATATCATGGTCGCATAAAATGGCACTGTGTAATCAGTTACCTGTTAAAGACATTCTGTTTTGATCATCTCCTGATGGTGCTTTTGGTAACTATACTACCTGCCCGAAAATTATGTAATCTCACTCAAGTCGTCATAACTTCTGTGAGATAGTATGTGACTCGTATTATATATATAATATAAATCTATATCTATACTACTGTATAAATCTGTTAAGCTTCTCTGTATGTCTCGAGATAACTCAAAAACGGCTTTACCGATCTTAATGAAAATTGGTATGTAGTGAGAACACGTGATTGCGGTGATGATAATCTATAATAATTTATCTATCTATTAAATCTGAAATGTCTCTCTGCCTATACATACCATTTTATTGTCAATTTTCATGATACATTTTCGTTTCATGACACATTGACGTCAATTTGACCATTTTGTAATTTTTTTCTGTATATGTATATCCCGTTACAATTCAAAAATGGCTTGAACGGTCTTCATGACAATTCTTATGTAGTGAGAACACATGCTAGCGCTATAATATAGCTATAACTATAGCGATAGGCTATGTATAAAATATCAGTAAACCTGATGTATAAACAAGCCAAAATATATGAAATTTTTAATAATCATGTAGGTATATGTATCTAATTATCAAACCCAAACGAAGTCGGACTGGGCCGCTAGTTGGCTAGAATAATTTCACCGCGGAATCAGCCGTGGCTTTAATCTGCGAGATAACAGAATCACCTTGTTAATTCTATGGAAACCATTAATGTTTCGTGGACTCGCGGTAATATCCTGTTTATTATCAAGATAAGCAGCCGACCGTCGTCTTCCCCGTTAATGATATAATCGCCGAGTTAATTTCAACGGAGAGCCATCCGTTTGTGTAATTAACAATCACTATGTTCACGAGCAATTTCACGTCGATTCAGGTTACCGGTGCAGTGTGTCGGCGGCCATGTTGCTACGTTCAGTCCGCTAGGGTGGCCATCAACGAGAACGATTTACGGGCCGAATCTGTTTCTTAACTGCACACTTCTTGACATACTGCAACACAGTTTGACTTTGATCGCGGTACTTGATTGTATTGTTAAATTTGGTCTCTTTTTGTCAGTTATAAAACAATGGTTTCATGCTGTGGTTTCATGAGGGAAATATCTTGACTGTGTATAGATGATGAGCTTATGTGGAAAGTATATATTGAGCATACAAACCAAACATTTATTACTTTGTTAGCGTGTTGCAAATAAAACTCGGAAAGGTTTCGAGGTCCGTATATTAATCGCCAAATCAGTCGTTTATATTATAAAATCTATACTACTAATAGCGGCGTGATAAACGAGATATTAAATCTCGGCGCGAATATCCTTGTCTCACTCTAACAGCCATATACATATGTGGAGTTTCTGGGCGAGCGCTCAGTGACCGCAGCGACTCTGAAGGCAATGGACACGTCAGTCGTGTTGGAATATGTTGTAGGTACAACTTTTAGATTTATTATCTACCTGCACGGTAATTTTGTAATTTCACTAATAATAATTTGGTTACATCTGCATTTCGTCTTCAAAAGGTGCGCCGTTCCTTTATGGGGCTTGAAGTTCGTTTTTACAATAAGATTTCTAAGTCGTTACGGGAGTTGACCATTGGAACTTTTAAGCGTCGCATTAAAACACAACTTATAGGCAAAGGATATTATAGTATAGATGAGTACATGAATGACAAGAATGCCTGGACAAAATCAGTGTCGTGTGTGCTGAGGAATTTCTTTCGCCGTTTCTCCTCCTCATTGTTAAAGCACCTTTTCGAAACGGTGGTAGAAGCAAAAAATTACGTTCATAAGTGTATTTACTGAATACCTATATGATTAAATGATTTTGAATTTGAATTCGAATTCACAAAACTTATATCTGATTCCGTGAAGTTCCATGAAACTTGAATGAGATATCACAAAATAAATGGCTATGCTTTGTTATTTATGTAAGTTATATTTTATTTTGCATTATTAATAACATTATAACTTATTTTTTTTAAACACGACATATTCCACAGTAAGATTATTATTATAAATTTTCATATTTCAAACGCTGTCACAAACTGAAACCAGTAACAAAACAATAGAAACTAAAGTTATTGTTCTGCTACTATTACATTACACCAAGGATACAATTTCATAAAAAAACTAGTAAGTATATCAATGTAAAACAATTATATTTGTATTTTTAAATAAAGTTTTTAGTGTTAGTATCTGATTATGACTAAAACTTCATGGTTTTTTCCACGACAAAAAGTTTTAAAACTAAAATTTATTTGAACCAGCAAGATGGCGCTTCGTCAAATGATCACATATCACGTCATTTAATAGAGTACTGACGTTATTTAAGAGTTTAGTATTTATAATGTATCTATATGGTATAGATTAAATCACCAGCAATTATCAAAACAAAACTTTTTAGCTTATGTGAAAACAGACAAGCAATATGTCTTGAATTACATCCAATAACGCCACGAGGAACTTATTTACGTTTTGGGTCCTCGATTAAATATTTTATTTCTGACCTTACTCTCGAACTCGTAATTACATACCATAATTATTTACCAAAAAATATATCAATTTTCATTTGAAGTGAAAAGAAACAGTAAATGAATAATGAATTGCGATATCGAAATGTAAAAAAACAAAATAAACAATTAATCAAATTAACAACACTATATTAATGACAATTATGTTTTTTGCTTGTAATTAATTTAATATAATCAACAAAAAATATATGGAAAAATGTGACGAATTAAGTTCGACATCTAAGTAATTCCCCTTTCACCCACACCAATAACGGCTGCTTTGGAGCAGAAATTGGACTGATAACGCAAATCATCTGACTGACTTAAACTGCAGTGATATTTGAAGTTTGTTACAGATTTATATGGGTCGAACTGCGACTAGACATCGGTAATTCATAATCATTAAAATCTTGTACAGTGTAGATATTTAAATTTTCATATCTAAATGTCATTTCAAATCGGGCACGTAAAGGTATGGATATTTGAGATGGTCCGACGTTTTAAACATTGCCAAGCCACCTTACTGGCCGCATTATCGTAGACGGAATTATTTACGACTTTGTGCCGATTTAATGGATGCATGTTTATTTACTGATCTATATATAGTTCGTCATTAGACACATATGTGTACAGTACATTGAACTTATAATAAATCGACTGGAGTGATTTATAGAATCCTAACATATAACTATGAATCATCGTTTTTTATGTAACCACTAACCAATCGACAAACGATGTAGCACCTGATAGTTCGTGGTCACCGTCGCCGATAGACATCGGTGACACCACAGCGATCACTGACGCGTTGCCGACCGGAAATGAAACGGAGGATCGGCATTATTGCTGCGATCACTTCGCAGTAGGATCAAACTTTGAAATCTATTATAAAATAGATAAATAAACATAATCCTTCAACAGTTCCATTGAACTTTAAACGCGTTCATTTAAAGTGGCATTGTCCACTGAACGTTAGTTCGACTCGAGATGAGTACAATTCCCGAATAGAGTAAACATTTAACAAGTATTCGAACTTTGAAACTTGTGATGTAATCTTCTGTGACTTGAATGTCTGAACATTTTAATTTACTTCGAATAACCATTAAATATTCTTAAAACAAATGCCTAATCATACTCACCTTAGTGGGATATTATACGATCGCAATAATTTACTCTTGTGATGTGGTTTGATGGTGTCCACGTGGCGCGTCGTGATGGGACGCGACGGGACGTGAGGCGACGCTACGTTGTACATACGTGGTGGAAGCAGTTATATGTCCCAAGCTTTTGATCGTCGGTCTCCCACCAAGGGGTACCGGAGTTCAAATTCAATCGCATCTTTTTTTTTTATCCTTTGCTTATTACAATAAATTTTTACTTACTATAGAACGAAAACATCTTAAGAAACATGCATAAATATGTTCTATGTTATATTCTTAAAAGTGGAGTCTGTCACAGTGAAAGGAGACCTTAACCTAACAGTAGGACAATAATGGAATATAGTAAATAAATAAATGATACATTATAAGTTAATAATGTACAAAAATCAACTTCACCCGCTATGAATATTTGAAAGTTGCCACGGAGATCCTGTCAATTGAATTCGTTGTCACTTTGCTGGATTTTCTATATATTAAAACAATCATCCAAATCGGTTCATACTCAAGAGTTTTGGCTGTACATACATATTAAAAACTACATACACAAGTACATAAAACCTCTTGCTTTTTCGAAGTCTGCTTCAAACAGTCTCTAGCTATCTATCTGAACGCGATAATCTCAATAACAAGTATTTTTCACATAATTTACCAGTAAACAGCATGTGCCACGATAAAGGTTTTGGTGTTTGGGATTAAAATTTAAAAATTACAAAACGCCTGATTAAACGAGTATTCATTCTTTTCGGTGCCATTACTATGTGTGAAATTAGGGTTGCGTTCCCGAAGCAAATCGAAAGAAAATCACTATTTGCTGTGAAATTGAAACACCCACAGTTAGGATGAGTTCAGCGTGACACTTTCAATTGGTCACGGATCTGTCCTGAATATCATTGATGTCATGGAGCTCCTTAACCGTAACGGAAATTATCGAAAAAAAAAGTTTTGAATAATTTCTAATAGCGGCTGATCTAAATATAATACACTATATATATTTTCACCGGCCGAGCGGCCGCGTGGTTCACATTTTAGACAAGACTTTATGATTTAATTTTTAAGGCTATTGTATTTCCTGCGATTATAAAACTACGTAATAACTAGAAATAAAGTGAAACTGTTATCTTGTAAATATATTTTTTCGAAGTCGTAAATTATCTAATATCCGTAACCGAAATAATCCGAAACAAACAAAAAAACCGAAATAATTTCATATCCGTAACCGTAATCGAAACCGGTAAAATATTATTCACATATCCATACCCATATCCAGATCCGAAATTTCATGTCCATAACATCCCTACTAAATCTACACGCAGAAAATTACGGTCAATAAATTTTTATGTCCCCTAAAATATCAGTAGGGTGTATTACAAATACCCCCATTGAAGCCGATGAGTACTATGGAAAATAATATCTCGGCACGGAAAGTTTAATAATTTTGTATGTACCTACGAGCGGAAATTAATTTTAGAAATAAAATTG
Organism: Megathymus violae; assembly: GCA_003671415.1. NCBI lineage: Eukaryota > Metazoa > Arthropoda > Insecta > Lepidoptera > Hesperiidae > Megathymus > Megathymus violae. The sequence continues at coordinate 2,298,700 of PDGT01000006.1, read as the reverse complement.
TTTGGTTGAAGCCTAAAGTTGAACTTTAAAATGGATATTCTGTTTAAAATGCCTTTAGTAATGCTCCGTATACAAAAAAATACCATATTATATACATATATATAGGTTGATACAAAGAAAGAAACATTTATTTAGTCAAAAAAAAACAAACTAAATTATTGACGTACAATAACAACACAATATAATACCCTCAGCCTGTGCCCTGTAACGGTACGAAACACGTCTGCTGGTTTTCAGCGCAATCCTTGTAATTTCCGTCCTTGTGATTGCCGTGAGCATTTCATAGGTATAAAACATGTAACAATAACTATAATAAATAGTTTACATATTACTTAATGATATTGTAACTATATATATACCTTTTTATAATAATATTTACCTTGTTATAATAATAAATTGTGTTAGGTGACAACCCTGTCGAAGTGACGCAATGTATTGGGTGTCGGCTTTTCATTCCACATCAAAGGCAATGAACCTATGGTTACTTCTACATGTTTACTGAAGTACAACTTGTTACTGACGATATAACGTCGTAGAAACTATGATTCTTCTCAGAGCCGATAATTCCGACAGTTTATCCCAACTTTACCAATAAACAGTTCTCGGAATATTCCGCTGTCTCATAAATTTGTTTTACGATGTAACGATTAGGGTAAATCCGCAATAATTTAAACTCGACGGTCAGGTCGGGCAATATTACAATAATTGTATTAAAAATAGGGGAAAATTCAGATTAATGAACTCTATACATTTTTAAACCCAAGCCACATTGTGGAATATCGAATGGAGCATTGGCGTCAAGCTCTTTCCGTTTGCGTTCGCTGAGTTCTGCCCTACCTAATATAATGTCTTCTTGTGTCATCCTTTATCTGTCTGGCAAGCTATCTTCTTCTAGAATAAAACGTGTTTGTAACCCGTTTTGCTTATATACGGTACGCGTACCTTCATGCGTTTTCATCTTGACTATCAGTTGATTTGGAAGAAAACTTATGCAACCGACGCACAGACAGAAGCAAATGCCGATAGAAGTGAGGAATCAATCCCACATCTCACAACCGGGAGCCCGACGTTTAAACTATTAGCTACTACTTTTGTTTGGATGTAATAAATATAAAGGAAAAACTCCCTCTGCTCAGACATTCCGTTCGTTAAAGCCATCGGATAAGACTTCGTGATCCAGAGACAATAATTAACAATTAATTCAATTAACCAGACATGGCCGCGCCGAGATTGCTGGTTTTAAAGTGATTTCGCACTAAAGCCTGAATTTATGTTTAACAACATTTACTATCCTACTTAAAATGTAAGGTAAAATATCTGCCTATGTTCTATTACAGATACGAAATTAATAATTTGTCATCTTGTCCAAGGATTCGTTTTTAAATAATCATTATTCTATTTCGCATCAATCTTAGAGTGCAATGTATACTGGAATTCATTTAGACAGGAGGGTAGTGTACAATGTTTTATACCCTTAAACAGTCGCAAAATTTAACATTACTAGAGTCTATTTACCCTGACGATGCTTCGTCCGAGGCGACCACGTGTTGGTGATGGTATGTGTGATGGTAATACTTTTATTCATTACTAGCGGTCCGCTCCCGACTTCCTTCGGGTTGAAAAATTAATTATATTTACATGATGATTGCCAACGCCCATCGGTGATAAAGTACCATGCAATGGTGGAAGAATTTTTTGTTTCCCGCCGTAGTTGCGAAGATTATTTTCCGCATATTACTCACCAAATTCGTACTCTCTCTTATTAATGTTTCCCTGTGGGAGAAAAGAAGGAGCTAAACATGCCTAAAAACATATACCTACCATCATACATTGTGGTCGCTGATTGTTGCATAGAATATTATACTAATTTAATAGCAACAGATTTCCGCACAATGACACTTGATAGTTTAAATTACTTTTAAAATCTTTAAATAATATTCTAATTAACGTAAAATCTTTTCCTTCGCTAAAGTGACCGTTAGTTTTATACGTAAATACTAAGTAAAGTTACAGGTTCATGTAGCAACTGAGATCTCTCGTGCGTAAGATCCAAGTTACGTCTGTAACGAACCCTCCGATTCTGTCCTAAGACCCAAGTTCAGTCACAGAGTGTACTCGTATTATAATAATGAAAGTAAACACAATCTCGTATTGTTACAGCTGCACTCGGAGTACCGCAGCACTTACAGATGGCACGAGTACAAAGAGCAGCAGCAGCAAGGGGGCGTGGTCAAGCAGCCCGCCCCCACACCACCCTCCGCGCTGCCCATACCTCGTGGTAAGTAATCCTAAAGAAATTATTATGCGAAATAAATTTGGTCGAATAATGCTTCCTGGAATGATTTTTACGAACATTTGCACGAGTAATGCGAATAGTTTGTGCTTCAGTGTAGTTACGAGTAAGATCGAGTGGAAAATCGATTCTTAAAAAATCGTTTTGCTAAGTGTACTTCCTTTCGAACCACATTTGTGCGAATAGACATTATTTCAATATACGGTAAATCATAAAAAAAATTCATCCAATGAATTGTTATCAATCACTCAGAACGTAAAACACCGACCACTGCATTTATGTATCTAGTGACCACAATACATTGAACGCCACGATTCCGGCATAGAACAAACTAACAAAATTCCCATGTGGAATATATAGACATAATTTCGGCATGAAATATACCGATACGATTCCGGCATGTAACATAATGTACTCAACCTCTCTATATCAATGGCTTGGGCGCCGGAAAGCAAAAATTCAAATGTAAGCTGACCCCAATATCTGCTTTCACTTCCCGAGGAAAAAACACTGTGGGTATCCAGTTTCAAAAATAATTACTTTTTATTGAATATGATATGTTTGTACGTAAATAAGTATACACTTACAAACCTTTATTTAATCATTAGTTAATTACATATTATTGTATATTATTAGTTACGTGTTGATAACATTGCAATTATGTTTCTATCTACTTCATCTCTGTTACCACTTGTAACTTACTCTCACCATCGCCATACCAGCGAATACCAGTAAGCAGTACGTCCTGCCCTTTGTCCCTTTTCTCAGATCTAAAAAAAGGATAAATAAATAGAATAGGTACCTACCCTTCTTTCCTAAACACAAGACAGCTTAAATTTTAGTTTGAATCAAAATTGTATCTTACATCTGTTTCATCGCGTTCTACTTGGGTCGTGGGTACATGTATGATTTTATGTAATTAATTCATAAGACCTTTCGTAAAACAACACGTCCCTGGCAATATATAAATGAAATGAAACGAAAAATGTTCTTCGCGAAAATATACTTAATTCTACGATTTGATACTGTACAATTGATGATACAACAAAAGGTACACGGCAATATCTCGCAGCTTCCGAACCAACTCCGTAATTCTTAATCTCCATTCGGAGGTCATTAGCTAAGTCCTGAAGCATTATCTAAGTAAGACGGAGCGTACTCAGTGCGTGTCTAGAATCTAAATTCAGCGTTTCATTTGTTACCTTTGTATTAATCTTTTTTTTATAATCATAATTCGCAAAAAAACTTTATATTCATGTTATGAGGTGTCAAGATTTTTTAACCTTTTACCCTAATGCTTAATGCCAATATTCAGAAACATATGAATCACCCACAATAAAAAATACATTTGGAATGAAACTAACGTTTCCTTTTGTTTTTTCATTCAGTATGCAAGTTAATGAATATCTACACTAATTACAAAATTGTAACGGAGCAATCTGCATAAATATCGTTTGCCAACTTTAATAAATACTGGTAGACTTTGTTATTGATGAAGAGACCAAGTCATCATTTCTTAGAATTATTGTCTGTCTATCCGTTGTAATCATGCCGAAACCACTGAAATGTGGTCATCAACCATATTTATAACTTGTACGAATTTTTGGTCAGCAAAGCTTTAATTTTTTTATTTTCCTGCGCCCAATACATTGCCCCCATATAAACAAATTAGGTACGAATATATTCCATGGCGGAATTTTATCCATACCCAAATTCCATGCCGGTATGTCTCGGATACTTTTGCAGGAAAATTGATCTGTTCCCGCGGGATAAGACACAAGCTTATGGATTACCCTCCCACAATGATATTAATATACATTAAAACATTTCACGTTTGATTTTAAAAAGAAGAACTCGATGTAACGATTTTTATTATCACCCCCAGGGCCCATGGAGCCGGCGATGCCTCGTCGCAAGAAGTACCCTGGCGTGGCGTACAAGACAAATGAGCTCTTCGATCCTGCGCCGGCTGACGATATTCGCCCCCATCAGAACTCCACCTTCGACCGAGCCCGGGTGAGGCACAACACGTGACCACTCACATTAATAACTCTTCTGATCACTCAGATTTAATTTATAATACACATGACCATTAGATTAATGACACTTGTGATATGTTACATTAATAATAATTGTAGTCACTCAAATGAATAACTATTGCGGTTACATAGATTAATAACACATATAACCATTAGATTAATATGTCTTGTGACCATTCAGATTAATAGCTCTTGTAATAACTTAGATTAATAATACTAATAACCACTCAAACGATTAACTCTTACGATTACTTAGATTAATAACATATATAAACACAGACTATTAGATTAATAACAACATTGGTCACGAACCATTTAGATTAATATTACATGTGACTAATGAGATAAATCAAATGTGACCAATAGATTGAAAAGACATAACCACTCACATGATCAACTCTTGTGACCATTCAGATTAATAATGCATTTAACTGATCTGCTAGTCCTATTATACAATAACATTTACCTAATAGTACTGTAGGTACTTAATTCATATGCTTATTTGTACTAAATATACAAAATAAAAAGCGCTTTAAAAAATATATCCTACTTCAAAAAGAAAAACTAAAAAACGTAATCGAAAATAATAATTCATCGGTACCCAGGATGGAAAATAACAATACTTACTTACAATTTAACTTAACTTAAATACTAGCTGGTGCCCGGCACGTTTCGCTTCGCCTAAAAATCAATTCAATCAATCAATCTACCATTTTTAATGCGTAAATAAAAAAAATTCTTTATAATTTTTGTTATACTAAAGCACTTGGGTATACAACATTTTTGGTTTTTCCAACTTGAGCAAAAACAAATAAACTTGCTGATTTATTAACGCGGAAACAATGTGTTTAATGTTAGTTTTTTTAATGCTGTTGCATGCATATATACAAAATTTCATATCAATTTTAAATACCGTGGTTCAAAGAATGAAAATCACTGCCACCAGCGCCACCTATCTGGCACTAACATAACTAAGTTCCTCGGAGTGGTCATGTCGCCCTTTATACGTATGCAAAGTTTCATATCAATTGGGCTATCGGTTCTTGAGTTGGAGTAGAACATACCAGCACACATATATTGTCATCTTTAGCTATTTATTTGGCTTGGAAACCTTGGTCGATCCTTTTTTATGTAATGTAACGAAAACGGAGTACGATCAATCGCGGGGCCATTTTTCTGTTTCCTAAACACCATTGCAGATAGTATGCAGGATATCTTCTCTAAAGTTATCCATTGCTTGGAATACTTCGATAGGAATATCGTCCGACCGTACACTGTACCTACCTAATAGCTATATTTTTTGTAGATATATTCAAACGTGTTGCAGATACCCTATATGCAAATCCAGAATAAAATAAATGAAATAAAACGCTTACACACTCACACCTCCGCGCTAGGATTACCTGTGTTGCCGGTGGCATGGACGTACACAAAGATGACATCACAAAGACCCATGACCCGAGAACAAACATTTCTCTGTCACGTAAATGTCTGCCTCGGTTAGGAATCAAACCCGGGACCTCACACTCGGCAGGCAGCGTCACTACCAACTGGGCTATGGGGTCGTCGTCGTTTATGTAATGTACAATTTTATACAATCAATCCTAATTTGCAATTTTAATTAGTTAATTAGTCCTCTGCTAAATACAAAAGTCCGTTGGCGAAATCAATTAATTTTTTCATTCGTTTCCCTCTTTGAAGTCAGCTACGATTGCAAATATTTTATCTCTTATTTAACATTCTTCTTATACTTCTATATGAATTTAGAATAATCCAGTGTCGAGTTTTTCTCTTCAAATTTTAATTTATATTTAATGTTTGTGACATTTATTGTGATATGATGGAATTTGTCGAAAACAAATACTACTTAATCTTGGGGTCACTACGACTTCTCTCAAATGGTATGGATTCTATGATCTTCAAAATATACATTTGCATTTAAGGAGTGTTTTAATATTATTAATAGGAAATTTTACCTCCATATTAAGAAAAATCTTTATATCATATAATATAATTAATAAGTCAATTATAGATTCTATCAAAAAATATAATTAATCAATATTTTACATAAATGTTATATGCATGGCTCAATAAAAATAAATTTAATAAATTTAATAAATTTTCTAAATCAGTTTACCTATAGGTCAGACATGCATCAGTACATAATACAGTGTTTTAATATCATAATGGGCTCACACGGCACCAGTCTGAACAATACGACTAAGGGTTCGCACTGAAAACCAGCAAGCGTAGGTTTATGCCACGGTATAGACTGAGTACGCCCTTTTTCACTGGTACTCACTGCAAGTTCTTTTACTTTATTTTGTATTCGATGTATTTCTAATTTACTTTCATTTAAATTATAAAAATATTTGTAAAGGCTTTGCTGCGACAATGTTATCTATCGTGAGTTGACTTAGAATTTGAGCTTTTTAGGTCACATTTAAGCGGTAAATTGATTCTGACACAAGATACTGTAAGCGTAACATTAGAACAGGCGTTTATTCAATTGAGCCCGTGTTTTGTGTAGATTGCGATTTGCAAAGTATACGAGAATTAACTTGAAAGAACGTATTTGGTTTTTTTTCTCAAAATATAGTGAAATATCTTAGAAATAAAAACTACTGTGGACGGATAAATTTTTCTGTGGTCACATAATTAGGCTTTACTACACTCCCTTCTATATGAGAGTGACTGATCCTTTAAGACCCGTAATGATGTATCCTTCATTCAGTTTATTTATTGATTGATACAACATAATCAGTTTATTTTAGAAAGGTCTTTGTTGATAATGAATTATAGAAAATTATGTTCTGTTTATTGCTTTATTTGCTGCTACTGAAAATTGTTGCATTGCCTGTAGACGATAGAATAATAAATCAGAATTATCATGACAATAGTGACATAGTATTTAAGAAAAAATATTGGTCAAGTCCATTTCAAACTAGCATGGAATAGGGATCCGTATTGCACATTTATACATAAGTTTTCTCCGGCTGCAGTGGAAATTTTAAAACTTTCATTCACATGTTCCCGTAGATTAACTACACCTGGAACATGTTTCCAAATTGTAGGCACTAAAAACATCAGAGATGGAAGGCAAACTTGAAAATTACAACACAACAGAAAAGAGAACAGAGTTACATTTAGAAATTATTCATTTATTAATTTTTACATAAAATAAGTTAATGCTTGACAAAAATCTCAACTGATGGTAAGTGGTGATGAAGCTAAGACGTTGAACGGATCAACTTATAAAAGCCTATTCACTCTCCTCTTGAAGACTTCTACATCGTAAGTAGCCTGGAACACCGACGCGGACAAGCTATTTCATTAAGCAGCATTGTCCATAACAAATTACGACTGATTATTAATAAGTGAGGAAATCTGCACACCTGAAAGTTCTCCGTAATGTTCTCACAGGTGTGTGAAGTCTGCCAACTCGCACTTTGCCAGCGTGGCAGACTATGGCACCCCTCCTATTATGAGAGGAGAGATTGCCCAACAATGAGACAATTTTGGGTTGTAATAATGAAATATATACTAACTACAAAATTTTTGTTAATTACATTGGGAGAAAATTATGTCACCGATTAACAGGCACATATGCAACTGGTACTAGTTCTTCATTGGATGGTAGAAATCTTAAAAATAATATTTTAACAACTATATCTTTGAACAGAAATATTAAACCGGAAAACTCTGATACTGACAAAAATAGAACCCTTACATTCAATTTTCAATATTGACACAGACAAAAACATTATAATGACTTATAATGACTTTTGATACATTTTCTGATGATATTGTTATAGGTCAGAAGACCTAGATAAAAATATTTTCCTATTGAAAGTTAAAAAAAAACTTCCATTGTAAATACATGCATAAATCCATAGAAACCGAAATTTTGTCCGACCAAATGTTGTCCAAATATTGAGGAGAAGAACTATAGGGGCACAACTTCTATATTAGCCAGAAATCATAGGAGAAAGAGCATATGATCAATGGTTTCTCATTCTATTTGATACAATAGCAACAGAGAAAAGGGCATGACCTTAATGTTCTTCGATTTTACAAAAAATCACCTTGACCTTTTGTGTCCAACTGTCACTTGTCAGGAAACAAAGGTGACGAGGGGTCCCAGATCTTCCCTGCAAAATTTATAGACTCGTGTTTGAGCCAATCTTACTTTTAAACTTGACATAACTACACCATTTTGAGAGGAAAATAGTGGAATGTATTCCCAGTGACAAACGTATTGATGAACACTATACACATACATACGTGTAACAAAAAAAAATTAAGCAATAATCACAATTTAAGTCATAATAAACATTGTTTACACGGTCCTAATCTAGTCGTACATAGAACAAAACTTATATATTAACAACGTTAACTTGGTTAAATATTGTTATTTATTAATTTAATTATTTAATTAAATTAATTATTTAATTGAGTCAGCCTTAACAGTTTATTGTTTTTAAATGAAATAGCGCTATATACAATTAAACATTGTAAGACCTTGTACAAAATTGTTTCCTCTCAATTATTACTAAATTGACAATATACCTACTTACTAACAAAATCTGATGTTACAACTAGTTATTTCGGGAAGTGTCATGAAATTATTGACAAATAATTTAATGATCTTGTCAATACAAAGATTAACCCATTAATAAATGTTATTTCTTAAATTGAACGA
>PDGT01000006.1:2255944-2281632 GCA_003671415.1 Megathymus violae | reverse complement strand
GCCGGCGAATATAAGGTGTGCGCCCCACCTCATTCCCTATCACTGCCCCTACACCTAGCCCAGAGCCACAGCCCTAACCACCACCTGTACCAACCAGCAGTGATATGTAAAGTAGTCTGATCTCTTCATTTGGACTAGTAAACAAGTCCAGTAAATTTATCTATAATTTATTTATTTATAGCAAATTATTTTGAAATCAAGGATTTCTTCGGAGACATGAAATTACTGCGTAACTGAAACCTCCTGAGACAAGAATTTCTTAAAAGATTTAGACATCTTTCACTGATATCTAAGCAACTCCAACAGACTTTTTGAGTTCGATCTAACAGTTGTCACGCATAAATTAGCAAAAGAGCTGGTCTTCCACCTGTCAAATGCAAATCACATCACGTGACGGCTTGACAAGTGGTGCGACACGATCACGCTTACATCATATTCAAAATTGCCATTAATTCGACAGTACCGCGGCTGGGGAACAGAACTAGCTCCAGAACACATCACTCAGCTTTACAATAAGCAAATCGAGCTCTGGTACCAAGTGTCCCGCCGGTCCTCGCTGTCAGCCCTATCACTCGCTTCCACCAGTCACAAGTAAGTGATGCACTAGATATTCTGATGACGAGTAGGCATATGGCTCGAAGGATCAAATAATATAAATTATTTATAATTTTTTGTAACTTAAAATACTCTATAGAATTTTACGCTGAACATAATAATTATACCCAATTCTTCCCCATTTATTCTTTAATTCTTCCTAATTCTAGTCCTCCGAGTCTCATGTCACTCGCTTCAACACTATCATAAGTTAGTTGGCAACATGGCTGATGCAAGCAAAGAATGGCTTGGAGTGCGTTTACGAAGCCATTCAGCTAATGTAGTGTAGTTGTAAAGACAGATTTAGATGAAAAAGCTGAACACGACAATATTGGCCAATATTTAATAAGCCACAAGTTTGAATCTTACCTAGTGATAAATTAAAGCTTAAAGTAATTTGCAGTTAGATAAATGAAAACGCTTCCAGGGCTCTGCCACGTGATGAGAAGGACGGGAAGGAGTCCAGGAACCATTCTCCGAAGAAATTCAGGTCGTTCCGCTCGGCACCGCATCAATCCATCCATGCTAAGCTTCAGGAGACCAAGGCTTTGGAGAGGTCTCCTCATAAGACCTCGCCACAAAAGCAGAGGAAGAAGATTCAAGGTCATAGCTTCGATGAAGGTGCTGCTCAAGACGGTAATCATTTCTATTATATCCTCTGTTTCCCCTCTTTAAAACACATCACATAACTAATTGGAATTAACAAGTGATAAAATGTAGAAACAGAAAATGACAAATTATCAAATTATAATTTTAATAATATGGTCATTTTCAATTTCGTGTTACTCTGATAAAAGAAAATAAATCTTATTTTTCTGTATGCCTTCGTATTTTCAGACTTCGCTAGGTAAGCGCTATAACTTTTAACTTTGGAGCCGAAATTGAACCTAAACCCTGCGATTGGCAGTCACTAGCGACCGTGTAGGGGAGATGACTTCAGTAATTTCATCTTACCATAGGCGAACAGCCTAGCGGCTGAAGTTTGATAATAGTCATTTATAACATCTAAAGTTCATCAATAGCTACTAAAAATAACAAGTGATTGATGAATGTATTATAAAAAGAAAGAATGGACCATTTTGTCTTTGATTTATGTATCTTTAAAAACATTGTCCTTTTCGAGTGATTTAAATAATAAAAAAAATATAAATAATATAAAAAAAAATTCAGCCTGCCAAAACGGCTATACCTACAATTTTTACAATCCCTGGTATAAAATAGACAGTTGTCTAGAATCCAGGTAGTTATTAGTAGATTAAGACCTGAAATTTGGAAATTCCACATTTTAAAAGGCAAAATGTCAGTTAGTGATTGGTATAAAAGATTTTTGCTGTTAAATTCATGAGGATCGGGTCGTTCGATATATTTTAAGCTCAGTAGTTAAGTACTTAAGTAGAAATTTGCATTAATTGTTTTGTTTTGTCTTTGCAGATCTACAGTAACAATATCATAAAAACGTTTTTCATGTTTGAATTATTTAATTCAGTTAACAGTCTTAGACTCCCACTAATACTTTTGAAGTATTAAAGTGAATTAGAATCAGTGAATTGCTAATTAAATAGTAGGTACACAAGTATGTAGGTAGTTAGAAAAAATACTGATAAGAGGTTAAGAAGGAAATGATTGTATGCAACTCATTTTTGCAATGGAATAACGAGAAGGACTTTTTGATATCACTAATAAATAAAATAAAAAAATAGCTGCACGCATATTTGTCCTGAAGCGAAGTGAACCGATTTTCTTCAAACAATGTGCGTTTAATATGCGGTGACATATGTAGGTCGTCTTGACGGTAGTTATGCCTAAAGCAAGTTACTTCAATAACCCTATACGATATGAACCGGAACACACTTGTTCTTCTGAGTTTGAGCCCGGGTAAAAGGAGACCTTTGAGACCCGAATACCCACGCACCCATCCGGCAAGCGAGCGGGCGCGTTGGACGAATGTCGACGCCATCGTACGATATGAAGCCAACGAAACGTTCAAATGAGAATACCGTCTCAAATTACAAGACGAACTTTAAATTGGATTAAAAAAACAATATATATAATCATCATGACCTACATAATATTTTATACATATATCCTCACAGCACAGATAACAATCCGATGAAACAATCATTATATACCTAGTAGATACAAAACAAAGTTTTTGTCTGTCTAAACACGTTAGTCTGTAAAACAGTATTAAGTATTAATTTACATTTATATGCGGTTTTTACTAACAGATACAATAATTCACAAAGAAGGTTTCAGTATATAGGGCACATATGTATAATGAATTTACAAAACGCCTGACACCACAATTGTGAATAACAATTGCGAGTTGCGGTTACTTTTTATAACCGCGAGGATTATATTGAAACGAAGCGCGGACGGATTGCTAGTGGAGAATAAACAAAGAAACAAAAATGTAATAATGACTCACAAAAGCTACATAATTCTTTGTTTATTATCCAAATTAATTAGCCGTATTGTCGATGAAATTCGATCGTGGGAAACACGAGCCCTCGATCGAGCGGCGTGGTTCCGGTGTGCGAGCTCGTGGCAGCCATCGCTGTAGTTCGACTGCTCGTGTCGCGTTGTATTACTTAGCGTTCAGTAGCTGCAAAACTGTCGAACGCACGGGCCGTGTTTTTTCGTGAGTCTGTTATTTTTATTTAAATTAATAATTTATTTCTTTATTCATTCTTCACTAGCGACCCGTTGCGGCTTTTCACTGGTGCAATTAACTTATGCGCAATATGAGAAATGCGCTTAGCAAAAAATAACAAGTATGTTTTTACATATAAAACACTCCAGGGATTTAAACTGAGCGGTCTAAGTCAGTTACTTCATCGCGAAAGGGATTTATCCAACCTAATGTTTCATTGAACAGAACTATCAAGATTTTCATACGAAAAAAAAGGATTTTTCAAATTTTTCATCCATAATTCCGAGTTTTGCTGTCGATTTTTCAAAATAATTTCTCGTTGTCTTCACAATTACGTTCTCAAGTGATAATCTTTCATACTTACGGCAAATGGCATATATAAATGGGTATATTATACCCACGAAACGCGGTAAAAAGATGGACTTAATGCTAAATGCATTTTCTAAACGAAAACCTTTGGGTAAACAGATATCATCACTAACCATATACATAGATATATTATCAATAATTTTATACACATTTTTTTACTATTAAAAAGGTGTTTTATCATGGAGAACAAACGGAAAATTCAAACTCAATTTTACTCAAAGCTCAAAGCTTCTCCATGGGTCCACGTCCACGGCAAGCTGCTGTAATTGTCGAGCACTCTGCGAAATATCGGACGAGACCATGGTGGCAAAAGATATTTTTAGGAAATCCTCGGGCTTTTTAACCAGCTTAATTCTGAAGTTAGCCATATATGGCATTAAATTTCTTTACAACTTGATAACCTACCACCCTCCTAATATCACCGGTAAAACACAAATAGAAAAAAATTATTTGTTCTCAATACACAAACTACATAAATTATTTGATGACAAATAACGGAAAGAACGAAAAAGTTTACAAACTGGTACCTAAACTATGAGCACATATGTACGTCTCTGCCTGAATGTCAACACATCAAGCTCCCCTATAAGAATATAGTAAAAATTCAGAGGAATCTTCACAACTTTACAAACTATAATAGGTAACATTACTATGTACGTGTATCAACATTTGTGTGATCGTTCCGTGAAGCCTGCCTGGCTAGCTACCACCCTCCTGCTTGCGTCAGCCGCCAAACGACTCGTCCTGTTCCGGCTGGGGGCTTGAGGACCAATACTTTCTTTCTTACCTTATTCTTATTTCCTGGTCGACAACGCATCAGCATCTTTTAGTCTTACTGATGTCAATGGGCGACGATGACAACTTACCATCAGATGTCTCGTCTGCTCGTTTGCCGGGTGTTTGCATAAACAGTATGGTATCAATGTGACCTCAATCGATGTTATTGTGCGAACAGTGAAAGATTTTATTTCTGAAGCATTGTTATACTACGTTCAGGGGCGAAGACCGAGGGCGCGTTCCGGTCGCCCCGGCGGCGGCCGCGCTCGGCTGACCCCGCGCCCGCGCCCTCCGCACGCCACATCCCCAACGGGCACGACGCGCACCCCCGCCCCGCTAAGCCGCAAGGTACAATATTATGCCGTAATATATTGCTACTCCGCTTTGCTCTTTTAATACCTTAGAAAATATAACGAATAGAAATGGCATGCTACAATATTGTTCGAAAGTAAATGTGGATACCTACATTAATAAGTATTCCGTGTACAACTACATGTTCCCGTACTGAAGAAGTTGTAATACAATAACATGAATATATTTACAAAACCAAAAGCATATTGACGAGAAGAAAAATAATTAATTTACTTCATTATGTATATATCGTTTTATATTAAACTTTATTATAACAGTATTATGTAAGTATGCTAATTTTAATTAACAATAAAAAATACGTAACATTACCGTTTGGTGACTGTTCTGTGGTTGTGCATCGCATCACCAACGGGTTGTTGAACATTTAAAAATCGTTAATTAACACAATATTCACCTCAACGATGCAGTGATGCACCTATTTTCCCGAATTTTGACGACCCCGTAGCTCAGTTGGGTCCCGAGCGTGGGGTCCCGGGTTCGATTCCCGGCCGGGGCAAATATTTATGTGACAGATAAATGTCTGTTCTCGGGTCATGGGTGTTTGTGATGTGATAATTGTGTATGTCCATGCCACCCGCAACACAGGGAATCCTAGTGCGGGGGTGTGAGTGTGTGAACGTTTATTATTATTATTATTAATTCCATTCGTTAGCGACAAGTGTGTATCAATCCTTTGAAGGCCATTCAATGACTCGACAACTAATAAACATTAAATAATTATTCAAATTGAGTTTACACCGGTTAATTAGGAAAGATCAAAATGTGAAACCGTAAAAGACACTCTTTACCTATTTAGAATTTTGAAACTACAGTTTCTAAAATTATACGTTTTATTAAAAGAAAATTTATGTATGGAATGAGATTGGTTACGAAATTGATTTGGTATTGTGTTACGGAAGTGACGTCGTATCGTGCGACATGCATGAATGCTTATGGATATGTTGATTGGTAATATTATGGTCGTGGGGACGGAGGTTTGTGTGATAATGATACGACGGCGGTAAGCCTATAGTATAATGATGATAATAATCATCATAATTATTATCATCATTATAAATCATATTTATAATGATGATAATAACGACAAAAAATAGTCACCCTGAAATATGAGGAATACTTAATACGTGTACATAAATATACTTATATTTTTTCTTAAAGACTTGACTTGACTTGAAGACTTAAGACTTCGTACCTATTCAATATAAGAAATGAATTTAGTAATTTTTAGGTGTTAAGCCGCTACAATGCATATCATTTTCTTATATACATTTTGGGCTACTAATTTCAATCTGTTATAATTAGTTTTTAACAATTATTATCACAAGTAGTTATAGAGTTCAATTTTCTTAAAATAAAATCGATGCTCTATAGGTGTCTGTGTGAGTTAGATGACGGTTTGGTAGAAAAGACTGAGGTGTTATACTGATTTATTAGGTCAAAAGAACATTTTAATATGTTATAATTTATTAGATTTTCTTCTAAAACTGTATCACTATTTTATTCTTATGTGTTTAGATTTAGATCGTTCTGGAAACTTTGTATTAATCTGTGTAATTAGATTATACTGAAAATTATTATAAGTGTTGTACTCCTGCCTGATGCCTGTACCCCGACCATTGGCTGCCGTTGAGAATATGGCTCTATTTTCCAAATCTTATTTCTTAATAAATTTATTTCCATTTTTTAATAAATTTATTATTTCATTCAAAAAATTCTACAATTTTGATTAAAAAGCTGCCAAAAATATACCCGAGCCAATTCTCTGCGAATTTTTTTAGTGTGGCAACATTTGTTCTGTAGGTTTGCCGTTGAATAGAGGAAGTAGTAATAGGGTTAGGTCGACTTCGCGGGGAGGCCGGTCGCCATCCGCGCCGTGCAAAACTAGCGCCGGGGCCAACGAGGCATCTGAGGCCTCGGAGCCGGGACGACGCAGCCGCAGCGTCTCTAAAGTTGGCATTAAACTGGGTGCGTACTACTGCAGTGCCAGTTGCGTGGACGCTCTGTTCTGTTCATTTGGCAACACCCCTCACGATCATTCCGCTGCTTGATCGGCATTTGTGGATTTTGTGGCGCTTTATGTGGATGTGATTTATACTATTGGCAACCCGCAAACTGCAATGAAAAATTATTATTCAGCTTACTGTGTAACTAGCTCAAAATTTGTGAATTTTAAATTCTTCGCTTATGTGTTTACAGCTTTGGATAAAACGGTTTTCGAATGAAAGGTTTTACGTTTTATCTGTCAGTGCGTCTACGCAACGTAGTCACGACTTATGCATTGGCACCGCCCGCGAGAATGGCTTCCACACACGCGGAGTGTTGTTGGTGTTGTCGTGTGAAACACCCCGAGCACCGAGATCTCTCTAATTGTGAATATTTTCAAATTTATGTCCCCAATCCTCACATACTACGTAAGATATTATAACTTAGCTAATAATAATTATCATACTTAGTTTAAAATAGATTATCTTGGAATTATAAAACGACTTGGAATTATTTTCAGAGAAAATACAATGAAAGCGCATATTTTCGATGTACAATGTCTAAACAAGAAGTTTTCAATAACTGTTACTTTAAAAAAAATAGTTGGAATGTATTAGAATGTGTCGTGTTTGATGTCATAGAAATTTCACTTATTGTTTAGTATTTTTAAATAGTTGCATGCAATTTCTTTTGGATTCGAATTTTTGACCATCTCACTCTATGAATTCCAAAAGAAATAAGATTAACATGACTGTGTCTTTATTAGTACTAGGTGTTTCCGTAATGTTCTATGTCTGTAGAGTAGAAAATTATATGTAAACACGTCGAATAAGATAATGTGTTTCATTTTCAACTTCTAGCTCTCCTTCCTTTCTTAAACTTGATTGTATTTTTTTTTCACTGTTTTAAATACATTGTATCGTAATTTGGGTGTTTTAAAAACGTAGATTTTACTTATAAATCACACTAAATGTTTTTAATATTACCTACTTCTTGAAGCGCGAACATACATACCAAATAATTGAACTAGACACGCAATGTCTTTTACATAAGTACACTTGTAATGGTAATGATAAAAATAAATATTACTTAGTACTTAGGTACTATTATTACCATAGTTATTAATACTAAGAAATATTTTACCTTCGCTACGAGAACCACAAGCTTCAGCTTTCAAAAATGCGCTTTGCACTTAAATTGAATGTGCAAAGTATTATGATTGTCTAATTCAATTATTGTATGGGTGAAATTGCACTTAAATTCACATAATTCAAATCAACACCTGATACCGTTTCAGACGATGAGATTCCGTCGCACCGTAGCGCATCAGTTGCCAAGGACCACTTCTTCGACGACTCCCCGATCGTGAAGTCGCCCCCCGAACCGACCCGGGTGAAATCGCCCGAGCAAATGAACATGCGCTCGCCCGACCCGGTCAACTGGACCGTGCCTCTTGATACCGGCAAGACCTTTACAGTCACTCAAAACGTGAAAAATGGTGAGTGCAGTCTCATAAGCAGGTTGGCCGCCAACATCATAAAACTAAGCTAAATACGTAATTGGTGAATACAGATAAGGACCCTTACCGTAGTGTATCCCAATCACTTTGATCTGACTGAGCCCGTTTTAAATTACTCAATAAAAATTGTATGATTATCCGAATTGATTAAAGAGTATCTTTTTCTTGTAAGGGTTAATTGGTGTTGGTAGTGCACAATGGTATCACTGGTGTGGGCACGACATAATTCCATAGATACAAAATTGTATGTTCTATATATTACAACATTTATAAAAATAGTAAAATTATTTAACATTATGGTAGGAAATTTTATTATTGTAAGAATTTCTCGTATGTGTATGGCAACTTTAATTAAGAATCTCCTGTGGCCATAGACAAGGACTTAATAGGTAAATTGTTGCGTTCGAATTTTTATGTCAAAACAAATATATATTCTATGAACGAGATTCTCTTTATAACATAACTTACTCATAACATTGAAAACTTTGTTGTTATAATAATTACGTAGGTAAGCGTTATGATATATAAATACATAAACAAATTTGATAAACCATAACCAAAAAATAATTAAATTATCTGTTTTGTTATATTTACTAGCAGTTCCGATTTAAAATAGACGGGAAGTTCAGAAAGTTGATTTTTTTCTTAGCTTATTAGTATTAATAATAAATCCTTATTAATAAACAATAGAATTATATTCAAGCTATAAAAGTTTTTATTAGGCTACTAGGAAATTTCGATATAAAAATTACAATAATGTTTTTATCATTGTTATATTTAAAACGATTAAATAACTGTAATTGCATCACTGCATCGTACTCCTCCAAAAATAAGGTTTAAGGATGACCACATTAGGAACAGAATTTATTATTCCTTGTTAAATTGGCACTTTCATATGGGTGATTTGATTCTAAAATCGAAAGCCATCACACTGTCATCCCACAGAGCAGTAAGCTAGACATGGTTGACTGCATTTTACTCATTACGTCATCAATGTAATATCTACAGCGTGACTAGAAACCCCACACTAGATACATTGTAGAGAGCTTGCCACACTAACACCGAATTAAATAAACACAATGGAATCATGTACATTACTCTTGAAGTAACACAAGCAACACTACAAAAGTTTTCTGAGAGATCCATCAACTACACCCATCAAATTTCTCATGCCACGATTTATTTGTGATCATTTCAATGATTTATTTTCTTTGTACATTGTTCGATCTACAGATATTGTTTTTATCATAACATTTCATACGTTACAACTTTTCACGAACTAAGATGAGCTCCATAATATCTTAACTTGGAAACATCTACAGCATCTTACGGAATATCATTATACTGTCATAAATTCGTAATTTTATTTTGTGTCACTGACGTACTCATGTCTTTAAAACTTTATCTGTGGATGTAGAACGTAGCGTTTGTTGTGTCACGTCATCCGACCATACGACTCACCATATTTCAGATGAGGGCATTAAGCGCCCTAGCTCTGAGTTTAAGAGTGGCTCCGTGGCCGAGGACGGTGTCGCAGTGAAGCCGGCAGGTACGACGACCACCGCCACCGCCTAGACCATGGCCATACACACATAATGAGTGTGACAGACAGCCATGCGACAGTGAACTCTACGAGACCGGGCTTTAGGTCTCTTTTAGAGGTCACTGCCACATAAGCACGACACACAATCGACACCAGAAAATATATAACCTGTTTTTATAATTATATCTATTGAATAGTTCATGATTAAATTGTGTTAATCCAATAACTGAGATGCTTTTATTTATTTTGACCGTACTCCGCTGAGATGTCGACCACGTATGTATTCACTCGTCTGTGTGTGTGTCTGTTCGATGTTTGCGTACACTGTTACTGTATGGCACTTCAACCTTCCTCTTGTTTTCTTCATATCATTAATCGTTCACTCTTGCATGCTGCCTGGCCCCGTTATTATGGGAAGATGCCATTGCATAGCTTATAATGTGGGTGTTGGTGACTTTAGATAAATGATATATCGACCATATTTGTTACCAAACCAGAGGTGGCATCTTTCTACTCTTACTCCTAGCTATCGTTAACCAACAGGCTTATAAGCTAATTTCCCCAATTAGATATAGTGTAAATATCAATTATCGAATATGGTAAAAATTGTCAAATGGATGCATGTTGTTCCCGAAATAAAAGATGTGATTAATTAGATAGCTTTATAAGTATATATTCGGGATTTATCACCTTATAATATAATCACACGAAAGAAAAGATAGCATGCTGTTACTAGATATTGACACCGACATTTCTGTCATAGAAGTTAATAGCCAATTACCAGAACTGTGTTATTTATGCACATAGTTTTACAAGATAATCGAAAGAGAAAAGTCACATTTTAAACACCTCACATGTTACAAAAAGTTCTTCATTATATATCCTCCCATTAAAATATTTTTCACAATAATGATTTTATCTTTCTATAAATATATTATTTTATGCCTGAGTACATCTTCTTCTTCTAGTTTTTTTCTCTTCTAGCATGTAGATAAATCTAGTTCAATGTTGGTGCCAATATTTGGTTTAAGGAAAGCATGAAAAAAGTAAATCAAGTACCATACGTTAAAATATAAAAGTAAGTACCTATTGAAAAAATATTAGGAACACTTTTATATGAATTGCGAAGGTGTGACTGAAGCATATAATCGTAAAACAGTGTTGTCTAATTGTATTCGTAAAGGCGATATTTAATGTGCTTATTGGTGTACAGTTAGAATAATGAGATTTAAACTTATATAAAGCGCTGTAAAATCATAGTACTGATTGGGCTTCGAAATACTTATCCATTAAAATTTATGCTCCAACGATGGGAAATAAACTATTTGAATAATGTTCCAGAAATCGCTCCGATTCACCATCAGCAAATGTCACCGATTCGTTCGCTGAAAAAAAGTGAATCACCAACAAGTCTGAGCAAGCGCACTGACAAGACTCCTACTACGCCGATCAGCCTCACTCCCATCGATGAGACTAAGGCTTTAGATATGAACAACGTTAACGGAATCAACGGAATCAACAGTAACCAGTTAACCCCAGAAACCCCAATTCTAGAATCTATTAAAGAAAAGGAGGTAGTCAAGAAATCGACTGAAGCCACGCAGGTGGCACCGGGCGTCGTGGACACTACGGTGGTGAACGATACCGCTGCGGGCGGTCTCACGGCGGCGGAAGTTCTCGACCGCGCTCGGACAAGGTTCGACAAGTTCTGGGGCAAGAAGGAAGACGATGTTTAGCCCATGAAACTAGGAATTGTGACAAACGAACCGACATCGGTTAACGCTATTTTGGAAAAATATCAACTCGAAAACCTTCAACATCCTAATGTCACAATTCGCTGAATAATCCAATAAGTAGGGAGATTAAATGCAGTATTTAAACAGAACGCTTCGCTTCAAAACGACGAATGTACCGATATTTATATTTCTTTAGTCACAAATGATAAACCGTTGACTTAGGAGTGTGATGGCTTGTGATAGTAACGATACTCTTGAATGCAGTAGTAGTTGATTTTGTGATTTTTTTGATAATGAATGTGTCTACACTTCAATCTCGAATAATAAAAATAATAAAATAAAATTATAAATCTTAGATGTAAACATTAATATTTGTCGCTTTTTCTAAAATAACGTACCTACAGATTGGATTCATTTTGGATAATCGTATGGTTTAAAATATTGCTTATTCCTGTTATCTTAAAAAAATCTCAGATTAAATTATAGCGTACCGTAACGGAATTACTATTATGCATGTCAGTCTTTATTCGAGTAAGTAAAAAAAATCAACCCATAATCATTAACAAAAATCTTTTAACATTGATCAAAAACACACATTCCATATGTGGTACACGGAATATGGAACACCTCGTAATTTTTTCGTTCCTTATTAATTATTAAAAAATATTTAATAATCTTATCGTCCTTGCAAATTATAAAATTTATTTGCTTACGCAAATTTTATAATATTTATTATCTGTGTAGAATACGCGGTTATCTATCGATTACATTCCAAAAGTGTAAAATTTATTTTTTGGCACTAATTTATGTTTGAAGTTCAATTAGTTGACGGTTTAAATAAGTAAATAGAATTCTGATTTTGAAATTCAGTAAACACCTACCTATACTATCCATCAAACCGTCCAGGTAGTTTTTTGCAAAAATATTTTTGCCTATTTACGTGGCTTTTATTCTTAGATCTAAATGCAAAAATAAAACTATTTTTTTATCTGCATTTCACTCAAATTTTTACCTGTGAAGCCAACCAATCACAGAATAGCGGATATTTATTTACTATTTAGCGGGAATCTTAAGTTTTGCTAATACTAAGATAAATGTACTCATAGTTTATAAATGAAAACTTTTAAAAATGGAAATATCGCGTCTATCTTGCCGCTTATGTTTGTCAGTCTCCGATTTCAACGTGTCCCTTTTCGGTAGTTATTGCCGTAAAACAAATATGCTCGACAAAATTCTTGTGTGTTTGAAACTAGTAATCGAAGAAACAGATCGGTTGCACACAATTTGCTACAAATGCGCGGAAAGTGTCGAGAGATTCTACGATTTTATTGCGTTTGTCAAGAAAACGCAAACAAAGCTCTGTAATGACAATAGGTATGACCCTAAAGGTTTCATCGACGAATCACAAAATGGCGTGAATCGGCGCCATATAACATCGTACGTGAGAGAGCAAGTATTTGACGCAGATTACACTTTCTCCTTTCTCGAAATGTCTCACAACGATGAAAAAAAAGAATCAAAGGCCTCGAGTCCGTTCTTCTCGTATTTCTCTCCGCCAAATGTCGTATTGAAACAGTCGGAGCCCCGCGCGTGGAAAACGTCACGGCCGCGATGCGATGACGTTCAGAAGGCTGAACGGAAAAATCAATTTGAAAAATCGACCAAAATGGAAAGACCTCGTCAACGTTCTAGAGACTTGTTCGAATCGCAGTCCCAGGACGCCGAAGAGGCGGAACCGAAGTGTCTAGATTGGAAGTTAACCCCGGAGAAAAGTATCATACGTAGGGTCCGAGAGAAGTGCTTCGGACCGTCCGTCTTTTAGCTAGATTTTGTATCGTTTTTCAAACCTCTAGTATTTTCGTTGGTCGTTCCTCGATTCAGTAGAAACAGGGTAAAGATAATAGTTGATTTGTAAGTCGATTTGAATATTAGTCATTGTAATTCTATAGAGACCTGTCTTGTTTCTTTAAATGTGTATGAACTTATATAAATATGGTACGGTAGAGTTATTGAGGATGTTAATATCGAGTATTGATTTCGCTTCTTTCTTTACGATATCCAATATGGCCGATGATGTAACAGTAACTATAAAACGTACCTACTATACATATTTTGTAAGCAAAACTACTGTTATAACGTGTACTGTATAATTTAAACTACTGTATAATTATTTTATTTTAATTTGTGTTAAGCGTTTCCGTGTGAATTGAATTTTAGCATGATCATTAATCTTATTTATTAAATGTAATTTATTGTATGGGAGTGAACTCAGTGTATTTAAATTTAGTATGTATTGTTAATTACTTGGAGGCTTAGCTAACCTGTAGATTCTACCAACGATGATCGGGTTTCCGCTTTAATTTTGTAAAGCGAAAGGCACAGAAACGCAGTTCCATAAACTGATTCATGTTAACCTCAGCAGTTTGAGTTCCTATATACGTCGCCATTATTTTTCCGCGCACAAAAGTCATATAACATTGTAACGGTCGTGTAAACGCCGAGCCGGATGTCGAGTGGTGCTCCTATAGCCGGTGATAATGAGACGTTCTAGCTTTGCTACAGGTTAATGATAGCGGGTTTTGGTTTTCAGTCATTACATCAAAATGAACACCTCAATAAAATAAAGAATTGAAAAACTATTCTTGTGTTATTTACTGTGATTGTAAAATAAGTCTGAAACCGTTGAAACATTTTGAAATATACATTACATTACTTCAATTCCTTTCCTACATAGTGTTAATTATTAAAATTTCGTACAATCGAAGTAACGAAATGTTCGACTCGAAAATTGGTGCGCATACCGTGAGGCGACAGTAGAAGGCCTCGATGGACGTAAAGTATCAAAGAATTAATGTCTTCTTGCTTTGGAAAGTCAATTAATTTATATTTTTTTAAATAACATAAACCATTTCAAGTACCAAACAAGAGTACCCGTTATGTACATAGGTAATATAATGCACAGTTTGCAATCAACTTAATTAGATACAAGGAAATTTACAATGTTTGTTTATATCAAAACAAATTAACTCCTTAATTTACGACAGACAAAATATTGATGAATATACATACAATATGAATCCCTGTGCCACACGAACCGAATAACACTACAATAAGACACACGGACTACTTCGTCAATTCTGTTTTCATTCACGTAAATTTGTGCGTCTCCTTTTCTCCGTAAATATTCATGCATTATGTTGTAGGGATAGAAATAAATAAATATTCTATGAGACACTATTGACGTACAAAAATATGACATTACCAACACCAATGACCCGTGAACAAGCATTTAACTGTCACAAAAACAACTGCCGGGACCGAGGAACCTCGGCCGTATTGGGGCGGCCCAGAACACCCCCCTAATCCCATACTGGTGGAAGGATGTCGTAACGGTTGACAGAAGTTAGCCTGCTTCGTGTTAGGGCTTCGCGTAAGGATTATATTATCAGTGTTATTATTAAGTCACTAATATAATTACAACTACCACCCTCCTGCTCGAGTCAGCCGCCAAACGACTCGTCGTGTTCCGGCTGGGGCTTGAGGGCCAGTACATTCTTTCTTCTCTATTTCTTGGCTGACAACGCATCACTGCTACCTCTTAAGTTGCTAATGTCCATGGGCGACGGTGACCACTTACCATCATGCGACTCGTCTGCTCGTTTGGCGGCTATTAACATTAAAACAATCAATCCCGGGACCCGTCGCCAAACGGGCAGGGTTCGATAACAACAGGGCTAGGAGGGCGTAAAGAGACATGTAATATCAAATCTTAACACTGAAACTACCAGAGCGATCAAATGACCGCTTTTGAGACTTTATAAAATGTTTTTTAATTATTATATGATAATTATTTTGTTTATTGTTTATGCTAAATTCTGTATTAATTACAATCAACTGGAAAAGACTATGTTTATTTCAAAAGCGGTCATTTGACAGCCATCGGTAGAAATAGGTATATATAATATGTACATAGGTAGGTTTAGTGTTAAATTATCAATTTTGTTGTGCATTGCTGAAGTTCTATTCGCTTAAACTTTGCACAGTGGTGATTCAGTGCAACATATCGTGGGTAAAAGGATTCATCGGTCATCGAAATAAATCAAAGAAACGAAGTACGAACAATTTATTACCGACTTTATTTCATATCAATTCATACACATTAATCTAGAGAAAATATCCCCTCGCTCACTATCATAGACACTTCGTTTATTTATAAATCACATTCAACATATTAAAAACTAAGTTATATTAAATTAGTACTTTGAATTAATATATATTTTTTTATTATTATGGCAGGCAACGTAACACTTGAAAACCGATATATTACCAAATAATACTAATGACAGAAGCCTTTAAGACACACTTTATACGTGATCTGGTTCCGCTAACGGACTGATTCGAAACGGAAATAAAACTATTCGAAACGGATTAATATTCGACAAGTACACGAATCGGCAGAACAAACAAAAAATCCGACTTGTACATTTTCAAAAATCGTTAGTGGAACAGACCTCACAATCGGACAGTAGTAGGAATCGCATGTAGCCACGCTTTAGATATATTTCGCTAAAATTATAACATCAACATATACATACAATTTTAAAGCCATGGTCCCAAAACAATTTAATGATCGAATATACGCTAATAAAAAATTCATTGTTTACGTTGGTCTCTCCGGCGCGTCCGGTGTCACCGGTTGTCATGGCGACCGACCGTGCACAGGTGAGCCTCTCGCTCTTACGTGTTACGAATGAGCACTAACTTAATCTACACCTTCCCATTTATAAATACTAATTTGGGAAACATTCCATCATTTTATTAGTTAATAAATGAATCTTTGCTTAATAATAGAACATTATAGGCAATGGTTCTTTGTTTGATGTGTCACCAAAAAAATATATGTTTGATTCCTAAATTGGGATCCTAAATCGGAAGTCATCGATCGCTTCCACACAATCAAAGATCAGTTAGTAAGATACAAAAAGTGAACGAGAATTATACTAAGCAACAATATTCTAAAATTTTTTCTACAAAGATATTTTCGCTACACACCTCAAAGGCAAAATCTGAATACAATATACACATAGAAAATGCTAAACTTCATCTATCAGTATTCCACATAAGAGCAGAGCTTTGACGTGCGCAGTTACTTAGCTTGTTACAATTAATTAACTAAATCAATCATAAGTTAAAATTAATCAACCAATGAGTATTATATATTAGCCAAATAAAAAAAAAAACTCGATGATGAAACTTTATCTTTGAAAGTTACTCGGCCGACTAAAGGTATAAAATAAAAAAAACATTTTTACCGTCAAATGATCGGTGACACACCGAGCTGCAAGTCGACGTAAAACAATGTAGAAAGAATGGCCAGAAATAAATATTTTAAAGAGAAAAATATATTATTTAATGTTAAACAAATTAAAATCAAAATTTAAATAAATTTGTATGTATGCTAGACGTGTTTATTAGACAAGCAACTGCAAATTGTATACAGAAGACTTTCAGTCGACATTTTGATCCAACGCATATACGGTATGTTCACAAAACTATGAGTCGTATAGAACAAAAAAAATGTATTATTAGAAATAAAAAGACATATGTTCATACGTACCCTAAAATGATTTATTTCCAAACTATTTTAACTTGAGGCTTGATTTTAATCCCCCCTTCGAAATCTAAGAGTACAATAAGGTTTCATATTTCGCCTATATTATCAGAAAATATTGATAATTATAACATGCCTTTGATAATGTTCGACTCGTTTGGGTATTTTATAAAATGTTAACCAAACAATTTCGTTTTATAGTTTCCGTTTCAAGAACCTTTCCATCTGGTGCTTATATTATATCCTTATAAAATTATAAGAATACATAACAGCAACAAGTGATCAATAAACATTAAAATTTACATAATTTTACGCGAATGTAAGTGTAGTGCAAATTTATTGTTTTTTTTTTTATGTTAAGAAAGATAAATTGACTATATTGGAATGTTAATTAAAAACCTTGAGATACTCTAAAATAGATAAAAATTTATTACACTTTCGCGCAACTTTAGTAGCGTAGCGTTCGCTTAAACGATTAGGTGTTTCTTTAATTTCAACTATTAAATA
This sequence comes from Megathymus violae, assembly GCA_003671415.1. NCBI lineage: Eukaryota > Metazoa > Arthropoda > Insecta > Lepidoptera > Hesperiidae > Megathymus > Megathymus violae. The sequence goes on along the minus strand of PDGT01000006.1, from coordinate 2,263,968 downwards.
AACAAATCGAGTTTAACCTTGATGCTTAAATCTTGTCAAAACTGGACCGGCGAGTTTAACGTTAAACGTGTCAAACGAACGGTTTTAACAAATCCAATTAATGTAACAACACCTCGAGAACTAAGCCTGGTATTCAACAAATAAACTTAATTACAATGGAAGACTAAAATCGAAACCTACCGTGATGCTGTCGTTCTGTTTACACAAAACACGAATAGCGTATTTATGTAACGACATATTACGTCAAACGATTGCCGTGCGAATGTTAAACAGCTTCCGAAATTTTAAGACGGCGTAAAAACTTCTGAAACTTGCGATCGGTTACCGATATCCTCTACCGATCCAAAGAAGGAACTAGAATAAGCTGCAGGCCTCCTTGATAACGAGGTGACGTTGTACCCTGAGATGAGCCACTGATTTGTTAAAGCCAACTGGTTATCCTCCAACGACCGCATACCCTGAACGATTCTACAAGGTTCCAATTGTGAACGAGACAAAAACAAGGGAGGCTTTCGAGTATTATGGCACATGAATAACCAGTGAATATTTTAAATCTTAGCAACATCGATTCGTGTTAAGTGATCGATTTATTTTTCGAAGTAAACGGTTACAAAATCGTTAAAAAATCGAAATGTTCCTATTAATCGTATCGATATGGGAGAATCGAATGGTGAATGTAATTCCATGCAACATAGTAAACAATAATACGTACAGCCGTTGGTTGTGACTTTCGTGTTATATTTTATTATATTTTTTCCTCTTTTTGATGTTGCTTAAAAGCAAAATCCATTACATGTAATAGTACAGAATAAATTGGATACAGTGTAACAAAAAAAACTGTAATAAAAAATGTAAGCGCGATAACTACACATATTAAAATTTGTCGCACAAACATGCGGAATTGAGGATCAGATAAATTAAAAAAAATGTTGCTTTTCGTATTTCAACAAATTATCCTTTTCGCATAAAATCAATTCCCATATCTCAAACGTAAGACGATTCATATACAAAGAAAACTATCAGGCCGGCAACACGCAAAGAAATATTATCTACAAAGGGAGAAAAACTAAAAAAAAAACAAAGCAACTAAAAACTAATAAAAAATACACAGTTAACCTTAAACAGTAGCCAAGCGTTAGACAAACGAATAAGATAAAATATTGCAACTCTAAAAACAAAACATCTACACTACAAAATATATCACAATACGCTACTGCACGGCCGGCGAGTGACGTCACATTCGCTGTGCGGCCCCTCGCGTCGCTCACAACGACATTCATTACTATAATTATACACCAACTCACAGCTACACAAACAAATACGGAAGCGTGTCTCTGTTAGACGGATGCGTTTTTAACATTTTCACAGAACCAATTTCGTTCGACTCGAGTCGACTCGGGGCTGAAAATCAACGCAACGATTTTCGAATGTAATCACTTAGTCCTCTTTTTTTCTGTCGAATTATTAGAGTGTGAGTATGCATGCGTTCGATTTATTTATTATTATTAACTGCTCAACACCAATGCACACGATGCTTTATAATCATTGATAGCCAATCAGGTATTCAGGCTAAATGTTTTTCATATTTCGAACACTATGCGTCGTATAACCGTTGCGTCCGTTTCCTATCCGATCCGACCCGTTGTGTACAACGCAATCGATTTATACACGAAAAGCTACCGTAGTTCAATAATAACAATCACACCCGGTCACGACACGAAGCGCGGACGTAAATTCGACATTTTATTATTAATTTATAAAACACTAAAAATAGCCTTTCAACGCATCAACATTGTAATGTAATACTGGAACGAAAAGAAATTGATATTTTCAACCGAATACAGACATGAGAATCGGGCCAGGTCTGACCGGCGCAGCGACGCGATACTCTGTACAGTTAATTATTGCCGATTCGTCTCAATTACTGAAACGGTATCGTTTAAAGGGGGTTAGCGATTTGATACTTCGGCCATAAATTTAGTATATATGAACATATAAAAGTACGTACGCATTAAAAACTTTAGCACAACTCAGGATAGATGCTTCAGTTTTCTTAATAACCATACGTTCGACGGGTGAAATGACAGTTTTATGTTTCATCTCATCAATAAAAATTATACCTCAATCTAATCCCAATTACTAAGATAATAACGCCTTCACGATGATACAAAAACCACTTCACGTTTAATGAAATTGTATAACACTGCGTTGCAAATGTGCAAATATTTTATTTTCTGTACAAGAGGGATGTTCTCTTTAGTGGCAGGTTACCGAACAACCTTATAAAAGTTATCTCAACAATATAATTTCGTAAAATATAAACTTGGACGATTTGTCAATTCAAAGCATGTCTGAGACGTTATTTCGTCACTTCCTCGGTACATATATGTACATGTACCATGTATTAGTGTACTGTAGTAAAATTTACTGTACATATACTAAATTTAATGCAGTATCAACTTCGAAACGAATTTATATAGATGCCACGCATTGCCATCACGTCCAACATAGAACAATTCGTGCCAAGTTTAAATAAATTCATATTTCGTTGCATGTAACGTTAAAAAAAAAGCACACATTTAAATAAACTTAACATCGCATCGCTACGCCCGTGAGACCAGATCCTAACTTGTATATTTCTCGGTACGAGACTAAAGCTATACACAGTCTAGGGGAAGCTTACAGCGACAATAAATTCCATTACATACGCTTTATTGTACACGACACCGAACAACAAAACATCCCGTCCGACGCGGTTCACGACGCGGTTGGGGCTGTCGAAGGAGAGACGAAATAAATACGAGTAGAAAAAGACATTGCAGTATAAAAATCATCACAGCGTCAGCGTAATATTCACAGGTAGACAGACAGCGTCGTGTAGGGTTCAAAGTCGATTCGAACACGGCCGCGACGAATCGTATCGGACGGCAGAGTGTAAACACGTACAAGTGAATTTAATATTGTATTAGGATGATTCCTGTTTCATATTTCAGCAACTTATCCGTGAGCGATCACCAAAAATGTTGTTTTATGCTGATCGTTCAGTATAATTAGCCTTTTAAAAACAATCGATAGACACACGCGTCATTTTATTGGTACCAATCAACCGGTTGATATTTTTAGCCATTTTATTTTTATTTTATTCACTACCATCGTTCACAGACCTCCCCATAAACCAGTTAGTACTGACCCTGCCAGTCGAGCGAGTGGTCCCGGGTTCGATTCCCGGCCGGGGCATTCTAGTACGAGAGTGTGAGTGCGTGACCTTTTTTATTATTTAAAGTACTATCCGGTATATATGATGTTACTTGGCCGAGGTCTAATCGAGTAAAATATATCGTTACAATGAGCTACAGTTAGATTTTATTTGAAGGTGTGTGGTGACGTCATAGCCCGAATATTAAATAATTGGTATGACGAAAAAGCTCAGCTTTATATAATTATTATTCACTTCTTTGTGCTTGTAACGTTTCATATGTCTTTAATAGCCAGTGTGAGTGTCTTAAAGCTTATTTATTTACAAAAAAAAGTTGTACATAATATAAACCTACATTCTCACAGATAAGTGGGCAAAACGTACAGTACCCATACTTTAACCGTTACGGCACAGGTGTGTACGTACGAGCGCGCACACACGCACGCAGCGCGGACCACTGACACGGTTCACCGACTGATCGGTTACAAAACTTCCCACTTACGATACAATTTACAAACTCTGAACTAACTCTCATCGTATATCAAAGAGTTGGGTCACGTAATTTAAACTAATGTTTATATACCGATTAAGTTTTAATTTTATTATTTTCTGTTCTTGTACAATTCTTATTTTTAAAATATGTATATATTGAACCGTGTTACGGATTACATACTGCGATTCTAATTACAATCTTAAAAAGCTAAGTGGTCACTGGTGCCTACGGTCAACATTTATCAGACTAGAAAATGATCAACACTGCCAGAGGTTTGGAACAGAAGCAATATAATATAGTTAAATAACTCTTCGATATTTATTCTCCAACGTAACTCATTAAGATGACCATTTTTTTATTGTTTACAATTGCCAACTTATGTTGAAACGTTCATTATTATTATTATTACAGTCTTGTGTAATGAGGCGCATCTATCATTAGTAACCGTCTAATACAACCTGATAAGAAGTTTCTCTCCGCAACCACTGCACCACCGAAATCTCGCAATCATGCGAGCCGGTTACATTAAAACTTTTAAGAGTCCCACGAATTTTAAATTTTAGTCACGTACGCGATCCATTTCAACCCTCTCGCTCTATGGTCTTAGCGGTGACGAATTTTAATGATTCCTTTAACACCGACACTACGCACCGGCTCACTACATACATATCATAAAATAACAACACAGTGTATCGAGAGAACTTTAACCTTGTATTTATGACGTTTTTACAAACGGTAAGACCATTCCCAACGCTCGATTTAAACGTGCCAAATGCATCAACGTCCAGCGCCCGCGCCGACGCCGCGGCCGTGCCTCGCTCGACTGATACGTGCAAAATTGTACTCTATCACAGTACTTAAACTACGTTATTAAAAAATATACGTCAATCAATGCCTTCACGAACTCTGCCCCGAGTAGATTTTCCGCTTCGATCTCCGATCGTGCTACTACACGCTTACACGAGAAATGGATACACAGATAATACAGTGATCAAAATATATCATTCTATATCACCGCTCTCTATAATATACTCTGTGTATATAATCGATATATGTTTGGTATAAACATTGTATTTGAGATACGCGAAATTTTATCACTGATCGCATCGTTCTAAAGTATCCAGGGAGCAGAAAGATAACACTTAAGTTGGGACAGTGACAAAATAATGCGAAGTATCAAGACAAATAATTTAGTTCTTCTCCTGTATGGTTTCCACACGGTGGAGCTGCTGTTCAAATAACAAAATTATATCCAATACATTTATATTATAGAGATCACTGTGATATTTACCAATTATAATGTATCTATATCATACGAACACGCTTTCGATACGCCTCTCACGTTAACCAAAGCGTACGAACCGTCCGAGCGGGAGTCACGCGACGAATACGCGTCCCGCTCTTACTTCTCGGCGGAAGATGAGCTAGAGGCGCGGCCCCGCCCCTTTTTCGCTTTCTTCTCATCAACAACTTCTTGCTTGTCGACGCACTTGTCCATCAGCGGTGCTTGATCTGTCGACTTCCCCTGTGTAGACGTCTGGGGTGGCGGTTGGCTAGAGCTCTGATAATAAAAAATATGTACACAAATCAATGTGAATTCTATATTCAAGTTGAGTCCTTATATATGCGTGCATCGTAAAGTGCGTGTCATACTTAGGTACAAACCAACCGAGCGGGTACCACCCTCACACCGGCTAGTTCTGTTAAACAGTTGCGTTCAGTTTGAATGTGTAAGACGGGTGAGACGATACACTTCAACCATCAAATAGATTCTTGATTGTTTCAAATCGGTTACATAGTTAAATATGATGTGCCGAAAAAACTTATCTCTCTGTCGAAAAAATGTGTTTTTTTTTTCTATAAAGGAGAAAACTACAACCCAATCACTATTTATCAAGCAGAGGTAAAGATAAAGAATATCGACGGTCACTTTACGTAAATTTAATAATAAACAATAAGTATTAAATTAACACTAGTTGACGGTACTGTAAAGATAAAACTTGCATTGCTATCGACGCTAAAGGCACCAGTGATGTCAATACAAGTCATTTAAGCGAATGTAACTTAATTAAAAAAAAAACCCGACATATATTATTAATATATTTTCATCTCCCCCTTAGTTTGAGGGGTTCTAAATAAAATTAACAAATGCAAAAGAAGAAAACTAAACGTGAAAAATTTAACGAATTATCTCTTTTGCAAAACGCACCTTATTAATCGTCATGGCTGTTTACCAGCAAGTTGAAGTTTGTAACTTCATTGTAACGTATCGTATATTTATATACCTTTTTCTTAGTATGCTTGTCCGTCCGCTTGGAGGCGCGCGCGTCGTCGTCGTCCCGCTTCCGACCCATCACGCCCAGCAGCTTGCTCACCATGCTGCCGCTGTTGCTGCGGCCGCTGCGCACGTCGCTGCAGCTCTCCGGGCCCTCCGGTGACTGGAACGGACCGAGACGTGACACTTCAGCGCCGGGTGAGTCGCGTGGCCAAAGCTTTCGCGTATCGTGGTCGTCGAGGGTAGACGGATATTTTTATGTGACGTTTTAAATAGAACCAAAGATCCTTAGGAGCACAAAAATATTTATAAGTAATACGGATTTTTTAATTAATTTAAAGACATCACAGATGTCTAATTCACAGGGGGCTCCCATAATTAGTTCCCCCTCCAAATTATCCTCACACCTGTAAATTAAACAACTCGCATTTTTCTTCAGCTCAGCAGTCCCACTGAAAATGTGAGTCATACATTAACTAAGTAAGTTGCTACAATATTTATTGGTTTTATGATTAAATAACAAAATGTCACCTGTGCCGCAGGAAATATTTTTATGAGTTCAGTATTAGAAAATAGATAGGAAATTGAATTATGTTAATTTAAGTAGTATAAACTTAGCTGTCAAAATTACCTTATTTATTTCAACTGACTCCTGCCTCTTGAGTTCAATCTTTTTCATGGACTCGCTTCTTTTCGCTTCCACCTTTTCCAACTTCTTCTCAGCTTTCTCTTGCTTCTTTGCTTCAGCCTTCTCCGCTTTCTCCTGCTTTGTCTCCGACCGCTTTACCGATCCGCTACGCTCCATGGCCTTTTCCTGCTTCAATTCAGTCTTCTTCACCGAACCGCTCCTCTCCATTTCTTTTTTGTCCTTCTCCTTTTTCTCTTCTTTAACTTCTTGGGATAACTTTTCATCCTGCTTCGGCTCATTTTCGATCTTCTTTATGAAGTCCTGCTTCCTAAGCTCTGGTTTTTCTTTCTTAGACTTCTCCTTATCTTTGGGTTCGTCCTTTAAACTGGAATCGGATTTCTTCCTCGCCTTCAACTGTACCTCGATAACGGGCGGTAACGTTTCAGGTATCGGATTCAGTTTCTTCGTCAGTTCCGACGTCGTGACGCTGGACTCGGTGCTCGACCGGCTGTCGTCTATAAGTAATAGAATAAATAATTACTTGTTGTGGACATCAAAACATCGACTTTGTCTTCAGACGTCGCCCAGTGACACGTTTTGATCGTGTCCTCATTATTTCTTTAGTAAAATTGTTACAAAAGGATTCTATATATCATAATATATAAATAAAAATTCGTAACAGTATCGTCAATTTTGATTTATAATAAATGATGATAAATAAATAGTATTTTATATCACGTGTTCGACATATGTAATTATGTTACCTAGCTAAGTTAGAAATTCGCTAATGTTTTCTTACTTTTCTTTCTTTAAGGAAACCGGCGCTTTACAGCGATAAGATTACTTTTCGGTACGGTTTTACGTTAAACAGAGATATGTTACACGTTGCATTAATAAACAAAAAATCACCTCGATAAATTCTTACCCAAATTCATTTCCCTTGATGTATCCAAATTCGAGACGTCCATAGACGTATCGGCCACGTACGACTCGTCCGAGAGCGATAACGAAGCGAACGAGGCGTTCGCGTCGAACGGCGACTTGTCGAGACTGGCCTTGGGCGACGAAGTGAAAATGCTCGGGGTGCTTTGTTTTGCCGGTGTTCTGCGGAGATAGGCAACCTTTGAATAACTGCCCACTATTACAATCCATAACTGTAATTATGTTACTGTTACATATCAAATCGCAAAGACTATACATATAAGCGTACTATTTACTACCGAATCCGAGTAAGAGTAAAGATATAAAGTGAAATTTTGACAAACAGTTGACACACAGCTTATTACTAACAGATATGTTGGTGGTCAAATATGTTGATGGTCGCATCTTGAAACAATCTATACGAATAAACCACCAACCTGGTGGGCAACCTAGCAGCGTGGTGCGTCGGTGAATCCTTCTCCTCGGCTATCCGCGGCAACAGCGGCTCGTC
>PDGT01000006.1:2223158-2240865 GCA_003671415.1 Megathymus violae | reverse complement strand
CGTCCCCCGCCTCCGCCGCCTCGTCCGTGTCCACCTCGCTGTGGTTGTAGCGGTCGCAGCGGCCTGCCGCACACAAACACCGTGTCACGTGTCGCGTGTCGCGTCGTGTCACCTGACACTCACCGCACCAATAACCGTAACGATAAACGTTTTATGTCTTTATTATATATATATATACGTATAAGCAGAAAAGTGATACACACAATCATGAAACAAGAAATAGGCATAAATTGGTTACATCTTCATATCGTCTTCAAAAGGTTCAGCGTTCCTTTATGAAGCTTGGAGGTCATTTTTACAATAAGATTCCTAAGTTGATACACGAGTTGCCCATTGGAACTTTTAAGCGACGCATTAAAATACAGCTTATAGGCAAACGATATTGTAGTATACATATATATATTTACAGAATACCTATATGATTAAATGATTTTGAATTTGAATTTAGTACCAAATATTTGACAATAATTATTAAATGATAATCTCTATTTAATTTTTTTTTAATCGATAACACAAAGCTCATTTCATAGCCAACCAAAAAAAAAACGATATTCAATGGACAAACAGAAAGGAAAAAGGTACTGAACCGTTCCGTCTTTGCACTATAATACAATACAAGTACACATTCAAAAATCACTACACCATCACTGTGTGATCAACAAACTTTTATACTGTCACAACGGCGTCCAGCATCAAAGGTAACATTAGAAACGGCTCACTGTCGAAGTAGCTGGTGTCCTCGTCGTTCTCCAGCTGCGGGATGAACTCCGCCTTCCGCCGCAACAGGTTATTCCAATCCAGTCCGTAGAAGTAGATGTGCTCCTGTCGAACGAACGATTATTACATTTCAAGTTGAACCCGACTCATTCGTGCTCGTTGAAAAGAGAAGTTCTATATAGTGTATACGTACGTACGATTTGATTTATCCCTTGAATAAATGTTTAAGGATTTTCTCTACACTTCGTTTAAATTTAACAACGGTTACAACCGATCGATAAAAACGTTTCATTTCAACTACATTCTTTGTATGAAATTCTCGCTCTTGATTAAAAATTACACCAAAAAAAAATTTACGAAGTACAAACATTTCCTTCGTGCACTCTCTCTGTCCTATTTAGTTAAACACTCCCCAAGTAACAACTTCCCAGTGCATAGTGTCCGACGTGGATTACCTTCACTTGATGCGTGCCCCCGGTCCCGAGCCGATCCCTGGGGTTGCGCGCCAGCAGCTCGGTGATGATGGCCCTCGCTTCCACTGCTATGGGGAAGTCGTCTTCGGACGGCCACTCTATGTCGTCTGTCGAAACATTTGTGTCATCTTTTATGAAAATTGTCGAATTAAACTCTCGATCAACACAATGCATAACAGCACCGCTAACGAGCGAACACTGGAGTTCGATATGAAAGTGAGCTAATAGCCAGAGTCCACCAAGCTGTTCGATTGTGAGTTTGGCACATTTCTCATTCCTTTGACAACATTACGAAGAAGTCTCATGTGTGCAGATTTTTAATTATTTTCGATATTTTCGATCACCTAATCACACGACGATTATGTATGCAGCACATAACATCAAAAATTTATCAGCGGTAAAAAGATTCAAGCTAAGTGCTTCGCGCGAGATCGACTTTGTAATCGACTGACGGTAATTACGAACTAACTAACCACATAGTATTGTTGACAAACTTCAACCCTCCAGCCTCACCTAGCTACGCGAACGAACCCGATATCAACTCCCGGTTGTTACACGCGTTCATATAAAATATTGTCATAATTCCTACCGTACTTCCATGCCATCCACTGAGCAGAGAACGCCGCTGTGGGGCTACGAGTGTACGAATAAGAAACCTGCGCACGCACCGTTGACGGTGTGCGCGAAGAGCTCCTCGGGCGTGTCCCCGAAGAACGGCACGCAGCCCACTATGAACTCGTACAGTATAATGCCCATCGACCACCAGTCCACCGGTTTGCCGTACCCCTGCAGACGGAATGTAATAACGTATCGCATGAGATATATTCCAATAAAGATTTCTATTCACATACAATACAATAAAATAAAATAAACTCTATTATAAAATAAAAAATCAATAGTTTACATGAAATAGTCATACAGATAAAGAGAAACATACCCGACGCCCAACAAAACTGATTACATTGAACCTATTAAAAATATTGATTTGATTCGCCCGATTTACAAAAAAGCTCCGATCTTTAATCCGTACCTCTGGCTCGTTCGGCGGTACTAATTGAATTGACTAATAATTGAGTATATTGAAGAATGTTCAACGGAAAGTTCACATTGTCTACTAACACATAAACATATTCGGCTCGGAATTTATCGTTATAACCATAGACAAAATACAAACAAAAATAAGGCGAATCAATGGCGCCGTTCCGCAGTGACGATAGATCAAGATCGATCCAGGCGTTCGTCGGCGTCTCACCTGTCGCAGGATGACCTCCGGCGCGATGTACTCGGGCGTGCCGCACACCTGCTTGTCGGAGAACTGTCGCGCCTCGCGGTCCGCGTACTCCTCGTACAGGTTGGTCGCCACTGCGCAACGTGTTGTACGACCATGTATACTTCACTTTAAATGCACTGTTGTACTACATATATAATCCGCGGACGATCGGCCCGCATACACAAACGGGCAGTGCCGACAGAGCGACGCCGTTGTAACGTCACATTCGTCCAAACGATCGAACTGACAACGTGAGTACATTCATTTGGTTTCATAACAATGATCTTATGAAAACACATAGCTCAGTATGTATCGCAAGGGGGTACTCACGGTTTTTGTGTTTCTTGTATATGAATCGAAATAAAACGCTAGCATCGTGAGTACCCAGTAAACTTAAAGTATATAATGTTCGCAATTTCACGCTTAGTAAATTCATACATCAGTATAGATCATTGCAATATTGTCACTCAGAACAAATCTTCTTAACCTAATCTAACGCTACGTAAACTAAACCAAAATAAAATATAAGTTTCTATGTTTCATTGAAAAAGAAAACAAACGTCCGTCATTGAAACCGTTACAATAAGTAAAACCGCGGAATGCAAATTTCACATCCGTACCTAACCCAGCGTTATTTGTCGTACCCTACTAGAACAGCAATGCTACCGTTTCTAAAACCCGACCAATAGGGTAGATGCAGAAGTAGGGCGACAGCACCTTAGCGTGCACTAGGAACACAGACTGCGATCACCGGCTCGCAAACGCCGAGCGCTAACACCCTCCGTATCATTTCTTCACCGTACACAATGACATTGTACATAAAAAAGACATCGTAACAGGTTCTATCTAACATGCACATTTCCTGTTGGACACCTACGTACCGGTCGTTCGCTGACAACGTGCTTTTCACGCGGCATCGTCAATCGTTGCTGCACGCGCAGCGGCACAGATTACAAATGTGCACCTTAAATGTCAATATCAAAAGTTACCAATTCCATTTTTAATCTTTCACAATATCCGTCCGCGTCGAACAACGTCTCGACGGGGCGTATCGTTCAGCAAACACGTCCGTTACTAGTGAATAGAAGAACAACGGTATATAGCAAAACTGTATGTCTGTCGATTTTATTATCGTGCTGTGTTTTATATGGATTAAAAATAAAAACTAAAGGAGTCTCATCACCGGTTACTGTACAAACTTTTTTTTTATCCATAACGTTAGTGATAGATACAATTTTGTTTATCAGCGACGCGCGAGAGCTCGCTTTTGTCGAACGTGTACGGTACTTGCACCAATGGTTACATACTCCTGCACGTTATCTTATCTATGATCAATAAAATATAAATAGATAGGTATGTACTTACATGACATTAGACCCATCTTGCTGAGTCCAAAGTCAGTCAGCTTTATATGGCCAGTTGCGGTGATGAGTAGACTATAACAAATATGATGAAAATCAATAACTAGTACATACAAAGTTTTCGCATATACAGGAGCGCTCAATAAAACAGTGTAAGAAGTAAACCGGGCGGGAAAGAACGAGAGGAAGAGATTCTAGTGAAGCTTTGTTCAAATCCAAAAATATATTACATAGGTAAACATAATAAATACATATTGCTTCTATCATCATTCCGGAACGCTAAATATGAACCCAATGTTAAATAGGGAGAGCAAAAGATACGGGCAAGCAGTGAAAGACAGGTAGAGATAGAAAGAGACGAAGAGATTCTAGTGAATTCTAGTTTATCTGGAAAGCCAAATGAGCGCAACACCAACTTATCAGGCTTCAGATCGCGGTGCACGATGCCGTACGAGTGCAAGTACTCGACGGCGAGCACGGCCTCGGCGAAGTAGTGGCGCGCCATGTCGGGCGGCAGCGGGCCGGCGCGCAGCAGCGTGGCGCAGTCGCCGCCCTCCACGAACTCCAAGATCAGGCACAGGTGGCGTTTGGTCTCGAAGGAGCAGTACATCGTCACCTGCAGAACGTCAAATTAAATCACTGCTGTGAGAACAGACACAAATAAAAAATCCAAATTGTCTCAGTACAGAAAAAAATCATTAAATTAAGACCTACATAGTAGGAGTACATTACAAAAAATGTCAATAGCGTGATCTAGGGTGGCATTTACTAACGACATCTGGTTTGCTCACCGTGAACTATTTATATTTACTGTCATTTACTGCTACAGGTAGTTGAAGTGGGATCTATGGGTAATTTGCACTCGTCAGAGCATTGATTGGATGATTGATGGATTGATGTACATAGTGAAACATATCCGTTATCTGAGTTTGTTAAGTTAGCGGTGGTCAAATTAACGAAAATATATGGTTTGTGTTCGTCTGTTCGACTCTAGACAAGGATAGGTTTAAATTAATCAGTAAGACAAAATCAATGGCTGTATAAACTACCCTGCTATAATTTTAATTTTAATTTAAAACATAAACCAGCTTACCAAGCTAGTTGCGCTTCTGTTCCGTAGCTACAACAATTTTCGTACTTAACGAATAATTACATATGATTTCATACGACAACGACGTTATAAATTACTTTATTCTACATGTAATTTAAATGGCACTTACAACAAACGGATTGTCGGCGAAACTCAATATGTCCCTCTCGGCAAACGCCTGTTCCACTTGATTCCTCAATATCAAATTGTTTTTACTTATCTTCTTCATGGCGTACCTGGAAATTATACAACGACAATCAGACTAACCCAAAGGCTGCAATTGAAATCTGTGGATTTTTTTTGGATAAATTATAATTTCAGATCTAAGCACATGTATTTTAAAATCTATACATATTTATTGTATAATGTATAGAATACAGTGAGACACGTGTGTCACTGATGAGTAGTCATTAGCCAAAGAATAATATCAACTCAATTGAGATGAAGTTTCCGGGTTATATTCCGTTTGTTATAGTAAATGTAAAAAAAATGTTACAACAATTGAAATTTTACCGACCTGATATATTTATATGACAAATAAATCTTCACATGGTTATTCATGATTAATTAGTATTGTGTCTCCATGTCGCCCACGGCACGGAATACTAGTGCGACATTGTGAGTATGCAATGCGAGCGTTTATTTACTTTAAAATATTTGCTCTAAACTGTGTAAAAAAATTATGCTAATAAATAAGACTTGTCAGCTAAAAGTAAATCAATCAAACGTCAAAAAGTAGATCAACCCTACGTCCCCCTCACCTCTGCCTCGTCTGCTTGTGTTTGACGAGATAAACAGCGCCGTAAGCGCCGTTGGAGATTAATTTGATCACTTGATAGTCGTTCTCGGTGGGCGGGGCGCCGCTGCTACCGCCTGTTGATGCACTGGTTGGTGGGGAAGCTCTTCCGCGTACCCTACAACAATATATTTATTGTATTATAAGTCGACTCGAAGGACCATTCGAACCTCGGAAATGGGTCATTGGGGAAATATTTTGCTATTTCTTTTCTCCCGTATCAAAATATCCTGTAAGCAGGCGAAATAATTGGCTGTTAAATTTATTCAACTTCTAAATTTTGAAAATTGTTGCTTCTGTAGTATATGCTCACTTGGAAGAAGTGCTTGGAATTTCACTATGGAGATTGTTATCTCATTATTTGCTGGAATAATAAATACTCCTTTTAATTCATATCCAAAAATAAGCCCTAAGCCAGGAATATTCCACAGTTTCCTTTTAAAGAAACATGCATGTAGGATTGGATGTTATGGTTCATAAGTGCACCGCTGGTGATTTTCCTTGCATATACATCAAGTAAACGTTCCATCCACACGAGTAGCAACGCGTCTGCGAGTGACTTCAAGTGTATAGTGTGTTCATTTCTCACTTGGAAGGCGATGTGTTCTGCGGCAGCGGCGGCGGCGGAGGCACCTGCAGCTCGGCCAACGGATCCCGCGAGAGGCCCAGCTTGTGGATTATGTACTGCGGTATGTCCGTTGATATGCCCTAGATACAAACAAACAAACTGTTAGAATAGAAACAAGTGTCCTTTGCAATAGAATATATAAATTCTTTATTTTATTTCTAACAACCACTATACATATACAACCAAATTCAGATTTTATTTATTATGGTAGAACCTTTATAAGACTGGCATGTGGTTGGAATGCAATAGCACAGTTGGTCGTGACCCCGCCCTCACAGCGACGGGTCACAATTCTCTTGTCGTCATTGTTTTTTGTATTCACTATGCATGTATAAGTACCACCAGCTGCGGCGCAATCGATCGTACCGTGGACATGTGATTGTACGAGCGTTTATTTATAGATATATCTATTAAATTACCGTAAAGCATCTTGTTTCGAGCTTTGTTTCCTGGTGTATTGTTGACATTGGTAGAGGCCGACCTCTCGTCTTCGTCTCAAACCTATATTTCACAATAAACGACATTTGATTCGAATTTAGCATCGCATACTAATATATTCGATCGTCTCATTTGTAAATCCGCTTAACAAGGTGTTGCTTAAGTGAGCTCCGTCTCCCGTCCCCCGCCCCCCGCGCACCTGCAGATGCCTCGCGTGTCCCTCGGCGGCCTCCAGCAGCCGGTAGAACCGCTCCGGGTCGAACTCGAGGCACTCCAGCAGGCGCGCCGGCCGCGCCATCGCAAGCGTCAGCCGCGTCACCAGCGGCGCCACCTGCGCGCCCGCCTCCGCAGACTTCTCGCGAGTCTACAACGCGTCAGTTACCGGTTACACCGTTAGCACTTCAATGGTAATATATATATATATTACCATTATACAGAATCGACTCTTATCAAATTTTATCATTAATGTATATAAGACGAACAGAAATGATGTGCACATACAACAAAATTACAGAAACAAAAATATATGTATATGAAAAGTTTGTAAATTGGGCACTACTTCAACCTAATTAGTGAGAACCAAAACAAACAGTTACGGATAGTGATCAGATCGAGCCATCACCTCGGCCAGTAGCCTGTCCAGACTGTCCGCCATGTCGTAGAAGTAGCTGCTGGTGACCTGTTTCGATTCAGACTTGTGGAGACAGTCGCGCGCCATCTCCAACACCTGCGACAGTAACGATTGATTTTAGCTTTGGTACGTGTTCGTTCCGATTGAGATAGTTTGGGAGAACCATTTACGAAACAGCTCCATAGCGGATTGGTTGGTGTTACTGGCCAACTTGAGAGACTAAAATTATAAGTGAGCTTGACGACTTTAGTAATAATGATCTAGCGATTGCTATCTAACGATTACAATCAAGGCTCGAGGTAAAGACTACGTGTTCCGCCAAACTCGGAAGGACTCCTAAAGTTCTGACATTAGCGACCGCGTCCGCAGCTGTCTTAATCACTCACGATTGACATAAATAACCGGGATATGAGGTCCTTTTTCCTGGTATATATATTTTTTTTTATTAATTTTTTTTTATTGTTTTTTTATTAATATGAAAACTATTTGCTAACTTAGTATAGGCTTGTTATTGTAGGGATCGTTTACCTGTCCAGCGAATGGCCCCGAATTCTATTTCCGATCAGGGCGTAAACATTCAGACGAAAAATAAATATTAACTCATAATAACTCTATATATCCAACAAACACAAGGAATGTTAGTGCGTAGTGTAAATTATGTCTTAGTTTTAAATAAGAGGGTAGACGCAAAAATTTTGTAATCAGCTGCTGCTGCATTATGACATTTTATTTGTAGAATGTGAACTTCATACATTTAATTACACATTAAAATAGTTTTCAAATTAAACCCTACCTGTCTTTGCACAAATCTTTCTATTGGTGGCCGATCTGGTTTCTTATCTAATTCAGTCAGTTCTTCGATGAGTGCCCGTAATCTGAAACCGATAACAATATTTTAAATTGTGTTTAAAATAAATTTTGCACGATGCAGTAGATAATATTTTGAAATTGGCCACATAGAGCCAAAGCAATAACATCTTTACTTAATACCATCTCAAGCCAAATATATTACAAATAAACAGACACACAGATTATTACAGTATTATCACGTTAAAATGCAAGCCGTGACTAGCATATTACAGAAAATCTTATAATTTGTGGTGTTTGGATTATATGCCCGCATTTTAGTTTTCCTTCCGTTCACGTGTCTTTCTTGTAAAATTATATTTGTTATCATCTCGAATTCCATAATTTTGGTCCTTCGAGGCATATCAAAATAATTGCTATATAAATAAAGTCACATAAACACCGGTACAAATCGCAAGAACGACCTACTGACAAATATTAAACTCAATAATAATGTGTGAATGATATTGCTACGACCCATATAAAATAGAATTGTAATGCGGTATAAAGCTATGGACACCCCCTATGATCGTTGACTGCTCTCGCAGTGGTAATGAACAAACTATGCTTTACATATAACAGACTTATCGGTACCGGGACGGATGCCGCGCCGCTACAACGCTGTGCAACCGACTCACTTGTCGTCCATCGCGCGCTGCGCGGCCGGAAACCGCGCGGCGAAGAGTGACGACATGGCGGAGACCGCGTCGTCACGCGCTCCGTCCGCGCCGCCGCCGCCCGGCGACCGCGACGGTGAACTGCGGAGTTGTATCAGTTTTGTTCCTACTGTTTGTACTATACTTTGTAGTACAGGAGGGTTACCTATCATGTATTTGCGAGGAGTTACCGATGCTTTCCATTAAACAGGTCCTTCTCAATCGACTCAATAGAAGTGTAGGTTTATCTCAGATTGGTTAAAATAAAACTACCACTTAAGGCGTTGTGAACAGATTGAATTTTTCCAAGTCAATAAAGTAAGGGGTGCCTTTGAGAAACAAATACTTAAAACATGTCTAAAACTTGCGTCGCCGGGCACATAGTAAGGGAGGTACTTATACCAAGAAGCAGCATCTGAATTACTTGAAATATGCGTAATAAAACAGTCATACGGAACTAACAGAAATGTCAACTAAAAGGACTAACACTTACGAAATTAAATAATCGATTAAATCGACAAAAGTAAATTGGAGAAATTTTAGGAATTTATATGGAAATTGAGTGAACTACTTATTGATCGATTCGGCAAATCGGCAGTGACATAATATTATAGACCGCCAGGCTCAAAAATCCGACTCATTCGATTCTTTAATTTTAAATACGTTAAAATTTTCCATATTTTATTGTGTAACCCTACGACTTTGAACTATTTACGATGTAGAAGGGGAATCTTAAAAAAAATCCTGGATGTCTATTTTGTACTAATGATGATATTGAAGACGGCTGGATCGCTACGTGAATTGCATTATTGTATTGATGTAAATTAACTTTTACTACCTTTTTTCTTGGATTACCAAATTACAAATTTATACATAATAAATACATCCATCTTTCAAGTAAGACTAAGACTTATTGAGTTGACACTTGGGCCCAGGAATGTAACGAGTTATTTCTTTCTAATAATATAGAATATAACATTAATGCCATATAAACACCACGCTCACCTCAAGCTCCGGCTACGCACACGCCGCGGAAGCGCTCGAGGGGAGGGCGAGGGCGAGGGCGCGCGCGCCGCGTGCCCGCTGCCCCCGCTGTCCGACAGCGACGCCCAGTTCATTCCGCTGCCTTGTGAGCTGCTGCGGAGGTACACGGAAAAAGAGTATAAAATTTTTATCAATGTTATATCTGTAACTCAGAAATGCTATAAGACAAGATCCACCATCAAGTTCAGAATGGCAAATCTCATCTCTTCACTTGAGCAGATCAAAATTAATTTCAAAAATAGAGATAATTTAAAACTCGGATCCACTGAGCGAGAAACACAGGATCAACTGATTGTATTACGATATGCGTTGCTTTCTTTTTATAACGTTAAGTCATTCCTCGTTTGTATTTATTATGATTGGCAATCGCAGCCTCTTTCGGTACGTACTTGAGCGAGTTTTGATGCTGGTGGCAGTGGGGGCAGGGCGCGCGCTGCGGCGGCTCGCACGCGGCCTGCGCCGCCAGCAACCGTTCCTGGGACGAACATTGCGACTGCAACACATCGGAAATACACCTTCAATATATGTCACAATGTTTCTTTGCATTCTTTGGAAGACGTATTTGTATTCCAAAAAACATGCGCATGGACATCAACGCGCTTTACATCGCTCACATGTGTAATAAAGGTAAACAATAGGGTAGAAAGTAACATACTGATTCGAAGTTTTTTCTCCATCCGTAAATCAGAACTCCTTATATAAACGTACTCTTAAATTATTGGTCCTTCGAGTAAATAACACGATAAGCGCATTTTTAATTTATAGTGACGCTAAATGAATAAATTTTTACTCATTGCGTAGCTCAACCAATTTAAAATTTATTTTTATTATGTTCCTCTAACAAAGACTATGAAGAAGAGATCTCGATAAGACCGCCTTTACTATTGTGTATATTGTAAGCTAGTTTAATTATTTCTCCGTGTGTACAAGAAAGGGTTTTCTATCCATCTATCGATTTTTCTATCCATATATATCAATATTAGAGTATCTCCACAGACACACGCTACTTCATAAACAACATCATGCAATATGGATCATTCATATTGATGTGACCTTATACTCCCAAACCAGCACACATAGAACACAATTCAGTGTGTTTAACAAGAATGTGTGAATGTGGTGTGCGAATATGTGTGAACGGTGCCAAGATAAGCTAACCTACCCCATCGTATAATAAAACGAGACAACTCTAAATCCGTGTGTGTTGTGCTGAACAGAAAACCAAATAAATATTATATGAACATTTTCCTTTATCATACTTGTAATTACATCTATCATGTGACAATAAATAGATACATTAAAGTAAGCTGGTTGTGAGCCGACAACGCGAAATGAAGATAAAATACCTTAAATAATAAAAAATAGCTTTAACTTTGAACTGTTATTCCGTTCATAATAATTCAGGAATAAAACTTAAAATCAGCTTAAGTAGTGCCAGTAGATACTAATCATGTATTTACTGAGAACACCATAGCCCAGTTGGTGGTGACTCCTGTGCAAAATTTAACGCTGCTAGATCATTGCACCGGCTTGGACTGTCCTTTGTCTTTCAGTCATAAGGAATTTACAATAATGCACCTGTTGATCTCCGAAGTTTTATTTAACAAGCTCGCCTCGAGTTCCTTCGGGCTAAACGATTAAATATATGTACAAGATACATAGAAAATGTCCATGCGGAATACTAGTATAGATATCAGTGCTTGACACACGTGATAAATACTGATCCAAATAAACATTTACGTACATCCGACCATATATTTATATTATATCACACACGAGAGGGTGAAAATTTGTGTATATGCATTGGCTTATCTCCGCAACCGCGCCAACTACTTCAGAAAAACCTTTTTACTATTTGAAAGGTACGTCACATACGTGAAAGACTTTGCCACAGACTAAATATAATTAATTTTTAAATCCGAACGAAGTTGAAGCTATCCGTTATTTTATTACAAATATCAGAATATCACCGGAGCGCGCAAACCTTATCTGAAACCTAGTAGCGATCGTACGTCAGTAGACATCTATAAATAGAGGTGTCACAATACGTTTTATCGATCAACAGGTGACCAACTGGCTGATATTCACGTCGAACATGCGATCTATCTCACTGCTCGCAAATCAGTATCTACTTCTTTATTCTAAGGAACTCGCAACTTTCGATTTCAAAGCAAACTCCCTCGCTCATGTGTTTCATAATGCATTAGGTAATACCGCAAGACTCCTCCCCTTGGAGGTCAACCTCTTGAAGGTGAGTGAGCTATGAACTATCAAGTTTATTCCGGCGGTGCCCATGCTTAAATTGTAGGGTTAGTTACCAGCCTGATCGGTTAATAAACATTCTAGCATGAATGAATCTATGGAGCTCCATAACCGTAACCGAAACTATTGGATATCCGAAATAAAAATATATCCAAAACCGTTAACCGAATTCGATAAAATTAGGTTCTATGCATGTATAGAAGTATATACCATCATACATTGTGATTGCGGATTATTGCAAAGTAAATTAATACTAGTATAATAACAATGAATTTCCGCAAAGTAACGCCTGATACTATCAATTATATAAAATGAAAAGAGTCTAAATGAAACATGTCACTACAGCTTTCCGTTGTCTGCCTGTCCCCTGTCTGTGTATCGACACTAGCCGCGTTATTTTCATCTTTAGATAATTTTTATTATTTAATTTTTAAGGTTTATTTTCCATGATTATAATACCAAATAATACATTGACAGAAAGTCAAAATAATACCTTGTAAATACAATATATTTTTTATAAGGAGAAAAAAATCTAATATCCCTAATCGAAACTATCCGAAATTTCATATCCTTAGATTCTAGGTATTAAAAAAAAATAACATCACCTCTATTTATTATTTATTTACTAGAGCATACCTTATAAAGTAATTCGTCCACGAAATACTAAATTTTCAAGTCAAGAGTCGATGCTCAATAACATTTTGTTTTAATTTCGATATTGAGTCTATTATTGGAACAAATCACAAAAGCTTTTGACATTACAATACAATGATTAAATTACGTCGTTTTCAATAACCTTTAATAAAACAGCCCTTTGATTGTCAAATCTTCGTACAATTTTCGTGACAACCAAAACTGTATCTATTTTAAGTAAATTGCTTCAAATGATGGTGTATATTATGTTTACTGACACCTATTTTGATGCTATGAAAAAGTCAACAACTAATAATTCACCTACTATACTATATATCTTTTTTCTTTCACCTACTATATATCGTTCACACAGCTAGTAAAATAGTACAAGTCCATTAATACTCTACTGTGCTTAAACATACCGCTGTCATGTTGCTTTACCGTGTAGGCCGCAAAGTTTGAAGGCACCGATGACGTCATCACACCCTAATATTTAAAAGCTCTATCGTGGACGAGCCGCCTAACAATATCTCGTATCAAAACCCATTAGTCTCCAAACCTCTTCTTGTTTATCAACGACCATCGCCAACGTATTCGAGAGTACTTGGACGACATTCAAAATAAACATTCGAGTGGCCACAGTGCATTTTGCACTCTAAACCAAAGCAGCGAACTTCAAAATCAATTATCCGGCCGACGTAAACAAACAGTGCATAGCTCGCCTCGGTGAACATTTTAATTTCGACACATTTTAGAATTTCAACTGCACATAACTGTTGTGCCTCTCAACCTTTCGCTTTCTGATGACCTGACAATTTTGGACAGTCGGACCGGTCACTGACTCTTTTACTGACCCGCAGTGGACCGGTATGAAGTCGTATGCTCATGGACCCTAGGTTTAGAACGCCCCCCACCCCTCACGATTTACGTATAACCGTCTACATTCATACAATTTCATGTATTCGTATTACATTTAGAACAGAATAAACTTTTATATGGACAAATTACATACTACAATTAAATAAATAACAGAAAATTTAAAAATAACAATAATAATAACATAAATTATTTACAGTACCTATAAGCCCGAAGTGAATGGATTGCACACTGGCCGTAGTGAACCGCGACCGCTGATTTTCAGGGCGACCACGTGTTTCGTCCAGTTCGAATCAGTGGTGTTACAAACAGTAATTTTACATTTATTACCTACAATATCTCAAGAATACTACCTAATGATACCTTACATATTGAATTACTACACCGTTATTAATGTAAACAGATTATGTACATTTCGAAAATTATATACTTAAAGAACCAAAATAAAAATAAAAAACGAAAATGTAACCATTATTTAAAAAAAAAACGACAAATAATCACATCAACCACCTATCGGCATTTCAAACCGACGTGTGAAAGCACAGCTTATAGATGCAGGATACTACAGTATAGTCATAGACGAATACATCAATTACAAGATGCCGGGAAATAATGTAATTGATATGTATTAGTTAAAAAAAATACTAAGGAGTTACATTCACCGGTTCTTCTTCTAGCACCTTTCGGTAACGGCAGTGAAATCACGCGAATATCTATCTGTATTAACAGAATACGTGAGTGTCGAAATGAGTAGTCTAACTAGGACACGAGCAACAGCATTCAAATCATCGATACACAATCAAATTTCATAAAATTCACAATCAGAAATTACTCAACGCGTAAGGGCTACAAAAAAAACACCACAACAATTATATGCATAATAATTGGTAACTTCACTTCATTGGTAACCGGTATTCCAAAGTTACCAGACATTTACAAGTAAAACGTCTCATCTCCGTATCGCCGAGCAACGTTGCAGCACTGGTCATGATGACATGTCAATAGATTTCGCATCGTACGGCAGCAGGTCTTCGTCCGATCTGTCTGTAGCGCTCAAATAAGACTCTGTAGCTTGTGCAGCACCATGCAACACTAATGGCTTATTTCAATAATAAATGAATGAAATAATATTTATTCCAAGGTGGGTTTCGAACACTTTTCAAACGTCAAACTACGCTATCGCTTTAGTAAATCTGTACTGTGAATGGTCCCGGAAGAAGCGGCGAGAAACTTATGGCTACATATTAAACTCATGTCCTGTATTATTGTAACATTTTGATAAGACAGTTTAAGTAAACGAGCATCCGGGTGAGATGATGAATGAGTGACTCGAACCATATTGCGCGTCATGTAACAAGGAATCAAGGATACGCAGAAATAAGAAGTCATTGACGCCCCTAAATGAATAATAGTAAGAGATTTTTAATTATAATTAATAATTAACGAGCCGTGGACGCCGCTTTCGATGATATTGTAATAACAGTATTCAATTGTAATGTATAACCTTCATATAACACAGGTACAAAAGACAACCCTGGGGTTATTTGTTCACGAGTGTTAGTTGTCGGTGATACCCTAACCCTAACCAATGTACATTCATATCTCCTGCGACATGAGAAATACTAAGTCAGCTATTACGGGTCTGTGAGCCTTTAATGACAGTGTGTAAGTGTCATTAATCATGATGCTAAATGACCCAGAGTCCGGTTGTGGTGGTTAGTGAGTCACGGCCGTAACGCCATATGCGAGCTACGAGACAGAATCAACAATGTGCGCTACCAAGAAGTCGATATGGCCCCTACACCTGCGGACCCCGATAGCGTTTACTTTGTACTCCGACATATGCGCCGTAATGATATTTCAACTGTTGTACAAAACTGTTTAACAACAGAAGCTAAAGCGTCAATAGTAATCACGATATATGTTCGTCTTGTCCTATTATCATCAGCATCGTAAAACCAAAGTTCATTTCAGTTTAAAATCATATTATCTGTTTTTCCGTCCATGGCTTATGGTTTTACATTGAACAACAGTTAAGGGGCTTTTTTTTAATTTAATGCGCGCTTTGTCGGCCATGAAATGAGAAGAAATTAAAAAAGAATGTCCTGGCTCCCAAGCCCCCAGCTGGAACACGACGAGTCGTTTGGCGGCTGACGCAAGCAGGAGGGTGGTAGCTAGCCAGGCAGGCTTCACGGAAAGATAATAATACCAGTAATAATACTAATGACTTCATAATATTACTGATGATTTAATCCTTACGCGAAGTCCTACCACCAAGCAGGCTGGCTTCTGTCGCCTCTTACGACAACACCCTGTTCTGCCAGCATGGGATTGGGGGAGTATTCTAGGCCGCCCCAATACGGCCAAATTAAGATAATATATTAAGTTCATAAACTGAATTGCGACTGACTTATACTCGTAATAGTTTGAAATATCTTTCAACACTATATGTATGCACATATATAACATATATATAAAATAGAGACGGCCATGTAGCCAATGACGGTCCTTCCAAATAAGCCGAAAAGCCTTGCGTTGCATTTTACGACATAATACCTACACATATACCTACATATCTGAGTAACGCCTCTGCATGGGGCTACATGGTAGTGACATTCAATGTTATCTTTCTTTCTTAGCCGAAAACGCATCAGCGATGCCGTTGGTGTTGCTAAGGTGCATGGGTGGCGGTGACCACTTACCATCGGGTGACTCTTCCGCTTGTTTGACAGCTATTCACATTAACAAAAAGCTTATTCTCGAGTCATTGGTGTATCTAATGTTACATATATCGATGTCACCTAATGTCCGAGATTTTTTTTATATGATGAACTATAATACAAATTGGACGTTAATCACAATGTTAATTATAAAACGACGAACGCTAACATTAATGCAGTGTGAAAAACAGAAACACATCCGTCGTACATACCAAAAATATTTCTCCATAAAAGTTATAATGCAAAAAAATAATGTTCACACTGCATTAAAATATCAACTATTACCGCGGCACTTGACCCAAATACGGGACAGCAGCAAGGTGTGCGTGTCAATCGCATTTGCCAAACGATCGCACTCATCATTCATTCGTCGCGTACTTCGTGGCTCCATTGAACGCTTGATGACGCACGTTGATAACAGATTTAAATTGATAATTCTGGTGGCTGGCGGTTTAAACGAAATAAGATATAATGCACAATTAAAATGAAGTCCATAAGAAAAAAAAAAATTTAGGTATTTTGTAAATAGACTATGAAGTGTTATTTAATATTGACGAGATGAAACAACGAAAGAAACCCCTCAGCACGTATAATATACTATTATACCATATTATGCGCGGATAGTAAAATTATTCGAACTTCCTTTACAATTATTCAGACTTCCTTCAAGAGATCGTCGATAAAATATTTTAAATCGATACATCGACATAATATTCTACGATACGATATATCGTTATCTCAGATGGAATCGATATTACGATAACAAAATTGTGTAAATTTTCGTATCCGACCTCCGCCGAGGCCGTTCGTTGCGGGTACATGTATATTCCACAGCAGTATTTCCCATCCCTACACCTATTTGTTGCACCGTAAAACAACTTGCTTCAAATAAACTTACGGTTTGATGTTAACAGCAGTTGGAACCAGCGCTACCTATTTTCATTACATACTAGTATAACATAAAGTATGTTTAATACTACCGTGTCAAAAACTAAACTGCATGTATTTTGATGCGATTTTTACGTATACTGTGATTTACAAGGAAATTTTTGTGTATGGGGTGAACACAAAAATGTATAAAACGCCTGATGAACACGAGTAATCAGTTTTCGGGTTGGGGCTACCGTTTGTGAACAGGAGGAATATGTTTTCTGGAGGCAAGGGTTTACAAATACGATATACATGGTGCTCCAACGTCAGTTGTTAGGAATAGCAATTCATACGCGACCTTACCAGAAATAGGATTTATGTCATATTTGATGTTGG
>PDGT01000006.1:2155646-2214268 GCA_003671415.1 Megathymus violae | reverse complement strand
TATACACTTGTTGTATAACGTATGTCCATCTGGAATAATGTACCTTTCTGATTTCCCGGCCCTCATCCCCATCACTTGCGGTCGGTACAGTGTGTCTTTTTTTCTATACATCTCTATTTTTCATCATTTCAATGATCGCATCCTTAGTCTTCATATCGTCTTCCACGCAGTATAATGATTTTATGGACACAAGGTGAGTTTGGGTCAAATTTATCATGTAGGATATTATACCAAATAGAAAGTATGTTTTTAGAATATAATTAATTACTAAACATAGTAAAAATACAAATTGTTCTAAATGAACTAACCTCACCTTCCAGTAAGAGACAGGTTACAGACAACAATCACCAGCAGTGGACAACACTCACTCATGTAGTATATGTCTATGATATGTTTTGAAAACATGAATTCAAGTTCACTATTATAGGTACATACTAGTTTAGGTTGTTGATAACATTTAGGTTAGGTTGAAAACTGAAAATAGGAAATGACAATTTAGAGTCAACTTAACGAACTAATTAGAAAAATATTTTGCAAGCCTTATTTAGCGATACATATAACATTTTATTTATTGAATATGTATAATCTTACCCCAATCAATTAAAAAATAGAGCAGTATAGCTATACCTAATATATTATAATTATTTGAAATATCGATATACAGTGTATGCATTGCTTTCTATACTCACTAAGTTTCTAATTTAAGAATTGCCAACAAGCGACATATTGTGTAAAAAAATAATAAAGTCAATAGGGGATGCGGAAACATTGATAACGCAATAAAAGCACCAAATTTTCATTTATTTGTTGTTTTCAATTCTTGTACTTAAATGTCGTAAATGATTTCATTATTGGTAAAGTTTGTTCAAGCTTCAATTTTTTCAGGAAACCACTGAAAAACCACGGCATTTCAACTTTACGCAAACTCCGCTCAAAACTTTGCGATATGAAGCAATAGAATTCTTTTTAGATTATTTCTGAGAAACTTCGTCCTTACGTAAGAGAAAGGGCAAGGTATAATAGGCAATATTCCATCTAAAGTGGCCCATTAAAATATTTGAGTTCGTGCCAACTTACATAAAACATGTCGAACACGAAATTTGGCTGAACACGCACGTTTAAAGAATTTCATTTTAGCCCAGTGTTTCATTTTAATAAGTTGCTTCTCCTCACGTTGGAATTTCACATGTTGGCACAGAACCCTGAAGAAACGGAAAGAGTTTTCACGGTAGAAGCATCTGTCATGATTAAATCGTTGTGCAGTTGTACAATGTAAATATCCTTTAGTCCAAGCTGACTAAGCTTTCGGTACATCCAGCTGCACAATACCTGTCGTCGACCGACGAGTTCTGTACCAACTAAGTTAACCTTGGCTATCACGCGCGACGGTTCTATTTACATAAAAAGAAACCAAATCGATACTGGTTATCGATACTAAGAAAGTATTGGATGTTTAGACCTCTCGCAGTAGTCAAGTACAATTAGAAAAAATTACAGTTGACAACAGAAGACTAGGTTTCCGATAAATATACAATTTCTGCAGTGGCGCACTGTGGAGCAAGAATTCTTGAAGTCGGAAGTGATATAGATTTTTAGGGGGTCCAAATTCACGAAAACTGATTTTGGGGATCGACGAGATCTAAAAATCGACCCTTATAATTTAACACAAGTTCTTATTTCAAACTCTCAAGAAACTGTATAAGTTGTAATGCGTTTTTTTGTAGGCTTTTGTAAGATGGTGGTGGATTTTTAAAGTAATTTGGCTATGGGGGTCTGTGATATCACTTTATTTTGGAAAAGGGGTCTCCAAAATAATTTGGGAGTCCCTGCTGTAGAGCAATCACAGAGGACATGATTAATGTTTTTGCTGCCTCATTAAAGAATCTACAGTTCAGAGTAATATTGGAACTCAATCATTTTAGTTCCTCAATAATCCGTATGTGTCGCTTTGATGTGTTGTACACGTGTCGAAGTTAACCCTTTGTTTCTTTTATCTTGTAAATGTTGACAATGAAAACCTGGGACACCCTTCACCGTGACTGGTCACTTCGCAGATATTGCGATTGTTTAAAACTCTAAACATTTCCTTGCGACTTTAGCTAAGCGCTTTAAAAAAACAAAATAGAACATTTATCACTTGCAATATAATACTCTATTGCTTGAGAGTATATTAAATCTAAGCAAATAAGCCACTGCCAGCGCAAAATTTTACTGGAGACAAAAGAAGCTGCATATTGCGAAATTTATTTCATAAAGCTAAGATTTACAAAAGGCAAACATTTTCATTTTGATATTTAAAATACCAGCCAGATATATATGCATCTTTAGATATTGTAAAGACCATAATTCTCTGGGCTTTCCATATGCAACATGAACGGCACTATCTCAGTTGTACGGGAGCTCGGATTATGCGCCACACGATGCCTCAGGGCGGATTTATGGAGGAATCAACGACTGCTATCTAATAAATAAAGGTCTTATTTATTGACGGATATTGAAAGGACTTGATTTGACGGTGATTGAACGGACAGGTCGACGTGTCCTTTGCAGCACAAAAGCGCTCGAAAACTTTTACCAACAACGATCACAAAAATGCACCGACAGCGCCTGCGTTGCTTAACACGACCGATCACTTAACGATTGACGAAACATCGCGATCTATATATGTAAATACAATAAATTTACCTACCTACCCGCAAATGTATTTCTGTGCTAGTGTGCACACTTGACCAGCTTAACGCGATCAGGTCTCTGCGTGTGTGTGTGTTCCATGATACAGGCGTCATATAACACCGCGGTGCGCCGACCGGCGGCCACATCTCATATTCCTGCGGTGTATCAAGGGCGTCCGATAATCAACTAGCGGTGCAACCAGTGAACTGGACCTTTGATAAATAAATGAGCCGTTCATATTAAGTTCAACAGGGCGTTACGGAATCGTACTCAAACGATCAAGATGTTCAGTGCTCCGTGGCTTAACGGTTTAAGGTTCTGTAAATGCGATGATAAAACGGAATAATATAAGGGCATACATACATACATCATTCAAATGTCTGTACACTTAATTTTTTTTAAATATTATATATAAATTTGTTAGTTCTACAAAGCCTTAAAACTAAGATTCTTTAAGAAATCCACATGAAACACTTGGCCCCATGAATGAAACTTTAACCCCGATATTTCGATCTGGTATCCTTTCCCCATAGGTACACTTGACATACACCAAGCACATCTTTGCAGATTGCCATTACGCCAAACGGCCACCCATATTATTATTATCATTAAATTAGAATACACTCTCGAAATTTTGACCACAGCCATGCACCCGTCCCAACGTAGCCCGAAGTTAAATCGATCAATCGATCTTACTTTTTACACAAACCTATATACATAGGTTACGAGCGCTATGCTATCCCTAACATGCCTTAATGACCAAAACACATAGAACAATTGTAGATTAATAGCCAGATTAATCAATGTGACGCTGACAGAGTTACCCGACACGAATCACAAGGTGAAGTTTCACCGAGCTGCAGACGAGCACACAAACAACAACCTACCATCACAGCCGAGAGCCCATCAATCTTACTGCGTAGCCTCGTTCGAGAATCGCGATCATGGCGCTTTAACGTGGTTGTCGTGAGATTTATTTCAAAAAACTAGACAGCCTCATATGTAGAGTAGAGGTGTTATGGATAGGTAATTCCGGATCTGGATATGGAATCGGATATTTGTTTATATTTCACCGGTTTCGGTTACGGTTACGGATATGAAATTATTTCGGATTATCCGATTGTTTAGGATAATTTCGGTTACGGATATTAGATGATTTACGAGTTGGAAAAAAATATGTAATATATTAACAAGGTACCATTTTGACTTTATTTCTAGTTATTATGTAGTATTAAAATGAAAGAAAACAATGGCCTTAAAAATTAAATAATAAAAATTGTCTACAATGTGTGTGTCGGCCGGCGAAAATCTATCACAACTTATTTTATTTAGACTCGGCCGCTATCCGAACTTATTTATCGGATTCGGTTACAGTTACGGATATATTTTTATTTCGGATATCCGATAGTTTCGGTTACGGTTATCGAGCTCCATAACATCCCCGATGTAGAGCAACAGTAGAAGGTACTGTCACAAATGAAACTTCACAAAAATTATACTTGTCATATGACTCGAACCGCAAACCCTTGTCACAACAGATTTAGCGACCGTAGCGATGTATCTCCCCATTGTTACCAACCGTATGGAAACAATGTCACAATCAAATTTATCAGACAATAAACAATTATTTCGAAAAACAATAAACTAAAATAAAATACATGAGTGTCCTGTCCATGGCGATAACAAACGGACGGCTGACCCGAGGACGTCGATCTCAACTGAACAATTGGCCAAGGTCTAGGTCGAATGTTGCCAATTAACTATGGGACGCTCCCTATTTATATTTATCCGGATAGTATTATAAATTTAAATACACTCTAGCGGCCCCCTCCGACTTCGTTTGGGTTAAACAATAAATCAATAAATACGTGGTTATTTCATATCATTAGGTTTACTGATATTTTATATAGCCTATTATCTGCACAAACACGTGTTCTCACTGCATACAAATTTTCATTAGGTTCCGTGAAGCCGTTTTTGAGTATAACTGTATTTACAGACGGACACACAACCAAAATATTTCAAAATGGTCAGATTGATGAGATTTTGTGGCCGGCAACGCATTTTGTGGCCGGCAACGCATTTTGTGGCCGGCAACGCATTTTGTGGCCGGCAACGCATTGGTGACGCCCCTGGTGTTGCTAGTGTCCATGGGCGGCGGTGAACACTTACCATCAGGTGACCCGTCTCTTCGTTTGCATGCCCAAGGCATAAGAAAAAAAAAATTGATGTCAGTGACTCGTAAAACGAATATTTACGGACGACAAAAAAAATTGAATGTACAGACAGGAAGACAATACAATTTAGGTTTCGTACTATAAATCCAAAATGTATATGAATGTAAACACACCCAAGAAAATATATCTTGTGTTGTAAAAGATTTCATTCAATTCCATAACCTATCCATCCCTTGCTGCTGGTTAAGTATTCGCAAAATAGTAGCTTAAACTTCAATTTTTTTCCGTTTTAATAAACTAAGATAGTTGCATATATCTATGTATTAAATTAAACATTGCTCCGATGGTCCATCTCTCAAGAAAGTAACTATGAGTACACAATAAAAATAACTCGTCTCTAGTAATATAATATTTAATTTTCTATTTCATAATTCATTTAACAACACCGCCACAAATGTGTATTTAGTTCCATCTCGATGATTCGGTAAAAAGACACGCGAAGGATCCTAGAGTACCTATTCCTGAAATCGTAAACAGCGATTTGGCACACAAACCGAGACCTTTGATCATAGTGAAAATAATTGCACCAAACAATTACGTAACTGCAAAAACGTACTGGAAGAAATTTCCGAATAGGAAAACACAGTGCCCTTGTACAAACTTATATATACAGACATAGTTTCTTTCTTGTGATTTTGTGTACGAGCGTACGAAATAAATAATAAAAAAAAAATTCGTTGCCACAGATACCAAACATTTGCAAATTTTATTTAGCTCATTAACGAGCAATGATTGAACGGGTGCCGGGTTTGTTCGATATATCTGTCCGTATTTGGTGTTTAATATACGACTCGGTAGGTACCGTTTTATCTCAAAAACGATTCTGTTTATATATGACATAATGTAACCTACAAATGTAAGGTTACAGCTTGTGTTATGTTTATGGTAAAAATAAATGAATTCACTCTTACCTACAAATATTCCATATACTATAAGTATTATAAATATACTCAGTGTCATAGTATAAGAGAAAAATATACAAAGTTCACATTGAATGAGTCAAAAATTTCCCTACGATAAGAATTCACGAGGGAGCTACTTGTGGCGTACTCTCTATACCTCCTCAAGGACAGGCCCGTGCCCAGAAGTGGGCCGTTGATGTGCTGACGCGAGTGCATATTATGATTGAAACATAGCTTTCTTATTGGGCTAAGCGTTCCCATTCCTACACTTTAAAATTCACATTGTTTTAAATTAATTATGGTAACGGTCACGACAAACTACTATATGTGAAAACCAATCGAAACAAATTGCTGTCGAACCGCACGACGGTAAGTGGTCACTGCTACTTATATAGCAAACAGCATCAGCGACGCGATGTGACGGCCGAAAAAAAGCGTGGCGCACGCATTTTCTGAAGCTCGGTGTACAATATTTCCCAGCTTCTGATATCAGAAGTAAATAATAGCTAGATATGCAGTAAAAAACCTTATCATCGTGCACAAGTTATGTTAACATAAAGCTAGATGTTACAGACCTCGGTGTGACCACAGACAGCAGAGGAGGGTGGATAGAACACAAGCGTGAATGGTGTTTAGTGCACCCCTATTTACTAACGTGACCGTTCACGTTATTTACAGACGTGAACAACTCACCACAAGTGAGAGCCTGTGATGCGGAGGGGGCGGCGGCAACCGGGATGGCCGCCGCGACACCGCGCATGGCTCCTTCTGCAAACGTCAATCACGTACATAAGAAATCCCTTTTACTTTTATGATTTTATGGCATGATGGAAGCACAGTGAAAAAGGAAGTGATAGATCATAGATAATAAGTAGGATGGATCACGGATGTTATGGAGCTACGTAACCGTAAACGAATCTGATAAAAAATTTAGAACAATTTCGAATAAGGGCAGAGTTTAAAAGCAACGCATCATGACAGGTACTTGGTGGCCGAGCCGATACACTAGCCGTGTCGCTCTCATCTTTAGTTTTTATTGTTAAACTTTCAAGGAGATGGATGTTTTTCTATGATTACAATACAAAATAATACCTGGGAATATAAAGTCAAACTGTCCTGTCTATTTAGTCTATGGGCGACCATAGACATCAGTAATACCAAAGGCATCACTGACGTGCTGCCGACCGACCGACCGACCGACCGACCGAACGATCATTACTAACTCCGTGATCGCGACCGAAGCGCGTATGAACACCATTTCACGGTCGGTTTTAATAGGAAGGCGGTGGTAGATAACTAGACGGATAAAATAAATTTGAATGCGAATTAAATTGGATGCTCTAGAGCACAGTTGGGGAACCTTCGGCTTTAGGGCCACGTGTGGCCTACATGAGCTTTTGAGGTTTTTTTTTTTTGCGGCCTCAGTACGAGCTACTTTCGATGTAAATTAATACAGATAACAACAATAAAAAAATAGTATCAAATAAAAATTGTTATCAATGTAAATATTTTCTACACAAAAAATTCTTTTTATTATTAATGTATTAAAAAGACACTTGTGACTTGCCATCTCTAAATATTGTAACGTCTCGTAAACCAATAAATATCTGGAGAAATGCTATTGAGTATCCATGTCTACGAGAGCTTGCACGCCGTTTACTTTCCTGCTTTGGAAGCACTATTATTTTTATTTTATTTTTTATTTTATACATAAAAATATAATAAATAACTATAATAATATCGCCATAGTCGCATTTATAGAGCTAAACCAACTCATGTGGCCTTTTTTCTATCTACTTACTTTAAGTGCGGCCTCTAATGGGAAAAAAATTCCCAGAACTGGCCTAGAGCCTCAACCGTTGTTCATCAGTGGGCTCCACGAGCTACGTTACCTTGGACTCAGAGATAGATGGAGCCTGTTACATGCCAAAATTTGTGACCTTAACTTTCTATCTGATGCTGTAGTCAGACACACAGAAAGCACATGTTCAATGATTCGCTTGCAGCTTTCAATGTTTAAACACTTACCACATGGATGGAGAGCGTCGGCGCGGACTTGCCGAGCGCAGAGCGACGCATGCGCGCCAGGTTGCTCGCGCGCACGCTTTTACCCGCATCTGAAAAACAAACTTACATTAAAAAGAACTCTCTCGCCCTCTCTCGTCAGGATATACGTTGTAATACCTGGATACTTAAAACTAGTCGAATTGGCAGATGTTCTGCATACACAATATTAAAAATTGACTCACTTTCATCACCACACAGATTTTAGTCTTATTGGGTCAAGCTTAGGTATTGAAGGATTCAATTGACATTCTTGATAGTACAACATATACAATTAATAAAATGCAAGGATAATATTATTTCAGAGTTAAAATATTTAAGCAGTATACGTTTTGTGAAATTGTTTTGCACTTGTTGTTAATCTTCGAGCCTTTTTGGTGGTTATGTAATATTACCTGACAATTGTTAATTTCTGAAAACAAAATCAATTTATCGTGTTCAATCAAGAACAGATAACCAATGATAAATTGTGGCATTGGCAAACAAACGAATAAATAATAGATTTATTTTTGATAAAGATCCATACTTATCGCCACAGTGCACGGCGATTGCGATACTTATCTGTCGTTCAATATGTTTTTATTGTATTGTATCTACAGCAGGAAATAATAGTTTTATACTTAGTAATTATACAATACTGATGTAGAAAAATAATTCTAATGACATGTCTTTTAAATAAATATTTTAAACAAACCAAAATAAATAAATTTATTACTTTAAAAATGTTTAGTTTTATTAAACGACTTCAAAAAAGATGCCTCCTAATTTCTCAATACAGTACAAATTATTTGTTTGTATTTTTTTATGTTTGTTATCTCAGAACTTCTGTAATCACTACCAACTTTACTACGGAGGCGTCGAATACATACATAAGTTTATTTTCTATTATCGTATTGAAAAGCACTTCATCATGGAGACGAAACGGTGAAAAAAGCATCCTATAAATCAGGTTTTGAATGTGTATACTATATACGTACATAGTAGGTTTTCCCACATTTATATACATTACCAACACTTGCCAAGGCAAAGTAATGACAGTGACTTAGAACCAGTCAAACACGAGTGAAAGTTATTTCGATTCTCGCGGTTTTCACATCAATTCCTACCCAACCGGTAGAGTCAAAACGGCAATCACAATCTACGGAATTTAAACATGTAATTTTTCTTCACAAAACAGATACATTTGTGTGTTTAATAAGTGGATGGATGTAAGAGAAGGGGAAGACCGAAGAAGAGGTGGATGAACTGTGTGGAAGACGACATGAAGATTAAGGGTGTGTGCATTGAGATGACGCAAAATAGAGATGTATGCAAGGAAAGGACACACTGTGCCGACCCCAAGTGATTGGGATGAGGGCCGGGAAATAATGATCTTCCTCAAGGATTTGTGTAGACGTAAAAAGTGAGCAGTGACGACCTATAAAATAATAACAACCAGCTCTCGGCCCAGGACAGGACAGGACAGGAACAATCTTTTTCCCTATGTTTACTATTATTACCTGCGCTTTCTATAAGTATTATTATCACATATTATTCATTATTGCACATTTACACCGTTTACCCTTCTAAGCAGAAGTTTAGTCGTACGAATTAGAAATATATTTATGTTCAATGCGTACACCGAAGCGGATTAAATATTGTAAGTAAGCTTATATGGCAAAAAAAAAAACTATTTAGTCAAACGTATTCTAAAGTATGCCGGCCTAATATCTGCAACATCCACACTAAATATAGAACTAAACTGGTTACATGTTACAGATAACAATGTTAACGGGACTATTATGTTTCATACAAGCTTTTACCCGCGACCTCGTCCGGGTTGGCTTCATTGTGTAATATTGATTCGATTAATGACAAAAATCGCTCATATTATTATTTTTTATATTTTGTCCTTCCCTATGCATCAAACTACGTTTATCTCAAAAAATTCATTGCAATCGGCCCAGCAGCGGTTTGGCGGTGAAGCGTAACAGCCAGACAAGACAGACAAATTTACTTTCGCATTTATAATATTAGTGTGAACAATTGCATTTTACCGTCTACAAGTTATCCTGTAATTTAGCGGAATTATTGTAATAAAGCTTTTCCCTGTTGTTAAAAAAAAGTTGCAATCACTCTTCACAGAACCTCCTCACTGACGTTTATCACGTGTTCAGCGGAATTAAATTCATGTTTTCACCTGTTTTGGCGGCAGTGTCGAAGCCCGATTAAGCTGATTCCCCATCGAGGGTGCAGTTTGTGATACAGATGGCTTTGGACGGAGGTGACCACTCACCGTCAGATACCATAATCTACTCGCGAAATAGTTTTTGAGAAATAAAACAGGCAAAAATACAAACGTTGTCCTGTCAATTACAAACGTGAAAACAAAAAAATCTGCCAAATCGATCGAGCTGTTCTCAAATGACTTTATTATATAGGGTACTAGATGTACCCTGCGCGCGTTGCTACGCCACCAACCAAAATAAACAGTGGCGCCATCTGTCGAAACTTGGTCGTACCAACTCAGAAACCTTCGTGGGCTCGTGCACAACAACTTTGCTAAAAATCATCACATAATCAAATGCACAGTTTACGATTCTATAAAGGACACACAGACACTCATTTTTATATATATAGATAGCTCTATATGTAAATAAATATAGCCATATTGATTTTCGCAGTTACTGTCAGACAATGATTAATTAATATGATTCCAATTCGCACAACTAGAAAACCAGATATCTACCTCAAAATAATGCGGGTGCTATTTCTAAAACGTAAGGCGTAGGTTTTCTGGACGGAAATACATAACATTTATTTATAGCAAAATTTGTCAAGTGTAATTCCATCAAAAAAACGCGAGCCGGACCGCACCTCCGCCACGCCTAAAATAAAGTACGAAAACAAGAACGCACAGCGATATAAAAACTAATATTCACGCGACATTTTCACTACAATAAAACTTTTGAGTGAACATTTGGACCAACATCGAACAAGCTTTACACAAACCCAAGTTATCACAATCCACACTTATTCCACTAATGGGTTCTTGTCTCATCTCACAATGAGC
This sequence comes from Megathymus violae, assembly GCA_003671415.1. Classification (NCBI taxonomy): domain Eukaryota; kingdom Metazoa; phylum Arthropoda; class Insecta; order Lepidoptera; family Hesperiidae; genus Megathymus; species Megathymus violae. Next base: position 2,203,340 of record PDGT01000006.1, on the reverse strand, counting down.
TGATTTGAGGCAACGGTCCGTCACGCTGGCCGAGTGCGGAGAGTTCTATACAACGTTTTCAAATGTAAGTAAAGTCTACCAACCCACACTTGGACTATTGCCTTACCTCCTCACATTAAGAGACCACAGTAAGAGAGAACCCGCGCTCAGCTGTGAAACAATTACGATCCGTTTGTATGCAGCGGGGCCAATTAGCCTTGAAATGACGCATGTACTCGTGTTCAAACTATCAAGACGAAAAAAAATCAAATAAACACCTTAATACAATGCATCTACGTTATTATTGACTCTCGACGTTCGCTTCTCATCTTGATTTGATTGTGCTCGTCTCGCCGTATACGCGTGTACATATGGTACGAACGTAAACGTAGATCGCAACGCATCACCAGTGAGCCGGCTGCTAAGTATTCTCCATCCGTTTAATTACATCACGTCAATATTAACATAAATATCTCCCCGCTTCATGAACATTTGTAATATTTCGTTTTATATAATCTCGGCAAAAGTCGGTTGTGATGAAAACAAGACACTGATTAACAACACAGATGAGTTACATGATTTTGTGTCGAACCGTTCTCAAGACACACAATAATATTGTGTTGTGTGCAAGATATTACACGTTAGTTGAAGAGATATTTTTATTTGTTGTCGCAGATGGTAACAGTGTAAAATCGTAGTGATGGCAAGAATTTTTTTTTTTTGTTAATAGCCGACAAACGACCCGACGAGCCACCTCACCACCAAGTGGGTCACCGTCGGCCATGGACATCAGCAAGACCAAAGGTATCTTACGTCACTGATTGTCACCAGGAAATGAGAACAAGGTAAGAAAGAAAACTCATGTATTATACAGATAGGCTGTGCAAAAGAGACATGAAAAAGTGAACTAATGCCAGAGCGAGATAGATAGATTAGAACGGTTACTTTTTTGTTCGTCAATAGCGGACAAACGCTAAACGGTCACCGCCGCCTACGGACGTCCGTCGCAACCGATGAAGGCTTAGAGGCCACAAGGCCAAAGCCAACGGGTGGTGTTTAGTGGGTAAGCCTACGGGAGTCCCACATAACCAGAGCAGCCGGCTGCCTGGTATGCTAGGAGCATTCACCACCCCCCTCCCGCGCTTTTCCGGAGGGTAGCCCACTTACCATCTCTGGGCGCAAAAAAAAAAAAAAATACGGACGTCCGTTGACGGCCGGCCGGTAGGGTAGCGGGGAACCCGCTTTTTACCGTCTACCCGCATTGTGATCGAAACACCTTAGTCAATTCACAGTTGATTAAACGAACGAACTGGTCATAACGATTACACGAGGAACGTTCATAGGCAGTAGTTGGATAAAACGCGATACACGTGGACCGTCGGGAGGAGACTGAATGATATATAGACCCCGGTAACATTAATGCCTGTCCTGTTCGTTTGTGTGAGTGCGTGCGTGTGCGTGTGAACCAAACGTACGTGAGGTTCGATACTTATCAGAAAAGTTTGGTTGTATATATATTTAAGTGTTGAAAATTACATACTGTAGAGACCCTCTATATATTATATGTAAACATTATAACAAATAGTTACATCGACTACACTCTACAGTTCTGATGACATTATATATACAAAAATGTGTTATAAACTATAGTGGGGAGGAAATTAGACACGAGGGTAGTCAGCTGAGAGAGTGAAGCCAATATACCCATTGTACCACATTAATGTCGAAATACCATCCTTTTGTCCATGACAGATGTGAAAGCCTTGTCAGCACGGATGCACCGAGATGGAGTACGACATTTTGTTGATAACAACTGGTTATTTGTATCCTACAGCAACTTTATCTATTCTACGATCATCGTCGGCTACTTCCAGGTGCTTCGCCGAAATATTTCAGCGGCGGCACACCAACACCGCCAACACGCCGCTGGCATACAAATGCGAACACTTTTGACGCTCACGTGCGTGCGTCACAGCCGCGGGCGTGAGGATTTCGCCAACGTGAAAATAATCTCACGTGGGCTCGCCTCCGCCAGGGTTGCCACTTTCCTTTTGGGCACCTCTATAACATCATATTGTTAAGCGTGTCCAATGTTTAAAAATAAATGTGTGTAAAATAATAGAAAAACAAATTCGGTACCATGTTATATAATAATTTTATTTATTTATTTATTTGAATTAATACCTTTGGATTATAAATTAATCTGAGTACATATATATGTATATAAATTCTAGTACAGAACAGCAAGTTTAAGCACAATAAATCGAATACTACCTATTCGACTTTATAACGGTACCTAGATTAACATAACCTAGAAACGCGACATGAAGAAACCGATACAAGAGTGGCAACCCTACACTCGGGTCCGCTCGGCGTTCGTCCAATTATTTGTTGTTGTCGCACGCCGCGAACAAGACCGACACGTATCTACGGTTGAACGCGAACATCGCTTGTAACGTAAATAGCAGGGACAGCGACTGGGTCGTGTTGGGTAAACAAATCCTTCGTGGACTCATATATATATATATATATATATATATATATATATATATATATGGATATGAAGAATTTCATTTGGTTATACTGCAACAAGACAAACAACGTGATGAGTCTCGTGGCTACTGCGGGTTCGCTACGAGTTTACCCGACGTTAAGAATCGACCACGCGCCACCATATCGACAGCTGATCAATAAATTAATATAAGTTTTCTTATAAGAGTACGATCTGGTACTAATATTGGTTGCCATTGTAAACATATTTATTTCTATACCCCAGAGGATCCCGAATACAGCCAATCAATACACCCAATGTAAGTTAATATACACGTCACACGTCGTGGGAAATCTGTAAGGAAAGAATTCCCTACGCTTGTTGGTACATAATTTATGAAAGTGTAACATAACGTAAAAGAAGGAATGGTAATAAAAATACCGTAATTACAAACGGAGCATGTACATTAGGCTGTGTGGGTACCAATAATAACATTTGTGCGCAGTTAGCAGACTACTCCCTCATCTATTCCGGGGATAACTTAGCAGCCTTCCTAATTGTTATGTGAATAGGCAAGCAGGGGCAATTTCCTAGGTTGCCCCTGAAAAGGGATGCAGGGGCACAAGACCTTCCTAAATCCCTAAATCGTCCCCTCCACCCTGCCACACTTCCGTGTGTATAGCGCATTGGGGCAATACCTCAATCAGTTTCGATAAAACTGCCACTATTCCAACCACACGTGTGTTCAGTAAGAAATTCACACTGAAACTGAACGTCAGGCATTTTTATTTGCCCCTGCCACCGTGCCACTTAGTTTTCATCTGCGGCAGATGTCTGAGTAGTGACTCCTACTTTAGTAGGATATGGACATATAGGTTCTGAAATACAGGAAATCAATGGAAATAACTAATATTACACGTCTATCTGAACAGGAAAATAAACAAATCGTCCATTACATGCCACGCCGGTGCGTTATAACGAATGGTGAGTTAAATTTAGGAACATGATGTGGCGTATGACATAATTTCAGCCCATCAGGAGCTCACAAGTGTCTCCACGTAACTGAGGAGACTCAGAGCATACTCCACTTGCATTGCTCATCGTAAAATTCCACTTTTCGAAATTTCTAAACGACCAAGATAAACAAATTCCAATCTATCTATCGATCGATACATAAAAGATTAATATAAGAAACTACAAAATAAAAAAAGAAGAATATATAATAATACTAGCCGACTCGGCAAACGCTGTTTTGCCATATAAATTATTAATTATATATATCGCTAATTATAATACTATAATTTTACTGAAGTATTTTTACTTTATAATTACTAATATCGCTATAAAAAAATAGAGGTTGGTGGTAGAAGGGTGACAATTTAGGGTTGTATGTATTTTTTATAATTCCACATAAAAAAAAAATTAAATTTTTGTCCAAAAAATTAAAAAAAAATTGGCGTGGACCACCCTTAAGACTTAAGGGTACAAAAGATAGATAACAACCTATTCTCAAACTAACTGAATATACATATTTTTATATGATTCATCAATATCGGTCAAGCCGTTTCGGAGGAGTATGGTAACCAAAACTGTGACACGAGAATTTTATATATTAGATATAGAATTATTTCAATAAACGTTTTCTGCGTTTAATATAAACGTTAGTGATAAAATTAGCGATATAGTAACATACAAGTAACATATTACAGTAAGCACTAAAGAAAAGGATCGCACTCAGCAACAACCGCGGTGGTGTCCCACAACACTGATATTCTGTGCGAGCACATTTGCCGCACAGTTCGACCAATCCGAGGCGAATCACCAAAACCTATGCCACGATTTAATACCAATTGTTATGGTTAATAGTTTGTAAGTGAATAATAATTTTGTAAACGAAAACGCTTCAGTGAATAACAACACCAGTCTACAACTAAAACGACAATCTTAGCGCAATACACCGCCAATCGACCGACAACGGAGCGATGATTCGGTAACATTTCCGCCATACATTTAATTCTATTCACCGACACTACCATTATTTTGAACAATAAACAGTTTTTACGTTGCAACAACTGGCCCAGTTACCCAGATACAATATACGTATCGGAACTTTCAAAGACCATCTGTGAGTCATACCGGTGTAACTGCTGCGAGGCCTGCCACCACGCCGTGCTCGGTGTGGGTAGCGAATTGCATAAAAGGTTAAAATGTGCGTAGGACTGTATATGCACAAACTTTGATAATGCTGACATACCGTGTTAGATACCTACTATTTATAGATATAATAGAAATTTAAGTGATCGCTTTCCAGCAAAACCAATGGTTATGTATGCTATGATATGTGTTATAGGGGCCTTTATTAACGCAATAGCACACAATACAATGGTTGTTAGAATTAGTGTCTGTTTGTGTGTGCGTTGCTCTAATTTATAGCAGTACCTAAGCATCACTTAATATTTGAAGTGCGTTTTATTTCAATCCGTTCATAAATAAAAAAGTAATGAATTAATTAATTAATACATGTATTTCTAATCCACAAAACGAAAAAAACCCAATCCTATGACAATTCAGGTGTTATTTCTAAGCGTACAGCGAAGTTTTTCTGAAGAAGCGAGTACGATTTACTGCTTTACAATAAAATCTTATAAGTCGAGAATGGAAAATCGTGATATCAATCGATCTAAACTTTAAATCTTTCATATTGTTTAATACAACGCGGACCCACGACCATGTGGTAACCCCAGTGATGGTATCACCGCACTCCATATATGTATATATGTAACACCAGGATCATTATCGTCGCTTTTTTACAAACAAAACGTAAACACCCCTACTAACTTTCGGGGTTGATTTAAGAAGGCGAGTGATATGCAGATTGAAGATAGACAAAATACCTCTTCGCCTTACACGAGTACCTACCGTCAGGATTAAAGTGGGTCGTACAGAAAACCGGTCCAATGCCGTGTCTACTGCTCACCAGAACGTGATCCCAACTGTGAATCGAGTACGATCGAGCTTACACTCGATTTTTTCTCCTCTGCAAATTAGGTCTAGCATATCAAACCTTTTACCGCTTTCTGTAATAACATCTGCCCTAATTCCTTCATCCATCTGTTCAGCAACCACATCCACTAACGCAACACACCATCTCACCCACCGGCGGTGCTGACATTTATCTGACATTAGCCGATGTCAGCGCCGCCGACGGCCGGTCGGATTGTCGTATCGCATTGTCTTTGAAATCACGTTTTTGCAGCCACGAAGTACGATTGTTCAATAAACTTAACCGCAGCTACATGAAACACGCCTTCACACTACATTCTACGGTACTTGGCCGATTCCGCAACAACCGACTAGAGAAACGGGTCAAGAGCAATTCGCGCAATTAGGATTCCGTATAACATTTCAACATCAAACAGGCGATGGATAAGTTTTTAATGTTTCGTTTTGCGTGATCAATGATAAGGAGTTCTTTGCCAGTTTTAGCAGTGTCCGACAGGTGACGAGATATCGACCGACATGTAGAAATTATATGACACTTAATAGTACCCACCTTTGAAACAATTGGTAGAATTTTTATCAGCCATATTATATCCTCTTATACTCTACTCTTTTGAGTAGCTTATTTATATATAAGCAGATTGGCATAAACAGTCATCCATTAAGCGTAAAATAATTACACAACATTTATTTACCGACACCTTCATTACACTTCTGGGTGGACAAGACATCTGTGATGAGCTCGGTTCACTAAAATGCACGGGCGGAGCTGACCGGTTACCACCATATGAGATTTCAGCTTTTTAGTTAGCAAAAATATTGCAAATCGCATACATAATCTATGTAGGTATGTATGTATCAATATAACAACATTACACTATCTTTCACCCTTTCTGACACGTGCCTTTTTGACTTTCACGAAAGTCGTGCGCGTTTGTATAAATACAACTGTTTCAGGAGTAACCGTAATCTGATAAAATTTAAGAATTTAATACTTTCAATTTCAAATATACATAGTTTTTGGGGAAACCACGTAAATAACAAAATGTAAAAAAAAAAAACATAAAATTATAAACCATTACTAACCGATTTTTATTTCGCGGTTGATAATTCTTTTTATCCATTTACTTCAATGCAGACAGAGTTTCTTTATAATTTATCCACTCAATTTAAGTTACATTATTATTTTTACCGTGACCTTATGGCCAAAAATAACACCTTCGAACCAGCAGTACTGCAGTACGTTAGTTACCTATACGTAGACTCCCATCTTGTCTGAAAACCTATTAGCTCGGAAATAATTTAGTTAGAGCCTGTAATCAGTGAAACGTGATTTCGTGCGAGATGTGCTGATTCGGTATGCGGTCGTAAAGATGCCACCGCTAATTATTTACAACCAGATAATTGTTGAGCTATCTAGAATATGCCCAATGTTGAAGCCTTATATTAAAAGGCTTAAAATACACACCCCAGATTACCTAAAAATTAACAAATATATATAAAGTTGATTATCTTGAATCATAGGATACGACTACTTAGACATGTGTTTAACAGAGTGCGTTCTGTAACTGTGAGAAGAAAAACAAACTCCTCGGGAGTTTCTTGCCGCTTCTTCTTCCAGGACCACTCACGGTAGGGATTTTTTGAAACGATGGCGTAGTTTGACGTTCGAAAAGTGTTTGTGAAAATCAATTTCGAATAAATATTATTTCATTAATTCATCCATTCATAAAGATGCAATTAACGTGTCGTGTTGCTTTGCAATGATATGTATATAAAACATTTAATCTTTATTATTCCGCATGTTATTTCCCTTATAATTTTTATTTACTTAATTATCTAACCATATATGCACAGAGTAAAGATAATTGAATAATTAACTAAGGCAACGGAATGCGTGGGAACTACTTTTCTATTCGAGTAGCTCAACAACAGAAAAAGAATACTTATGCATAAAGAGTAACGAACTTAGTGCATACTTTAATATAGAATACAATTTTGATATAATAGTAGCACGAAGATTATACACACAAAAATTAACTAAAGTAATACAATATACTAATACTATACATATAACACGATGTTATATATAAATAAGTGAAGAATAAATTTGATAGAAAAAAGAAGAAATTTTCTTCTTTAAAAACATTTAATAAATATATTTTATAAATCATATAATTCAATTATATTTTGTTTTAGTAAAATTTCTATACAGGAACTTCAAAACTAGCCATAATTATAACAAAATCATTTAAAGGAAAAAGCTCTTTTCTACTTTACTGATGGACGCATTAATTACTTTAGCTTAAACTTAAGCTTTTTTTCATTCGCAAACCGCTGAAAAACCAAAATGTAAGAAATACATTTCCTTAGATGTGGGCGTACCTATGTCCCTAATGTCTCTCGACAGCCCTCGTCTTCTCGCTGTCATCGCGTTGGAGAATACGGAAGAACGACGATTTCCGAGTGGTAACAAAATAAACACTACGCTGTATTATTGAAATGTGTAACTGGTCCTACTCGCATTAAATATTGTTCTATACGATACTGCCCGAGGTAGAAGACAATCAGCTTCATGATATTATAAGAATCAGTTCGGTTTATTACAAACATTATTAATAACTTGACTATATATATATATATATACTCGTAGTGCCACCTGCCGGATTCCACCATAACTATGAATAATAGCTTATCAGCGTCGCGACAAAATTTTATTTATTTAAATAGTTATGTACACGAATACTTTTGCAAAGAGTAACATTTAACATCTTAAAAATGTACAAATGTACCGCTTATTTCCTATTTTTTTTTATGTTAATAGCCGAGAAACGAGCAGACGAGCCACCGGATAGTAAGTGGTCACCGTCGCCCATGGACATCAGCAAAACCAGTGGTATCACTGATGCTCTGTCGGCCAGGAAATTAGAAGAAGGTAAAAAAGAAAGAACTGGCTCTCAAGCCCCCAGCCGGAACACGACGAGTCGTTTAGTGGCTGACTCAGGCAGGAGGGTGGTATCTAGCCAGGCAGGCTTTACGGAAAGATAATAATACCAGTGATAATATTAATGAGTTAATAATAATACTGATAATATAATCCTTACGCGAAGCCCTAACACCAAGCAGGCTGACTTCTGTCGCCTCTTACGACACCCAGTTCTGCCAGCATGGGATTGGAGGGAGTATTCTAGGCCGCCCCAATACGACCAGAATTTTAATAATTAATTTCCTCCAGCATACCTGCGACTGGAAACTTCATATTGAGAAGTAGATTAAGTGTGCGCACACACATTTATAGCAATACTGATGCATAAAATAGTAAATAAATACATAAGTACGATGTATGTATATACATATATACATTTTATATTTTACATACATACAGATGATGTGATGATAGTTTTAACAACAATAAAATACCTTAATTTAACAAAAAAGGTATACCGGAAACATAACAAAACATATTAACGTAACGTGTATGACGCGTAAAATATTAAATTAAATAATTAAATATTAAATTTAATACGTGATGCACCGAATGCCATCTGTTTTCCCGTTTCGAAAGCAATAAACCGTGGAGATTGGCTAATGGGGGGTAGTATAAGAATATATTTAAAATAATTACAGTGAATACGTTACCGTTTTGTTAATTTTTTTCTTCTCCGAGCAATCCGAAAACGACGAATTCTTTATTGTACCGCCCTCCATCACCATCTCACTTCACCAACTATTTTTGAAGTTTTTCTTGATTCCGCTCGCCTATCGCCCAGAATAACTATATTTGCTCCGCTATAGATAATATTTTTGCGAATAAAAAGTCGGTCAAGTCGTTCACGGCCTACTTTTACTACCTACTAACCTCGGATACAGAACATTGGACGGATGGATGGATACAAGTAGAGAAAAAATGCGTAAGGAAATAACATGTTCGGATTATGTTCGGTCGCATTCAATTATCACACGTTGAAGTAACATGAGGTAATCTCTTGATTCAGTTTAAATTTAAAATAAGTAATTAATTCATTAATATTCGAGTTATCCAACTTAGGTGTTCCGCATGACGTTGGGAAAACTCAGATTATGAGATGACATATTCTAGAATCATGAGAACTCCGATAAGATGTGGTAAACGAGCACCAGCTTGGAATAAGCAGTTTGCAATTGAAATAAGCAGTACCTATGTCCCATAATTTTAAGTTGAATGCTTAATTTAAATTTATTTTCGTATACATGAAATAAATAAATAAATAACAGTTCTAAGGTTTTCGTAAATTCAATGAAAATCGATATGTAGGAACTCTTATAGCACCGCTCATTATGTCTGTCACACGTGATTTCTAAGAACGTGTTGGACGGAAAAATTTGTAAATAACTCATGTTGAGTGTGATGACTCAATGACGAGCGTACTCTTCAAATAAAGTAATTCTGGATTTGAGGTGTATAATAAAATTAAAAAATTGTCAAACGGGTCATCATGTGACTCGCAAAATGAGAAAACACACCAAGCTGTAGTACCTACACTCCGAACTTCCCACACGGTAATCTTCGAATCAACCGATACTTAAGGAGATGGAAGATATTTTAGGTTACAATTTGTGGACACCATCCTACGCAAATCCTATTCGTATGTGCCCGTTGTTTTATGTTAACAGCTGAAGGACAGCCTTTTATGAGTGAGCGATTTAGTGATATCCGTGAACATCCAGGAACATCAACGCAACCATCAATAATGATCAAAGGATGTGAAGAATCCCTTTCAGCAATCTATGAACTTTTCACTCAAAACACGCTCACGCATCTGTTAATTCTAGTAGAAAAGATCTAGCTGGATAATAAGAATCCTTCCATGTGTATTACACAAGTAAGGATTACAGTGAACCCTCAGATATAGATCCTTGTGAGCTTCCGTAGAAATGACCCGATGCCATGTCGCCCTATCACCTATTCGGCAGTTCAACACAAAAAGTTGGAAATAGCAAACTCATTAATACCAACCGTTGTGATTAAGTCAATATGTGGAAATAATGGAAAATGTACTCTATGTGACACCGCCGAATGACAGCCCGTGTCCTATCAAACCCAGGCGCTGTCTGATGTCCTATTTAACACAAATTATAATAGTCTGCCATATGCCTTAGGTTTTTTTTTATTGATTTATTTATGATACACAAAACAGAATACAATCAGTACAAACAAACAAAATAATATGATAAAATTAAGAGCTAGGTCATATTCCTTAGGTATGTGTACACTTCTTGATCAAGAATTCTCAAAGCAACAGCAAAAGTATAATATCAGTATGAAATTTATTTTAAATATTATAATGTACATAGTGGTTAATCAGTCCTGCTAAGGATAGCTAGGACTTCTCTTTTAAATTTAGAAATATTGTTATTATATATATCTAGACTGTTATTATTTTTAGTGATTATATCATTATATAGGCGACACATTCTGGCAATAGGGTTATAATAAGAAGTTTTATTTGTGTGCAATTTTAATGAAAATGGATTAGAGAAAGGGTCTCGAGATCTGGGATTAGCGTTAAAACTTATTGACGATAGAAGTGTTGCGGAATTGACTGAGCCATGTAGAACTTTAAACAGATAAACCATATCGTGATATTGACGCCGTGACTCCAAGGACATCATGTTGAAATAACATAGCTTGTCAAAGTAAGTCTTCAAAGTTCTACTTACGCCGAGTCTATAGCACAAGATATTTAAAATTCTCTTGAGATTTTTTTCAATTCTGTCAACGTGTATTTTATAGTACGGGGACCACACTGGAGCACAATATTCAAGAAAGCAGTGAATAAGGTAAATATAGATACATAACAGACTATAATAGACTACGGGGGTTTTTAAAATCTTTAGTTACTCTGGTGACAAATCCAATGTTTTATTAGATTTTGAGGTCAGGTAATCATAATGTGGGCAAAACGTTAGTTTTTCATCAAATAAGATGCCTAAATCCTTTACTACGGCTTTTCTTTCTAAAATGTGACCGGAAAAATTATAAGTTCGAATAATTTTGTTATATTTAGAGGTAAAGGATATAACTAAACATTTTTTTATATTAAGAAACATGCAGTTTTCATCACACCATCTTTTAATGGAGTCTAAATCAGCCTGAAGCAATAGGGTATCTGAGTAAGATTTAATGTTACAGTAGATCTTTAAATCATCTGCATAAAGCAAACTGGGGCAATTCAGACGATCTACTAGGTCATTAATGAAAGTGATGAAGAGTAGAGGCCCTAAATGAGAACCCTGGGGCACGCCTGATGTTATAGCTGTTGGTAATGATATGAAGCCTTTGATGACGATCAGTTGGCTTCTCCTATGCAAATAGGATTCCACCCATCTAAGGAAACTGCCATGTATACCGTAAGTTGCTAATTTGGCGCATAGCAAAGAATGACTTACTTTATCAAACGCTTTAGAAAAATCTGTATAGATACTAGCCAATTGACCTCTCTAAGCAAAAGCTTGACAAAGATAGTGTTTGTATACTATTAAATTAAAAGTGGTTGACTTGTTTTTCATAAAACCATGCCGTTTGGGAGATATCAGAGGTTCTATATGGTAATACAAGGAATCATATACAAGTGATTCAAATAGTTTTCCTAAACAAGAAAGTGTGCTGATTGGACGATAACTTTCGCAAGAGGATTTGTCTCCAGATTTAAAAATGGGAATTATGTGAGCTGTTTTCCATATAGATGGAAAAATACCTGCCTGTAAAGAGGAATTGAATAAAATTAGTAAGGGCGTACTTAATTCTTTCCCACACTTCTTAATCAGGATAGGTGGAATGCCATCAGGCCCGGCTCCTTTTCCTAGATCTAGTTTTGCAATTTTCGACAGAATTTCCTTTTGTGATATGATTATATTACCTAGCGTATTGTTTCCTTTATCAGGTCCTACATTTGCAACTGTGGCGGCAGAGCGTTTCTCAAATATTGAATTGAAATAACAGGAGAAGAGTTCACAAATTTATTTTCGATCAGAAGTTATTTTATTTCCGTACTTCATAGTCTGTGGAATTGAATTATTTGATTTTTTGCTATTAACAAAACCAAAAGTTCTTATTGTTACTATTTACTGAAGCCTCAGTAGATGCTACAAAATTAAAGAACTCTCCATATATATTGTTACATTATTGCTCATTTCGACCGCAACCACAAAGGCTGGCTAGCCTCAAGGATTTTTGGTGGAAATATGAAAAGTTATAACTAACAATATGTTGTCTATGCTAATAATAAAACCGCAAGGCTTTGTTACCCACATAAAGTCTAAACCAATGAATTTGGTAATTTTTGTCTGACCGTGTGTTAAGGTATCACGTGGAAACTAGGGACGTTATGGATATTATATTTCGGAACTGGATACGTATACGGATATATGAATAATATTTTGCCAATTTCGGTGACGGTAACGGATATTAGATGATTTAGGAATTGGAAAAATTATATAATATAATTACAAGATTACTCTTTGACTTTATTTCTAAGTATTATTTGGTATTTACAATCGTAGAAAAGAACAATAGCCTTAAAAGTTTAATGATAAAAAATATCTAAAAATAAAAGCGAATACCTGTCATAACGTGTTTCATATAGACTCTGCGCCTATCCGAATTTTTTTATTTTATACGAAACGTTTTATCCGACTCGGTTACGGTTACGGAGCTTAATAATAATAATACTCTTTATTTTACACCATAGCACGTATGTACATGTCTTAAGAACAATTTAGACAACATAAATATACAATAGGCGGTCTTATCGCTAAAAAGCGATTTCTTCCAGACAACCTTGAGGTGAGAAGTTGAAAGCACAGGAATATTATCTAGGGGCAGGGTGTACTAAATAAAATTGAATAACAGCTTAAGTATTACATAGCATGTAGACAGCAATGAACGAAGTTAGTATAGGGAAGTAAGCAGAACACAAAATCAAAGTTGTAAGTAATGTTTTGACTTTATTTTTAAAGGAGTTGGGGGAGTCAACGTGACGATGTTTTTAGGTAGGGAGTTCCAAAGGCGTACGGCCGTAGCCGTAAAGGAGTTATGGTAAAATGAGGTTGAGTGAGTTTGAGTACTAAGAACAAGAGATTTTGAGGAGCGTAGGGTTCGATCATGGGTTAAATGGAGAAATTTGAAATTTTCGTTGAGGTACAGTGAATATTTTGGATCAAACAGGAGCTTAATAACATCCCTAGCAGAGACAACTAAACAATATAAGTAAAAAAAAATATTGCAATAGTATAAACATATTTGTAATTCATAAACCTAGAAACACGGAATAAAGAGTAACCATGAAATTTATAGAACGCCTGATAGAATAAGTAATGTTTGCTTCGGTAGCCGGTAGATACGACATGCAAATGTAAGTATTCTTGATTATGATTCTCGTAACGAGGCCTGGCAACTACTACTGTATGTATATCTATACTAATATTATAAAGAGGAAAGCTTTGTATCTTTGTATGTTTGTAACGAATAAACTCAAAAACTACTGAACCGATTTTAAAAAATCTTTCACCATTAGAATACTACATTATCCCTGTGTAACAGAGGCTATATCTATAACTAGAAAAAATAAGGGATCCATGCTAAAACTTCAGTAACATGAAGCAAGGTGTAAAAAAGTAGCTTAAAAATTTCTTTCGTCGCATACGCTGCGGAAACTATTGATAAAGTACACCCGTGCGAAGCCAGGGCGGGCCGCTAGTCTAGTATATATATTTTCCCTTCCGATTATTAAGTGGGCGTCTTCAATTCAATTTTTAAGTAGCGACCAGTTAATAGCATTCCTAACTAAATGTACCTCGTCTACGCCCNNNGATCGCGCAGAGCAAACGGTTTCAGATGTGTGACGGTGTAATTTCCACAACAAATACAGAAGAATGAGATTTTTCAATTGTATATTCTTAAAGAAACGAACACAACAACCTCCGTTTGAATACATATTTTTTATGTTAACAGCCGACAAACGAGCAGACGAGCCACCTGATGGTCACCGGCGCCCATGGACTCAATGAAGTGGTACGCATAAAGTACCACAAATATGCAATTAAAAGCGTTACCTAGCTCTAAGTTAGACGGTGATCAGCAATAAAGTTCTCTACCTATTGAAAATTCAGCAAAATCATATCACATCACCTGACCAAACAGCGCTGAGCCCTATGTTTCAGTAGATAAGGTTGCAAATGTCCTGAAACAGATTTCCAGTGGGATGGTAACGCCGGTAATTTTCCTTTATGCCCAAGTTTATACTCGGAGTACAGTATCGATCGATATGCAGTAATGCACTAGTTTCGTAACCATTATAATTTGATGTTAGTTTCGCTATTAGGGTTGGCACATATTTCGTACGGAGTGGCTCGAAGGATAGTTAAAGTGTGGTGATTGATTAGTTTTTAAATAAATAAAAAAGTAAACACATATTTGTAATTACTTCAACTTGAACAGGTAGATTCATTCAAAACATCGTAATAGCGCTAATTAGAGGTGGAAAGCGATGCGCGCGCAAAACTCCCTACGATACCCAATTGGTCACGTTTAAAGCATTAACCAATTTCAACTTTTGGGTTCCGTGAATAAATGGAACGATTCGACATGATCTAAACGACAGTTTGTCTAGAATAGAATCGACTAAACGAAATGTGCTGAGGAGTTTATTTCACCGTTTCTTCTCTTCAATGTTAAAGCACCTTTTCGAAACTATAGTAGAAGTAAATATGAGGTGCATAAGTGTATTAACTAAATACCTAAATGATTAAAAGATTTTGAATTTGGAAAAAGTTAAAATTTTAAAGGCATATATAATTTAATGCTCTAATTAGGGATATAAGAATACAAATTGGAAATAATAGGAAGCCTTATAAATGTAAAACACAGTTGCGCTAAACGGTGATTTCTTAAATATCCGATACGCACTTTCCCAGATTTTAATTTTAATTTCATTACTAACATTACGATAGGAAAATACAGGACAACAACTGATTATGTACAAAAGGACCTGTCGCTTTTTCTATCGAAAGAGTTTTATGGGAAATAGTTATTTTTTTGCAGGTGGTATTTATTGTATGACTACATAAAATAGTAATCTAATATACCTAAAGTAAATTGGCAACCCTAGCCACGTGCCCTAATTCTGCTCTCCAACATTGCAACACAATTACAATCCCGCCATTGTTAACATGCCCATTTTAAGTTAATTAAATCTTGTGAACTTCCTTACCTTAAAGGTGACGTAAATACAAAAAAATTATTGTCATATAAAAACCAAACATGACCAAAACACTCGAAAGTGGATGTAGTGAAGAACATCAGTTGAAAATACTTAATAATATTTAAGAAGAAAACGAAGACATTTCTTTTTCGAAGCAAGAACGAAGCAAAGGAAAAGGAGAGAACTCTATAGCTCTCATTCACTTCGCAAAAAGAGGGAACTCATTTATATCACGTCTGAATATACTCATATTAAACGGTACATTTAGTTACGTATACCTATTTAGGATAGGATTACTAGGTGGGGAATTTCACCTGGGAATATTTTTAATTATTGGAGAAGAAAAACAAGAGATACTCCTCTTACGAAGAAATCCAGTGATCGACTACAACTAGCTTCCTGGTAGATCGCGAAATCCTCGAGATTTTTGTCTTCTGTAAAATAAAAGTCGCCAAATAGGATCGGTGCCCTCTACAGAGGTGACTCCTATAGCACACGACATTATACAACTCTCACAGATCCTAGTTCCTCCTTCAGCATATAACGATATTTGCCAACCCTGTAACCCAGTTAGTGCTAACCCGACCTGCCGTGCGAAAGTTCTCGACATTGTGACATTGGAATGTTTGTCCTTAAATTTTGATTGTTGCCTTGAATGTGAGTGTTTATGCCAAACGCAACACAATAAATCCTATGACCAGACAACAGGTTAGTTTTTTTAAGTCTATTGCCAACCAAAGCGCCAACAGGCCACCTGATAGTAAGTGGTCAATATTCATAACGCAAAAGGTATCGCCGACGCTACGACGGCCGAGGAGGAAGCGGTGAAATGAAACCGTTTACTATTACCTCCTCAACATTGGAACGGAAATTAAAAATTATAAAGTCCATTCTAAAAGGACAGTGGCAGCTAGGGAAACAGGCAAAGAACCCTACCATCACGAGCACCAGTTTAATCTTGGTGCTACAGAACCTCACAGACGTGCAATAGGGGGATCCGGTACTACAGTCTAGTTGTTGAGTGCATCGCAAGCAGGAGGGAACAGCTTACACTCCAATATTGAGCCTTTTACACCCCGAAATCGAAATCTCTAACTGGTACGTGTACTGGAACGACTGGAACTGGAACGACTTAACCGAAAAAGCAAATTTCGGTTATCACTAACAACAAAACCAGCACGAATTAACTCGTACACGATGCTTCGCCCTGAATACTTAACGATCTGAAAACTGAGGCATGGCCAGATGATAAAAATCACTAAATCTGAGTACGCGGAGTACGGCCCGCACCGTAGATCTACTTTCCTCTGCTGCACCGGTGCAACGCTCTCCGGCCGGCGGATAAGCTCGCGAACACACACCCACGGTATTATCTGTGACAATCAGGGCGTGATGTGCGTTTTAACGCCTCGCGTAACAAACATAAGTACCTCCCATCTAGAATCATCGCTGAAGGTCTAGGACATAACTCATTTTTTATTGATTCTCAGGTAACGCACAGGTAACCTCCAGGGGTAACAGCCCGAGCGTTGCTCTAAACATCTACATCGACGAAAAACTGTAACTGCTGGGTGTTGAGCAATTAACTATATATATACATGTATGTATGTATGTATGTATGTATATATATATATATATATATGTATGTATGTATGTATGTATGTATGTATGTATATATATATATATATGTATGTATGTATGTATATATATATATATATACACGTAGCCAAACTTTAATCATTTAAAAGCAAGATAATTCCGTAGTTCAGTAAGTAATGTCCGCCGAGCGAAGAGATCAAATAAATTCCTACAGATGTGACAGGCGAATTTTATTATCGGATCTTGGGTGCGTTGGATATATAAACTTGTGTATATCTTCGCCAGTAAAATTTTATATCGTTGTTAATTGTAAGTATACTGTACCGTTGTAAACCAAACGTGAACGCTTGACATACGGACGCGTGCCTTATCGCTCACCACGACCCACCTGATCTCTTCTTCTCCTTATATTATCATTAGATCAGACGACATCACATGCCTACCCGCGTCCAACAAAACACCTAATATTTTACACGTAGTATATGTATGAAAACACCTTAGTATTTGCGTTGAGTGTGCATGCGTGCGTCTGTGTGAGTGAATATATTGTAATACTTCAATTTAATTTCCATCCACTTTCAAACGATATTATCTACATGTGTATATTAAGAATCAAGTGACCGTTATTTTCAAAATATGTCGAACACTTTTATGTTTAGTACGCCATTTTAAGTGGTCGGACACGGTTTGTTTTCATTAGATAGACGTCGTTAAGCCACGTCGAAGGCCTTCGGGAGGCTTAACATTATCCAACGACCGCTACCGCCACCACCAACCTAAACAGGAGCGGCGTGGTGCATTACGTTCTGCGGTACTCTAATTTGTAAGAGACCCGCGCCCTACAATGGGTCGCTTAGAAATTAGAGTACAAAACGGAGCAACAATGACACTCATAAAGATCATTCATTAACGTTCACTAGAGCAACATACGTACGTGTCACTTAACTGTCACACCACAGATGTCGTTGGGATCAATACAATTTTAAGTAATTTAATTATTTAAAAATTCGAACTTCGAATATCGAACAATTTTTTTTTCTTTTTCTTAATTAAAAATCATTAATTCTTGACATTTTTAACCAGCTTAACAACGGGGATTTCGCCCGTATGTAGATTAGGAAACCAGTTAGAGAGGCCTTTCACTTATATGACAGAAAGTTCAGTGGAGAGTTCAAAACGTATTAATTTGAAAATAATATAAGTAGCTACTAAATATATTTTATCATACCCTTTTAGTTAATATATTGTAGGATGCCCCCTGTCAGGAGTTGTGTCAGGAGTGTCTTGAATAATAATACAAGTATACTCGTACAATTATTTAATACTTTGGCTACTTTTACACTTTAACAAAACAACAAAAGTTGGTACGCTCCGATACAATCATCTTTACTCGACATCTTGCTCACTTTCTTGTCTAAGGCCGAGTGCCTTGACATTTCATTCCCACAAACCACCGAGGTTTTATGTTATTAGAACTATAAATAATTCCGTCAACACTCGATGAGTGTGATTGGCTCGTTCTTTGTTTCGAGACCCATGAGATATCGCACCATCACTTAACAGAACCCATAAAGTAATCACAATTTTGTGAACAGATGAGATTACAGGCGTCGAAGCCGCTTAAACAGATGAAATCTCCACACTAAATTTAAAACGCTAACAATGTAATAGTAATTAATAACACCTTGCCTTACTTATTTCTGCAATCTAATAGTGAAAGATATATTTAGGTTTAATTTATTTGCCAGAATCCACATATAGTTCGACAAGTATTTAATCACCTATCCATGACATACAAATATAACTTTTAATTTTAAATAGTAATCAATAAATTAATGAAACACGGCAATTAATTAATTAATTAAATGAAATAATTAATTAATTGATTAATTAAAATTTTCATTAAGGCATTAAGTAGTAATTTTATGAACAAAATTAGGTAGATTTAAAATTCTTCGTCATTCGAAGCAATTAACAATTTTACAGAAGCCTGTCTCATCATGCTAAATGTACATGTTCCCCTTGTCTTGTCAAAATTATGAAAAACAATAATAACAACACCTGGATTCGAACCAGCAATACATCGCACCCTTAGAATGAAAGGAACTTAACTCAAAAATTGCAATTTATGGGAAATGACGAAGAAAGTTTTCAAAAATGTATGGTCTTGAGTAAATTTAAAGAGACTGATGTATGAAGTTTTCCTTTTTCCCTTTCTCACTCATAATTCGGGCTCTTTTTCACCATGGGGTTTTAGAGTAGACTTTTTTAAGTAAATTTATAGTAAAATCTGGAATTTCAGAAATTTTAAGTTAAGTCACTTTCATTCTAAAGGTGCGACATGCTCGTGCCGCATGAATTCCATACCACTTGACTTGTTTTTTTCGATGACCTTGTAACTGACTGATAAGAACCCTGACTGCCGGACGAAGAACTTTTGGTGAAACAAAACAGACAAACAAAACTTTTGTTCTCTGGTCTTAGAAGATCATGATGTCTTAAGAATGTAGTCAAGGCATCCGCGACATAGGAAGTTCTAATGCACGGGCGTGAGTGTGCGAGCGATTTTAATTATCATTCTTATCAGGAAGGACAGTAAAAAAGCATTCACGACCGGCCATGAAGGGCGCCGGCGCCGAATCTAAGTCACGGTTTCTTTTTAATCGGCCTTGAACTGAAATGTAATAAAGTCGCTGCACACGTTATCGTATCGTTAGTTCACCGAGTGATTACCATAACCGGTTACGGACAATTAAACGCGTTACAACTGTAAAACTGTGCGGCCCGTGGAACCGGCCCGGTAATAGCATAGCAATATGTTTAAGGAAATGCTACTACCTACATAACAATATTTTCGTTAATCGGGGATATGAAATTGATGAATAAGTTTCATTATGTTTATTGGTAATAATATTTATTGTTATTTCACAATATTAAAATAATACATACTTTTTGAATATTTTAATGTCACAAAATCGTTTTTTTTTAAACATTCTACCTGAAACGATATCACGCATATACTACAAAACTGATTTCTTCAATATCCCCACACTAAATAATTAATTGCTTAATTATTAACGTATTCTGGACATTCTTGCTTTAATATATTTTTTTTCACTTTATTTCTTTTGTTTTTTTTTAAGACACAACTATGTTTTATTCATATTTTGTCAAAAGATACCCAACCTATCTAGGGAGATTAAGTACGAGGTGTGTACTATTTCTACCTAAAACATCTTCGCGGGCCATTTGACGTATAAGGGAAACCTCCGAGCTCTCGCATGAACTCACCCGGTACCGGACCGACAACCGGTCCTGCATAAAGTCGGCCGTGTAAACGTTGCCTAAGGCCGACACATAGATAATTATTCTAGTATTAATACATTATATTGAAGGATTAAATATGTGTATACATTAAATTTGTATACCATGCAACAACATAAAAACATTCCGAACTCGATTTATTATTTATCAATGAGTTTCATCAATATCAATCTGTACGATAGAAATTATTTATTAAATGACTTTCACTGCACTCTTGAAATAACATAATTATTTTCGATCTAAATTATGAATTAACATTTCATTTAATTATACTCAAAATAATTATAGAGCTAGAAATATTAATAATAGTAGTTAAAGGCAATAGAGGGAAATACTGACACATCGTTGTACCGAAAAAATTAAATGATCAAATAATAGCGTGGCTATTGGGGCAGCCCTATTAAAAAAAATGCTGTTGACACCGACAATATAACAAATACGACCCCATAGCCCAGTTGGTAGTGACCCTGCCTGCCGAGCGAGGGGTCCCGGGTTCGATTATCGGCCGGGGCAGACAATTATGTGACAGATAAATGTATGTTCTCGGATCATGGGTGTTTGTAATGTCTTATTTGTGTATGCTCATTTCACCCGCAACACGGAGAAATGTAGTGCGGGGTGGGAGTGTGTAATCGTTTATTATTATTATTGTTATTATTAAATATTAAACAAAATGTATTGAATAATTGGAATAGATCAATACCAAAGTTATATTACAAAATCAACTTATGTACAAACATTATATGACACGCGCGGGTCTGCTGTACTAGTCTTCGATAGCTCAATATGAATGACAAGTGTGCGGTGTTTATAAGAGATACGAAATAAACGAAAGTCGACGAAATAATAGATAGATCGGTTGCCGTGCCGAACCCGGTCAAAAGCGGGCACCGAGGTGTTCCGTCTTCCGATGACTTTATCATTATATAAAACACTTGTAAATAATTCTACGACAATCTACTAGTTCGAAGCATGAATCGATGAGGAGAAATAACGACCCATAATACCCAGCGAGACGATATAATTTTTACAATCCTACAATTTAGTAATTTTTATAGTACCTACTGCATATTACACAGAAAAGGAACTTCTGCAATTAACCGTATGTACTTGTAACCCCGAGAGACCTACGTCTCACTGAATCTACTAAACTAGAACTAAAGATGGATGATTATGTTACGAGTCATTTTGAGACTAAAATTTATTATGCTTCTCATCCATTATGTCACCGAAACTACCGGAGTTAGATTTTAAAAATTAAACAGAATTTAGGTCCTCAATGACGACGAAGAGTACGGAAATTTCTACAAAAAAACTTAAAACATTTTGAAGTACCCACATGAATAGTACAGAATAATAGTACAGAGACCATTACATAATATATTACTGTTCCAAAGGTTTGCCGACAAACAGCTTTATTAATAAGAGTTCCAAGTCAAATTTACTTCCTAGCTTTTTAGTACCTATAAAGTTGATTGGAACTATTTCTTGTAACAACGATAACTAAGTTGTTTACGCAACGTTAAATGAAACGTACATTTAAAAACTAAAATGGACCGATTTGATTGGCGGGCACTATCATCCGCCATGTTCCCCCCTTCCCTACCTCGTCCCACTCTTGGAATTAAAAAATATGCACGTCACGCGTGTACGCACTAAAAACATTGAAAAATTGCTAATTATTGTGATATTTTGTGCACAAAACGGATACCCAAGTCTCCAGACTCCTGACCCTGTAATAAGGTAGGTGGTAGCAGCTTCACGAATCATATGTCATTTCAAAAACAACTGAACGAATTTCCTTCGGAAAAACTAGTTATTCTCGAACCACGTGTGGTTCTGCAGCGACCCTACATTTATATATTAATGTAAATAGGCAACCCTAATTTTGATTACTATAGCATTATATATATATGTCAGTCGTTCATTCAACTTGATTACATCTTTGTATATATTATCGCTATTAAATATTTTTATCGTAATTGGAGACATCGCCACACAATCCTACAGTTCTAATTGGGAACTAAAGAATCAAAGCCGGAAGCAAAGTGAGGGCTACCAGCGGCGTGCACAGGATTATGACACTTGGTATGCGGCGGAGTACTCGGTCACAAAAACTTTTTCTTTTATAGATTTTTAGCATAGCCACAGCCACGCGACGGATCTCTAAGTCGGAGACCATGCCAACAGAACAAGTCTTAGATTTACTACTATTCATGTACATCTACGGCAACGTAGACAAAACAGCGATCGATCATCGCGGCGGAAGAAATTCTAATAAGTAAAATAATAAGAGCCAGTTCTACGTTTCATAACTTTTAACATGAAACTTTGGAGTTACATTCCCTTTTTGCTGGTTTAATTGTTGTAACTCGGGTATACACACACCTACTTTTAGACACAATTTGAATCTTTTCACTGAATGACAATTGTGAGATCTTGTTATTTTTAATTTTTAATAAACACACATTTTCAACACAAACCTCACAATCAAATAACATTAAAAAAAAATCAACAAACCCACTAGTAAAAGCAAATTACTACAATTATTATAAAAACACAGTAATAAACTGTTAAATGTACACACTTTAAAATGTTAAAATGAAAATTCTTTTAAGAAAACTATAAATATACTGGCTCAAACAAAATAGTAAACAATGCTTATCACATGAAAAAAGCAAAATGGCCCCCGCGAAACAAAAACATTTCTGCTATTTAAACAAATAAAACCTTACTAAACAAAAATGCATAATGTGCATTCGTGATTTATTAGATTTCCGTCTATTATTTTTACTCGGACTATACGCAACGAATATTTCGGATTACTCCCGAACTTCTGTAGCCTGCCACTGGAGTCGCAGCTTTCGATATTCATGAGTGTGTGCGTTTGCGAACTGTGCACGGACACCAAAATTACTACACACATGCGAACAAATCTCCTGCGGGATGCGACGGCAGGAGTTGGTTGTTTAGGTACATTATTTTGCAGCGCTGCTTGCTTGTCGCCAAACGCCTGGCAAACATAATGTTTGTGTGCTTGCAAATAGGTGCTATTTATAAAATATTTGGCGTTTTTAAGTTATTATATTTTGTTTATTCATTTATTTACTATTAATTAAAGTCATCTAAAACGTACGAACGTTTTATTAAAATATCTGTGAATAGCAAGTAAAGCACTGCATTTCTGCCTACAAGGAGTGCACGCCCCTGAGGGCTACTTTACTATAAATTAAAAAAAATTATGTGACGTTAACACTACCAAAATATAGGCAAAGCAAATCTAGGCAGTGGCAGTCCGTGGGGGGAGCTCGTAGGGTCATGTCCCCCAACCTACCTCCCCACCCTTTACCGTGCACGTGAAATTGACAAGAGTCAGAAAATAGACAATTTACGAAAATTTTATAAATTATTAACGCCCTGCTTAAATAGTTAAATACTTCTTCGAAATCTTTTAGTATGTATTTTTATTCTTCTTCTTTCGGATTCTTCGATGTATTTTAATTTAAATTTAATATGACCTCCCAAAGACTGACTGCAACTGCGTCTGAACACAGGTAACCACAAACGGCACAATGTCAGTTTTTATCGGTACCCCATGCTCGTCAAACTATAATCAATATACATTTAAAATCATTAAATGATAAATAATTCGTGAAAATGCGTCTTTGTTTTAAACTGTAATAAATATTTATCAAACATCATAATCGATTGACCACTTAAATATTCATTTGTAACCTAAAAATATAGTAATCCTTCTAAAAACACAAGATACCTATTCGAGCATCGATTAACGGTCAATCACCTGATTCACCAGATAAAATGTCTAACACGAAACAAATATTCTGTAAATCGTCGCTTTGGTGGTGAAGAGGCGTCAGCCTATATTTTTATTTAAAATGAGTTAAATAGAACAGTCAACTAAACAACTATTTTTACAGCATTCAATAGAGTTAACTGCCAAACTACGTTGTTACAAAATAATCTAAATGGTGAAAGGAGCCAAGTGCAAAACGGCGATTGTCTATAACACTAGCAGAATTACAAATTATTTTAATTCGACAATGACTCAAGAAGCCCGTTTTACTTATGTGGCTCTTTTCTCATCAAAATCCGACTAAGGGTCACAGTACACATAACAACTCGAAAAGGGATCGTCACGGTATCAACTAGAGTCTTCCAGTATTCTCTTTATGAAGATTCCTACTGCACCGCACTGATTAGAATCGTATGATAATCGCCTCGCCTCGGGACAAACTCACGAAGCTCGCTGCGGCTCGAGTTGATACGGTGATGATCCCTTTCAGATATGATATGTGTGCTGTGACCCTCAGGGTTTGGAAGATATTATCAAATTCTTATTTTTTGGTTACCCTTACCATTCAATTGCTCACAATCTCAAAACATGTTACATGTGGGTCGACCTCCTTTCAACTTCAAAGCGACGAAAAGAAAGGTTGTCGGGAAGAAATCTATGCTGTTGCGATTAGGCCGCTGTTTGTGTATTGGTATGTGTACAAATGCAAAATTATTTGTTTTTCTGTTACAATGTATGATTGTATTCGCCTATCTGGGAGTCGGGTAAAGGACTCTCATAAATCATCCACGGGTGCCGTATCTCAGCTTATCAGTTGAATGCACTCCCCTCGACCAACATGTCATAGGCATTATCGAAAGCTCAATGTCGTGTGTCATTTGTCGCTACTATAACTCTAGTTATACTAAGAGCACACCGGGACATAAACCATTATGTAATGCGCAATCTCCCCTTAATTTTCTACCGATTTTAGTAAACATCGAACCTTTCATCATAATATTATAAATAACTATTTTGCGATCTCAACTTTCAAACCTATCCAGTCTCTTCCTTTAGTCGAATAAAATCGATTTTTTTTATCGATTTATTTTTATAAATCGAATTTAGGATAAATTGGAAGGTGGAGATCTGGGTTAGAACCGACAGAATATATTCCATGAATTTTAAAATGTGAATAAAATAAAAATGAACTGATAAATATATCCAGTATTAAATCTAATAACTATTAAAATACTTGTCAAATATTTCGACCACAACCGCTCGTGCACATTCGTGACACGCTCGATGCTGATTATAAAGAAAGATCTACTTGTTACCTGACACTCCAACACCGCTCTATGCAATGCACGGCAGATTCTAGAAGATTGATAAATACTCATGCAGGTAATGAACCACCATGAACAAGTCAACGAACTTTTCATCATGCAATGGTACCATCATAATTTAACATGGTGGCAGATGAACACACAACAGCAGTAATTTATTAATTGACTAACGATCTTAATCTGTGTACGTATAATAATAATAAATACACACCAGGGATGTTATGGAGCTCCATAACCGTAACCGAAACTATCGGATATGCGAAATCAAAATATATCCGAAACCGTAACCGTATAATTTCGGATAGGCAGAGTCTAAATAAAGCACGTTATGACAGGTTTACGCTGACCGAGCCGATAGATTAGCCGCGTCGTTCTCATTTTGGAAAGTTTTTATTATTTAATTTGTTTTTTTCTGTGATTATAATACCACATAAAACCTAGAAACAAAGTCAAACTTTATAAATACATTATATATTTTTTCCAAGTCGTATTTTCCAAATATCCGTAACCGAAATTATCCGAAACAATCGGATAATCCGAAAGAATTTCATATCCATAACCGTAATCGAAACCACCAAAATATTATTCACATATCCATATCCATACCCGGATCCGTAGTTTCTTTTCCATACATCCTGAATACACACCAAAGCACACAGCCTAGGTGGTACCGTCATAATTAGACTCGAGGGTGCAATGACCAACGACCAGCGATAGAAGAGATCTAATGTCATTACCTCTAGAACAGCAACGGCGTCATCAACAGAGACAGTTTGCTTGGAATCAAGGATATATATTACATTAAATGCTTATTTCAGGTCACCCAACTGCAGTTATCTAATCTTGAACTAGACTAGAGCAGTCGCACAAAGATACCTATTGCCTCGTTCAACAAACGCAAGTCTCACAACAATCTCAATCATAGGACCCTACAGCGATCTGCTTTATTAAAACATCCTCTTTAAAGTAATGTCACTCTTACCGCAGGAAATATCACATAAGAACTTTCATATAAACTTTTTTTAATGTGAATATCTAACCGTCACCCATGGACATGAGTATCACCAAAGGGGTCACTAATGCGTCGTCAGCCGAGATAGAAGAAGAAAGAAAGTACTGGCTCTCAAGCATTTTGCATAGTTATGCATGGCGTGTAAAAAAAATGTTTCCATTCTAAACGGGACTAACGAAGATTACCGACAGCTATTAATAACGTACACGCGCTGTCATTTAGTATCACGTTTGACAAAATAGGGCACATTTTTCTACTAATTTACATTGCAAGTGTTCTAAGAGGTTTAAAATACAAATTCCTAACCTAAAAACATAAATTCAGTGGACGCCAATTCTTGGCGAGTTTCAGTCAGATAATCTTGCCAAGCAGTCACAACCGGTCAGCATGACCCTCTGTAGTACACGCCTATGACCAACGATGAGCTTCCAAAGGTCAATGAAGGTGTCCACTTAGCACCAGTTGAACTGTATACCCATACTATTTCATATCAATGCGAGTGTATTTATAGAATTAGCCATTTTGAGAATAAGGCTTTAACAACTCTTATATTTCTTTGCGACATAAATATCAATGGTCAACAGATCACCTGATATCAGTACCTGATACCGATACGGTAAGAGCTACCCGAACCCGATAGGCATTAGGAATACCGGAGAGGAAACGGTTAATTTGCTTGATAACTAGATCTCCTACATACAAGTCTTAATCGCATATTTAGGCATATGAAACCCTCCATTAAAACAAAAACGGCGATCTTCAAATAGCCAGCTGTAGTAAAAATCCTACAAATCCATTAAATATCAGAATTGTTTTAAACTTATTGTCGTAGCGACCAGATTTGTTTTTATACTTCCCAACATCCAACACCAACTTGAAACTACAATTAAGAACGGTAGGAATAATATATATATTTTTTATGTTAATAGCCAAAAAACGAGCAGACGAGCCACCCGATGGTAAGTGGTCACCGTCGCCCGTGGACATCAGCAAAACCAAAGGTATCACTGGTGCGTTGTAGCCCAGGAAATTAGAAGAAAGTAAAAAAGAAAGAACTGGCTCTCAAGCCCCCAGCCGGAACACGAGTCGTTTGGCGGCTGACTCAAGAAGGAGGGTGGTAGCTAGCCGGGCAGGCTACACGGAAAGATAATAATACCAGTAATAATAATAATGACAATACTAACACTGATAATATAATCCTTACGTAAAGCCCTACCACCAAGCAGCCTGGCTTCTGTCGCCTCTTACGACACCCTGTTCTGTCAGCATGGGATTGGGGGAAGTATTATAGGCCTTCTTAATACGGCGAAAACGATTAACTAAAATATACAAAATCAAACTAGGAATCGCGTTTTGAAAAAAACAGTGTTTTCTTAAAATAAATATATAACACATCATCAACCATTTAACAATAACTTATTTATTAAATCACCTTATCCCCTTAGAACATGCCTGCAACGTCCTAATAAGTCGCGAGCTACACTTTGAAAAAGACAATTGTAGATAATATATATTATATGTTATCTATAATTATGTAGACTTTAACAGCCGAGCAATAGTAGTCGGTTATAGTAACAGATGCTTCAGCTCAGGGCCCTCCGAATGGCGGGTCACTTGGAACTAGCCCAGATAGCACATGCGGTAAGTTTGCCCTTCTGCACCGTACAGGCAAAACAATAAGTATTGTAATAATGTTTAAAAACAACCGTACTGTGTTTACTTAATAAATTAAAGATGATGTCACGACGCCTCGTTTGGTTATTCAAGTTTATTCAAAAACAAAACGACGTAAGCCTTGTATTATTGTATTTAATGAATATAATTTATATGTAGATTTAACTGGCTTTATACTTCAGCACTTCGTTTGTATACGTTGTTGGAATTTATTTTGAACGTAATATGTATACAGAAATATGCATATCTACATCTATCTATGCACATAATAAAATTCTAGCCGATTGCTTTCTGTACATTAACGAAATATGAGAAAAACTATTATTACGAGTCTTTTTAATGCAATAGAACTCAAAACAATAGTTGTTAGAATTTTTGTCTGTTTGACTGTACGTTTGTTCCCGCTCATCACAGAAACGGCTTATCCAATTCCATTACGGTTTTCACTGATGTATTGCAACAAGCGTCACTTAATATTTAAAGTTCGTTTCATTTCAATCCGTCCACAAATAAAAAAAATACAAATTAATATATGTATTTCTAATCAACAGAACGAGAAACCCAGTCCAAATACAATGCGGGTGCTTTTTCTGAGCCTATGGTAGTTTTTCTGAAGTGAAGCGAGGGCAATTGCTATTTAATAATAAAACTGCAATGCGGTTGAATCGGTAATCAGTAATTGTTATGTTTTCAATACAGTATTTTATCAACTACCAAACAGATTCAGTTGAAACTTGGTGTATTTATAACTATCAACACTTTGTACCTTTGGACCATTGTTTCTTTACAACACTTACATTTTCTTGCAGTATTATGGTTATAAGGCCGAATAAACGTTTCTTTCCTTGCTCTTTCCCCAGAAAATGGATTTCTTCCGGCGGAAGTATAGTATATACATTGCAAAGAAGAGAAATAACACTATACATTATTTTATATACGTATCTAATTTTAAAACACTATAAAAAAACTTTAAATCATAAAATGATATAACCATAAAGCATCTCATAAAAATAAATAACATTTTACATATTATTATGGATACGATTTATAAAATTATAAACATAACATTTGTGTTTTTCGAAGCAATGTAAAGGCGAGGTTATTACTACGGCATAATGTCATCAAATATTCTAAATAATTTTATGTAATGATGGAAATATATCCGACATTGAAACTCGTAAGGCCAAAGGCGTAATATAATATTGGAAACCCAGTGATATAGCCTAAGAAACATAAGGATATATAACTACCTCGAAGTCGTTATAACATCACTTACGTGTCTGTTTAACCGTTTGTAACCCAATCTCATGTTTGAACATTGACCGTCTTCTTTTAAATTACATTACAAGGGTTAAATTTTAACAAATGAAGTACATCCTCTCCCGTAATTACATTTATATATGAAGAACAACTTGTACGAAAAACCTATAATTCAATATATGAAACCGAAAACAATTTATACTTACTCTCCGTAACTTTTTCTTTGTTCGTAAATAGCAATCGATTCTTCTATTAAATCCTATTATTTGTAAGGCCCTCAAACTAAACGGGCTTATTGCTCGCATATGCTATTTCTGGCAAGAAATCATCAACTGACATGCTTCGTATGACTCTGCTTCATTTTGAAAGTTTGCGTTGACAATAGTAACATTTACAAATCAAGCGGTCCCCCTAAGAGATCTAGAGCGGAATCTGTGTCAACTTCAAATTGTACTTAATAATAAATTGTTCTAAGGAATAAAAGGTAAAAATGCAAATTTTTATGTAGTTTTTATGTGACGCGCTCATACAGACGAAAGCTGCTATCGTTTTATTTATATAAAAGATGTAATATATTTGTGGTGTACTGATCTCCATCCATCGTGAAACCAAACCCATCTTCCTGCTCGTAATGCACCCTGCTAAATAACGCACGAGCTTTCGACGAAGGCGCTCGCCTGTCGGAAGTCTTTGGACTCTGTACCATTAACCGCGTCGGTACTCGCGCATGTTGGTAGGATTGTTTACCGGCCTGACGGCTACCCTCGTTCTAGAATCTACCGTGAAATTATTTTTTTATGTTGGTCGCGGACTCGTAGTCACAATTAATATCAATATGCAAATATTCAGCGATTTTAAATTCATCATTCAAAATCGTCATAATTTTGGCAATTAAACAAAGTGAGGTCAATATACGAGGTCATCGGTGACTATGCGTTTCTGTTTTTAATAACGATAGCTCGATAAGTTTGCCGTATAATTACTATCCGCGGTAATGAGGTACGCGCAGTAGATACACCGCACCTTAGAACTCATAGACTATGTCAATCGTCCATGTTCAACAGAATTGAGCTAAACCAAAACAGGGAGATACCTGATAAAAGTACAGAGTTTAACGGGTGATTGCTAGTGGCAAAATGTTCATGAGCGTTCGTTTGCTTCGGAATGCATGGTCGGCTATCGGTTCAGGACTGTAAAGCACCAGTAGTTTACCTTTTGAGAGGCCTTCTGACTGCATAAAAACTTAGGACATGTGGATAGTTACACCTAACCAATCCACACTGGAGCAGCGTGGTAAATTAAGTTTTTGACGCCCTCAATAAAGAGGGAAGGTGGGATGCAATGGATCGCCAATGGGTTAACGTCACAAAAGGAAACATCAAAAATATTTATGTACACCTAGGGAAATCAGGCTGAATGCTGTCTCTTTGAATAATTAAATTTTACAGAGATTCGAGTATTCCCTCGGCATGGGAAAAATGTCGTTCAGTTATTTTAGTGGAAAAGATTTTAAAAGCTTCCTACAAGCATGGATCTCACATTCAATTGATACCAGACATCTCAAATGATAAGGTTGATTATGGTTCACTGCTGTGTTCAATCAATGAAACCATGATTTGTATTAGGGTCCCCATTCATCCTCTTATTATTGATAGATATTAACAAGAACTTAAACTGCCAAGGGGCAGATGAGGCTGTTTGAAAAGCTAATTTCTGTAGCTAATCAAAACAAATTGATTGGATTGCAACCTGTGGATTCAAATTATATTGCTAAATTAAATTGCTACGAGCTAATATGAAATATCATGACTATACTTAAACCAACAGATGGTGAAGCACCTTTTTGTTTAAATTTTTCATATAAAGTCTCATGTGACTTTAATAATTGCATAACTCTAATTGCTCTTTTCTCCAATACGAATAATAAATCGACATCAATATCAGCTTATTTACCTCACATTAGTATACTTTAACACTATGAAAATAAACAAGTATAATTGTCTCTACCTCTATAATCTGCTTCATTAGTCTTTATCTTGTTAATAACATAAACAGACCTAATCAGGTTACCTATGTATAACAATATATTGGAGCCCCATTAAAGTTTACTAGCTAACATGACACCTAAACAAACTATGCATTTTTCTTTTGATTTCTTTGATTTGATGGTCATTTTGCATACTTTCAGCACATTTATTTGTACTAATTCTACCATACTTCATTTTTTAGCATTCTAAAACTAAACCACAAAAAGCACTGTGTAAATCTTCAAAATTGTATTTGTTTATTTTAATCTTGAATATTAAAGATGTGTCACCAACAAACAGGACAATGTCCACATAATTGTTAATGAAATATGGACAATTGTTAATATTGTCTATAAAGGTAAAGACCTGGAACTAAGCCTTGTGGTACACCTACCAT
This sequence comes from Megathymus violae, assembly GCA_003671415.1. Classification (NCBI taxonomy): domain Eukaryota; kingdom Metazoa; phylum Arthropoda; class Insecta; order Lepidoptera; family Hesperiidae; genus Megathymus; species Megathymus violae. The sequence continues at coordinate 2,171,197 of PDGT01000006.1, read as the reverse complement.
AATTGATAATTCCAGTGATTTAACATCATGTATGCTACGACATTGAAGCCTACCCATTAAATAGGATGCAATATAAAGTTGTATTGACTGAGTTTAAAAAGTAGAGTAGAGTAAGAGTAGTCACAACTCAACTCAGCTCAACACATTTAAACACTTTCGACAGGTCACCTTTTATCACCTATATCATTCTGTAATGCCTGCAAGCCTTAATTGTTTTAGAAACCTAGCACCAGCACAATTCTATATTCTAACCTATCATGAAGTATTACGTGCGGCCACAATGTAGTATTTTTGTTTTTCAATTACAATTAATAAACCATAAAGGTTGTTTTTCAAAAATAATAGTATTGTATGTAATACAACTGTACTCACAGAGTGTTGTCAGAAAAATGTTTGTTTACCCTCGATAATTAGGTGACCCACTTTGAAGTCTGTTAATTATCATGTGAAACAACAAGGTTGTTGCTAAAACTATACACATGATGATACTAATATAAGGTTTGTGGAGTTGATGGCTCTTGAGTAGTAGTTTTATTCTCCCTCATACTTGGAATGAATGTAACCTCATAGTTATTATTATTTTGTTACTCTTAAACTACATAGAATTTGATAGTGGAGAAGGTTATAGAAGGTCAGGGTTTTTCAAAGAAGTTCTTATAAAGGAACAATTAGAGCACATCCAGAATTTCTACAATTTTATTTTATTTTTAAGGGTAAGATTGTCCAGATAAAAATTGTTATTACTGTAATATAAATGATTAAAATCGGAATATCTAAAATTTTAAATAATTTAACTAGGTAAATAATTTTAACACGAGTTGTTATGTGTATAATAGTGGTTGGTGTACTTTAATAGATATGCATATATTGCATTTACTGAATCACGTTGAAACATTGCATAGTTGGAAATATTCATGTCGCCACCTGGTGATACATAAATTATTTACCACTTTCCCAATTACATTAGACGAGCGAAACTGTTCGGAGCTAAGTAGACGGTCACAAAAAACATCGCGACAGATTGTAATTGGCGCACAATTCGCTCCGACCAATGGGCCGCGACCGTTCATTCAGGCCTCTTTAACTGCCGTCGCTCGCAATGACAGCTGAGCAAAGCAAACCTTGAAAACACTGCCGATTACAAAATGTCTATGACAACAACAGGCTACTTATTTAGCTAATTATTGAACTTCTCTGACCTTCCACGCTCTGGTTCAACGACGATGGGAACCCGGACAATTCCAAGTCCTTCTTCTGTCCACTTTTCGGCGGATCAGAGTCCGAATCGTCGAAAATCAGCGTCCGGACCGACTGAGAACACCGACGATCCATCGCCTCACTTCACTACACAACACAAATGAATATTTTCGCCATTTATCAATTAGATGACTGTGTTTAAATCCAACACTAAGTTAACATGCTTCTGCGTTACTTAAACAGGCTTTAATCGCGAAAAAATTCGCTATATTTTTAATCAAAATAATTTTAAATATTTATGCCATCGTATTTTACGCGACACACGACTCATACAAAGCGAAAAATGACACTTACATTTTGAAAGATGGCTATGTTGAAGTGTTGCTAGTAACATAAACCAAATTTTCCCAAAAATGCTAGCAGAATCGTTCGGAAACCAATACGATAAAGCTGTCTAGAACAAACAACCGATTGGTGTGTTTGATTTATACAATTACTTTTATCTTTGATATTTGGGATAATTACTTGATCTGAATTTCCATCCATGCTTATATGTTCCAAGGAACATTTAATTATCAACTATACAATTACCTTCTTATACTGGTGTAATGCATCGAGGACCTCTCCTTAAAATGTGTGATGTACTTTTACAAATACCAGATTTTATAATAAATAAACATTAAATTAGTATTTATTAAATGCAACAAGTTTCCACGCTTTAACTTATATCATTCTATTTGAGTAATAACTACAAAATACTGACAGATTCCAAATTTAAAAAGGTTCTAATGTTACCGGTATCAATACTAATTTAAGTGCCGTTACGAAAAACTTAATTTTATAGATGTTTGTGAAAGAAAAATCTGTGAATAGTTTTTTAATAAACATCCTCACCTTCTGTGAACCATATAAATAAATGTTATATCTTAAAAATAGACAAATATATACGTTGATTATAATTCACTGAAAAATGTTTAATATTGACGACACCTTATAAATTAATAATACAGACCTTAAGACTTTACTTTAATATCAATTATATACTTTTACTTAATATTTTTTGTAACATAATTAATAATACTACAGTTACATATTCAATAAAAATTGACAATCATGGAATGAAAACAATTGAATAATATAAATAATATTTATTATTATTGATGTTGTTGATCAATAATTAATTTAACTGAAATAATTTCAATGATTCCTTATTTCACAGTAAAGAGTTAAAAATATTAATATTTAATATACAAAAACCTTGTGTCCATATTGCCTTCCCTAAACCTATAAAATTAATAATTTGAATAATAACACAAATATTTATTATATAGTTATTTTATAGGTTACATAATAAAAAATCCCAAATACATTTAAATTGTGGTATAAAGGTAAATTTCCTACATTTTTTATTAGAAATATATGCATGTATTAAGCTTACTTTAGGGTACTTTACGTTGTTCAAAACTGTACTTGTAGTTTTAATGTATAGATTGATATTTTATTTCTTATTGAATCAGCGATTCCCAACCTGTGGTACACGTACCCTTGGAGGTACGCAGAGTCTTATTAGGAGTACGTGAAGATTAAATTAGGGTAGAAAATTGTATTTTATAAAGATTGATATATTTTTATATAATGTCCGGAACTTCTTCATTTTGTAGAACCCTTACACAATTTGGTGACTTATGTTAGCTACATCAACAACATAACCACTTAAGACATCTAAAAATTGCACATGACACATCAAATACGTACGATAACGACATCATATTTTCACGAGAGAAGAAAAAAAGCAGGTAGGACCAAAGAAGAAGAGTAAACATATATGGGAGAATTTGAGATAGGCTACTAAAAAAACAAATGACCATCTTTATCGGGCTCAATTATCTAATACACGCAATTTTGTAATTAGGGTACGGTTATGACTACAATACAAAGTTATGTTAGGTGAAGATAATTATATCCCTGGATAGTAAATCTGTTTTATTTATATTTTTCATTCTTTGATTTTCAATACTTACATTAAAATTACAAATGAAATAAATTTACTTAAACTTTATTAAAATTTTAACTTTTAGCTCGTGTACAATTTTTTAATATAAATGTTATAATATCAAAAAAAATATCATGAGTACTTATAACAATTAATAATAGATGAAATTCAGCTTTGGATGTTATGAATGCGCAAGACCAAATTATCACAAAATAGATCGATGTAAAGGCCTTTGAGAATTTACATCGAGGAGTGCTTGTAATAACTAGTTATTAGTTTATAGATGTTAGTGATAAAAATCAAAGCATCTTAAAACACGTTTATCCATTTATAGAAGTAATTATAGGAGAATTTTAGATTTATAAAACATAATAATAGCAATATTTGTTACTAATGATTAACTACAAATTTATGGCTAATAAGAGTAGTATATTATTTTTGAAAATTTTTATTTCCCTTTTTCTCTTACACTGTTACAATAATTTTTACCTGTTGATTTAGGTGTAAAACTTTTGTATTTACAAGGGTAAATATTTGCTACTGGCAAGAATTTGAAAAGGATGTAAAATTTTATGCTTCTCTTTCTTACGCAACACTCCCATCTATACGTTCTCCAATAAACTAATTGAAAATAGTTGCCATGTATCAAATATAATTACGATGTAAGTTATTAGATTTTTTTCTGGGTAATTATAAATATATTGCTTAATACTTTTTCATCTTCAATTTTACATAAAAATCATAAGGGAAGACCTTTTTTACTATTTGATGTGGCTGTATTGAAGAAATAAAATAAAGTTTTCCATTATCGGTTTCGCCATCTAGTGTCGAATATTCGTAAACAAATGGTTATACCGTCAAAAGAAACGGAAAAACACGAATGTGCGTCGCCTCAGTAGATATCAGCTGAATTATTCGGCTAAAATGCCCTGGCACGGGCATACGTAGTCGTCGGTCCGCCATTACGACGCAGCCGAGACACGTTCGTCGTATTTAGTTAAATATTTTCGTTTATAAATGAGTAATAACGCTCATGAGCTCAGTAATCGACTTCTGAATGCGTTGGATAACAATTACAATGTAAGTTTCCGAGTTTTGAAGATCATAAATCCGATAAGCGAGTTTGATATACGGAAACGGTCTACACGAGCCTGTGACACCCGATTCGAGTTACAATTCGGCCTCTTGGGAGGTTGTCTCGAGCCTTCCTAGTGGCGTATGCCATGCCAATAGCGTAACAAGTCTCCTCGGAGATGCTGGATAGCGAATAAAGCAAGATTTGTGTTGAAAATGTAGTGTATGTGTGGGGATACGTGAGCGTGAAGTGCGATGTACGGGGCCACTGACGTCGGCAGCGCTCCTCTCGTCCCTCCGTCCCTAGTGCCAAATGTTTTGCAATGTGAAAGTATGGAATTGTGCCACGCGCGACCTTTCCCGCAGGTTTTTATCTGGTTTAGTTGTTAAACTCGAATGGGTGACGAAAATAATGGCAATGTGTTTTCTCGTACTCTGCAACCGTATGATTTGAAGATGCTTTGGGCGACGGTGTGTGAACACCTCATGTTCACATGGTGGCCGACACTCGGTTTCTTGCAGATTGAAGGTGTTACTGTAGGTTTTTATTCGTTTTCGTTGGTGCAACAACAGGTCAGTGCAGTTTTCGTAATATATAAGCATCCTCATGTGAATTCTAGGAAATCTTCTGGAAGAGGTTGCAATGGTTTGCTAATTTACTTCCAACCTGGATATTACAGAACATTTCGTTGTCATGGTTAGATTCTATTAAAAATATAAAATATTAAATGTACAAAATAATTTATTATAATATACACAAATATTTCATTATATTTAATTATCACTGAGTTTACGTTTTTATCAGTTTTCGGTTTCATATTATATTAAGTTCTTTCAATTTTTTAGTTATTTAAATAGCTATTAAAACATTTGAATCAACTAAAACTATTTGATAAACTTAATTCCATCACAATACCATGTGCTTTATATGACTCCATACTGTAGGTCTAAGGATGGTATATATATGCCTTATCTATAATGCATTATATCTAAAATATTGTATTATATTGTTATCTCTAACGTAGTATAAAATTTAATAAATAAAGGAGTAATATGTTTTGTATAAAGCTATTGAATGTCATAAACTGTATGTTTTGCTGTAACCAATAGGAAAACACTGGACTCAATTGTTGGTTATTCATTGTTGGTTAATCAGTAGATTAAAATAGAATAATAAACAGTTATATGATTTTAATTATTAGATATGCATATTAAGAATTCTAGGGACTGGTGAAGCCAATGTACGTTACAGATACCCTGCCATTTTGATTTTGGAGGCAATTCATATTTTTCCAACCAACCTAATAGCTTTTGTGCTGTAATATATTTAAATATGAATGAATTCACATTACAATTGTCAAAATTGTTAATATGTTAACTCCAGCACTAGAGATTGTTGCTATGAGCCAATGTCTCGATGAAATAAATTTGTTGTGTAAATATGATCCCAATCACTTATGTCACTTGGAAATTACACAATCACTAAGAGATCCAGTAATAGTTATATATATAAAGATATAAAAATTTCAGTCTTTCCATAATCTACTTGTTGATACTGAAGCTTTACCATAATACACAAACTGATGGGTAATGTAACAAGTATTGTAGTTTCTGCTAGTAAGAAAGAAGATCCATTCTTAATTCATTAGGTCTTACACAGAAATTGTGTTATTATTGGCAAATAGACAAACTTCCTATTTTGTTGTCCTTCAGTGAGCATAATTGGTTGTCTTGCATTCAGAAATCATTAATGATCACTTGCAAGTATCTTCTTTAAGTATGAACAAGGTTTTAATATTGAACTATTTTGTAGGTTTCTATGATACTCTAAAACTCATCAATAATTGTTGTTTTAACTAAGAACTTAATCAGAACCCTGTTATGACTGACATGAATATTCCTTAAAACCACCTTTTCTTTTTGTCAACTTTGTATAACCTGTGAGCCCATTTTATGTCTGTGGAGTCAATCTTTCAGCGATCCTTGCTATATAGCTAACTCACATCCATACAGTCACATGGGGTGTAATAATGAGGATATTAACAGTGCACAATATACACTTTAGTAAATAAAATCAATGATATAAGTATAATAAAAAAAATTAAAGATAAAAACACTATACTATTTAGATTTATTCCTTATTGATATAGAAGTAATAAATGGCCCAGTTTCTGCAGCAACCAGTTTATATGAACACTACTCGTGCAACCCATAGACATAAATAACCAAGTTTAGTGACTGAGAAACAGCGCACAGATGTGATTGTGTATCTGAAAATTAATTTATGAGGTTGCTATACATGATTTACTACTTCTGATGATTGATATGAAATACCTTATGTACATGGCCCTTGTTACTAAGGCAAAAGATTGTTTAATTGCAAGTAAAATTTGCAACTGAGGTTTGGAAAGGTGATATAGACAACCATATGACAATTCTATTACCAATTTTTAGTTCAACGTCCAATAAATATTCCAATTTCGCCATTTTCATTTTTGTTCTGTTTATCATTAATATAATATGTTTTTTATATACTATATATACTAATTATCTGCATCATTATCATTGTTCAGTTATAAATTTGTATAATCTTATATGTATCCATTTTTCATATGGGATTTTTTTAGCTATACATATATCCGGTACTATGTAGTATTTCCCAAATTCATGTCTACATGTTCTACTTTATATAAGGACCTCAAGTTCTAGTTTTCAAACTTATACCTATTAGCTAGTTATACCTAATAGCTAGGCTATTCCTTGTCTGCTAGTGATGTTAATAATTTAATTAAGTAGATAGTGTGCTTATTTAGTGCATTTAAAAAGGTCATCCCGAAATTATTTGTATCAATTTATTTTTCAATACGAGTCAAATATGGATTTTTATGTTGTAAAAGTTAATGCTGAGAATAATCAATGTACTTTTCAAAGTTTACATTTATCTTAAATGAAAGCAGAGAATTTTTCAATTTCAATTATAATAATTGGTAAACTGTCAAATTAACAAAGATGTTTAAAAGAATCAACAAAATCAGAAACTTCCAAGCACTTTACAATGCTGTCATAATTATTATCATTGTTATCAAAGTAATAATGCCCAAACAAGCAAGTTATATTCAATTATCAGCTGAAGTCTAATCTTCTGCCTTTAAGAATTATCTCCCCATCCTTCTTTTTTTCCCCTTATACATCTGGTAAAGTATCAATAAATCTATTAGTAAACAGTGTCTATTTCATTATTCTAGAAACTAGTTATTGTCTTTTTTCTGTTAATGTTTGACGTGATAGGAACAGTGGTTTTGTTTTTCTTATACAAACAAAATAATTATGGCCCCAATGCACCAGCCCAGGTTTACCAAAGTGACAGATTCAAATTTATTTGTATGAATGTGGTCTGGGTGTATAAACAAAGTATCTTAAATGAAGGTATCTTTACCACAATCCACCTATTAAGGTATACAAATATAATATTCCTAATAAACACTAATTAGAATGGTTTTGGATTACAAATTATATGACAATGGTGTTATACCTTGCAGCCAATAAGCCACTTATGCAACCAGGATGGTCATAAGTGAAAATATTATCTATCCATCATTGTTAACAGATTCATTAAGTTAGGTAAAAAATTTATAATTTTAGCGTAGTGCTATTTTGGATTCTATGACAGCTAGAAAATATCTTAACAACAAATAAAATAAATTCTATTAATATGGTCTCAATTATAAGCAATCATCCAACAATACATTAAAATTACAGCAATATTAGTAATATCTGGAAGTAACTGTGATAGAAATTGTTCCAAATGTTGCAAAATTCTTACAGTAGTAGGAAGTTGTTTTTTTTGTTTTAACATTGTATTGCTCATTGATTGGCAAGGATCGTAAAATGCACCGGTACGATAAACTACAACAGGTTATTCAATCAGTGATGGCTTTGAAATGAGATTTTGTTCTTTGTAACTAAGATTAATAGCATTTTGCTTTTCAATAGTTACTGCATCCAACTAGATTTAAGTTTTTTTTTTTGTCCGTTTCTGTTTAGTTTTATTCTCAACATACACTTAACATGCCAACCTCCTTTGTTGACAAATAGACAAGGTATTTATGTGAGGTCCATCTTACTGAGCAGTGTTATTCTCTATACAACACAGACTAATAACAAAACAAAGGTGGGATGGTTTACCCAACTACAACCCTCTTATGAACCATGATAATGTTATTAATCTACTTGTATTATTCTTATGTCACTCTGCTAGATATTGTTCTGTATGTATGTATTGTATATTCAAAATAAATATATATTGTGTCACTATGACATTATTATTAATAATATGTATAAAGACAATAAACATTTATATTTAGTCCTCTATTGCATCTAAAGTCACATTTCTCGGTCAAATAAAACATAAATTATGCATTGAGTTAGGAGTATGACTTATGCTTCTTAAGTAGCAACAGCAAGTATTATGTTCAGGTGAACTATGATAGTGTTAAGTGGTCAATGTATGTTGCTAATGCATCTGTTAGCCATTAGAAGACATGCCAATATTATACCAATCTCCCTCCACAGCCTTCATTGGTCTACTCTCCGCATTTGCAACTGCATCATTCGAACTTACACTGTTCACAAAACAGTTCCGCTATGTCAAATACACCTAATCATTACTCAACACTGGGTTCTACTTCACCAGGTGTTAATGTGCCTATATACAAAAGTTTTAGTTGATTCTTATAGCGATTATCCAGGTTGATAAGGCTGTGTTACTGCTAAGTGTTATTTTTCCCAGTAAATAATGAATGTTATTATTTAGGCAGCTATTCAGTTGTAATTGTATTATATACTAGCATACTGACCTCGCTTCGCTTCAGAAAAACTACGCCTTAAAAATGCCACCTGCAATGATGTAGGACTGTGTTTTTCTCGTTCTATGAATTAGAAATATATCTGTTATAACTTTTTCATTTATGGACTGATTACAATGAAACGAATTTTAAATATTAAGTGATGCTTACTGCAATACATTAATGAAAACCGTAATGAAATGACAAATAACTCGCACAAATGCTTACACAAACAAACAAAAATTCTAACAACTATCGTTATGGGTTCTATTGTGTTAATAAAGGCTCCTAATAATAGTTTTTCGCATATATCCTTCATGTCCTAAAGCTATGAGTTAAAATTTTAATATTTGCATAAATATAGGTGCTAAGCCCACCATTCTCGAATTCTCTTTACGTTCGCATTGCGTCCTATACTGTTTGTCATTTCTCTTACTATTGTTCTTGTACTGTCAATAATAATGTTAGTGTAAAGGGTATAAAAATAGGGCATAAAAAGCGGATCTCTTTACATGGTTTTCGTAGTTCCTTTTGGCACTAAAGTGACATTATTATTGGAATTAATTTATTATATGGCGGCATAAAAAGCGGGATCTCTTTACAAGGTTCTCGTAATGCCTTTTGGCAGTTAAACTTAAAGAGTCCATTAAGTGAGAGGAGTCTGTTTGTTACAAGTCTGCATCGAGGAATCGTCTTATAGTTTAAACTAGTTAAAATACTAGTCCAATTCAGGATTTATTATTGAGTTTACTACTTAGCGTTGACAGATTACACGTTTGACTTTTATCTTCATGAAATGGTCATCTCTTCGATAAATGGTAATGCAAATATGACAGAACAAAACCTAGGTACATGAGTTTTCCGTATTTTTCTTAAAAATTTGATTTGTATTTTTCTCATATTCTGAGTATTTTGCCAACCACCGCTTAGCGGGTGCGATAGACGTAACCTTCAGTTATCATAGAATGAGACGACCCCAGCAGTGAGACTTAGTACATTTAATGTGACATTGACTAATACTTTGACAAAAACGTGTCAGAAGCACAAACACAGCTGTTTTACAGTTACGGAAATGTCTAGTAAGAAATGTTGGAAATACAGTTTTTAAAATATATATTATTGTAATTAGGCTCTGTTATATAAGTATGAACTCATTTTAAAATACTTGGTCAGTGGACGTATCCAAAGAGTTAAAAATTTTCTTAATATTTAATATTTGTTCGTTATTCTGTTGTTTATGGGCGGTTATTTTTTGTTAAAATACAAGTTTTACTGCTTGAAAGCATTACATCGAAGAAAAAATTATCATAATAATTGTACTGCGTTAAAATATTTGTGGTAACATTCCAATTTTGGTTGACGTTTGTTAAATAACGGATGAATTAGCTGTTAAAATCTAATTATAAAAATAAAGACCATACTTATAAAACTTATTTTAATTTTCAGGTGGTCGACATGCAGGCTGTTAATGAAATCATATCTATTTTGGAGAAATTCAATATCACGAAAGAGCTGTTGGAGGTATATGATTTCACTACTATACTTATTTCAAATGTGCATAGTTTTTCAAATATTTCGTGAAGCTACATGTGACATATCTGCTGCTTAGTTGGTTACGAGAATGTTGCTTGCTAAACGAATGATCTCTAGTTTGCTTCCTGACTGAGGCAAATATATATGTGACCTGCAATTTGGTGTGTCACCTTTTTATTTCATACCAGCTGCAAGATAACTGAGTCCTAGTCCGAAGGTTTGCCTACATATCTCCTGCTCTTATTGTCTTGCTAAAAGAAGAGTTTGGAGGATAGTCCACCCTGCTGGTCCATTGCAGATTGGTAAAAGGGGAATACATAAATGTGGCTGCCGACCTGCATGAGCCATAGTGGTAGACTATGGTCTTGACCTAGCATAATCATCTCTCGAATCAGAATCTGGATGTCTATGGGACACTAAATGTGGATAGCATGAAATATTCTCAAAAGAATATGAAATTTAAATATTGCCTTCTATCCCCATATTGTTCTGAATCACATAGCCGATTTCATAGCATGATCTATTTAGCAACTAAATTTTTGAATAAATTATAGACAAACGGCGTAACAAAATATGGCATTCTGCACTCATGACCTCTTTCCATAACAAAATTATAATAATATGAGAAAGTTCATTAACTTTTTGATTTTAATATCTTATAAGTACATCATCACTATTCTTTAATGTTTTGCATGCATGTGTGATAATTCATTTTAAAAATCATACTAGTGGATCAAGACAAGAAAAGTTTATATCTAACAATGTTATGCTTCGCGTAACGACTGGTGTCTTATTTGATATTAAGGGAGTTTTCCATCTTGATGACCATGAACCAGTTAGCAGACTTCATGTACCTTCAGAACTTTATGGGAACCTCTAAGGTATGCCGTTATTCTCGCGATGTTTTCCCTCATCGCAAAAATTGATAATAATCTATTAAAAATAACAGAAAAATCAGAGGTACATAGATGCAGGATTTGATGGTGGAGAGACCGTAATTCTGCTTGCATTTTTCATAAGAATACTTGCTAGTTTTATATTTCAACAAAATCACATTGTCTCTGTTTCACCTCAGCCAACGTATCTTTGCAGACCACCAGACTGGGAAAGCACGTGAATGAGCTCCGCAGGAAGACCCCAGACCCCACCCTCGCGCGGCGCGCCAAGGTGCTGGTGAAACGATGGCGAGACCTCGTTATCCCCACCGTCGCATCACCCGGACACACAGGTCAGTACTTTCGTCAGGCCATTCGTACTTTTAATAACCCTTATGTTGTAACGCCCCGCCCTAGTGACTTTTTAGTATGTATGCCATTGGAAACCTTTGCTTTTTTGGTGCCGCACTCACTGTTCTAAACCGAAAATCCTCTGAAGCTCTGTTTCTCCTTAGAAAAACGAAAATACACATAATGACATAACAGGTCTGCTACATTTGTTCACTTGGGCCTCGTGTCTAAGAGCTGTTCATTGAAAAGGTCTCACTGCTGCAATCCTTCACTATCGGCCAACGTCTGTCCACTGTTGCAGATATTCTCAATCCTCTGCATTCAATGGCTAATGGATCCATTTAAGTCTAGCGCCTTATGTTAGAACTAATGTCTTTTATTGCCTTCGAGATTATGATAGGCTAAACCTTTATAAAATGTTTTTTATGCTTTCTGTTAACATGTTGGCTAACCAGTTACGGGACGTGTTAGTTCTTTCTCTCTGTGTCATCAACATGTTGCTGATGCATGTGTTTTTTTAGATGTCTGTAGATGACCATTGGTGACTTACACTTATTTTATCCAAGTGAAAAGCAAATTTTCCAAGATTTCATCCATTTCGATTTTGGATCTGATCCATAACTGAAACCTAATGACGTATGTATTCATCCCTCACACAAATATGTAGCAAATTACTTGTCCCATATTTTGAATGTAATAATAATATGCTGCGACCACTTGACTTGATATTGCGGACGTCACGCCGGTCGCGGTACTTGGATATTTCAACGCGGACTATTTAAATAACCCGTTAACCAATTGCTAAAAGACACTTAACAAAATAGGGCTTAATGAATCCGCGCTCCACCTCAACAAGGTGTTGGCGGCGCGCCAGCCGCTCCGCACGGACGGTTACAGTTTGATGGTGTGACCTGTTAAATTTTCACGAAACATCTTAGTTCCGTTTTGGGACATTTTTGACGTGATACTTAAACGGCCAATGCACGCGTTTGTTTTTAAGTTTTACTGTTGTTTTACAATATCGGTGCCAAATTACGTAAGACTGAAGAATGCGATGAACAGGGTTCTTTTAGAATCTGATAGTTATCGATGAATATAATAAATTTCTAACTGATCGCTTTCTATACATTACGGACATAATAAAAAAAACTATTATGAGGGCATTTATAACAATAATAGAACTTAAAACAGTAGTTGTTACAATTTTTGTCTGTTTGTCTGTGCTTTTGTGCGCGCTAGTCTCAGAAACGGCTTAACCGATTTCTTTACGGTTTCCACTAATGTATTCTAGTAAGCGTCACCTAATATTTGCAATCCGTCCACGTATAAAAAAGTTACAAATTATTACATGTATTTGTAATTATCAGAACAAGAAAAACCCTGTCCTAAAACATTTTGTAAGCGGAAAGGTAGTCTTTCTGAAGCGAAACGAGAGCATTCGCTGGTTACTAATGTACAAATATTTTATATTTGATATTTATTTTTGAAATGTCATTCATTAAGTCGTATTAGCTTCTCGTTTAAATTGTAAATGTTTGTGTCCTTATTCAGGTTCGAATAGATCTTCAGCGGAGCGCACCGTGCGGCGGCTAGGTGGGACACCCCTCACGTCGCCGGCGCTCTCGCGGGTACGTTTTGCGCCCTGGCAACCTTCGCTTAAGCAGCATTGCAACTAAAAATATTTTATTTATTACAATAATACAATTGTCATTCATTGCGAGCTCATTGCAACGACTAGAGTTTCCTGGCTATCCAGTTTTAAGTTACATGTCTTCGTTTCTTGGTCGTGGATTAGGTCCACGGCACACGTATCAACTCGAAGAGGGATCGTCACCGTATCAATTCGAGCCGCAGCGAGGTTCGTATGTTGGCCCGAGGCGAGGCGATTATCATACGATTTCGATCAGTGTGCGTTGCAGTGGGGAGTCTGATACAGAGAATACTGGACATCTCGAGTCGATACAGTGACGAGCCCTTTCCGAGACGATACGTGTGCCGTGTCCCTTAATTGGAGTTTTACAAGCTAAACGAGAACTTGACGTGTTTGTAAATTTATTTTATTCCGATTCCAATTTTTCCACTTTGTACACGATTTTAATTCAGGAAGAAGATTAATCACATATTATTTTTACGTCACCTCGATGATAACACATTAAACTGAACGATTTAATGACTATAAAAAAATACGAGATCACATTTCGTATCCTGTGACGTCGTTAAATTTGTCGAGTTGCTAATGTCTATGTTGGAGGAGTGGGATTCTCCTTTTTGGTGGGCAAACTCGCTGTCGGGGTCGGCTACCCGTGGTGTTACGGATGTGCATGGGCGACGACGGTGACCGCCCAACGACGGGGTCGGTCCACACCTTTGCCGGCCATTAATACGAAAAAAAAAATACAAGGTAAATTTGCTATAAGCACTGAATTGGCAAATATTTCCAGCAAGTGGTGAGCCCGGCGGTGTCCAGCCCGCGGCCTCCGTCCAGGCCAGGTAATACTTGCTTATATAATAGACTTATACTAACCACCATACAATTATACTTACCATACGAGTGTACGATGAGTTGCTGCCCTTTATACAATCATTGAAATTGTTGTATACATCGTGTGCTAATAATTTATGTTTGGTTTCATATTTGTGTACCCCAATATGGGGTGTGGTTTATACATACGTATTTGGTTTTTTCTATAAATATTTTAACCCAAAACGACATTTTGGCAATACAACAAAAGTAATTATCAGCCGTCTGGTGATGGGGAGATCACCTGACGCAACTCCCACATAACAGCCGAGGGAGAAGGGGCTAACTGAAAACCAGCGCTACACGGCTGCGCGTCAGTACAAGCTGAGTCGACTTCCATTGCCAGTGTAGTGTTTGTTATTTATATAAAAACATATATGTATATTAATGGCAATAAACTGTTTTTATTATTATATCTATTGTTAATCTAATACTCGTTAACAATCCATCGAAATCCGTGTGGTATTGGGATACTAGCTACGCGACCGCATCGCCGGACGGATTATGGGATTTTTGTTTATTGTATCATAATTTGGACTACTTAATTACAAAATTTGAACGCAATTCGCTTCGATAAAGTCCTGGTTGGTAAAAAAAAAGCGCGCCTGCCGACGCGACATTGATTAATCAAATTAAAAAAATATGCGGGAACTTCGTATTCGTTTTCTCACTACTTTCTATCAAAATAATATACAGAATTATAATTTGTAATTGGTTATTTATAAAGCATCTCTTACTTTTCTCATAGAGGGGGATCAAAAGCAAAATGTGGCACATGGTACCGAAATCATTTAACCTCGTGCGACGTGCTTTGAATCACTCGCTACACTTGGGATTCTACTCTAGAATCCTTCGCTTCGCTCTGGATTCAAACAATCGCTCTTACTCACAATACATTATATTGGTCCCTTGTGACACAATCTACTATTTCGTGTTGCGTGCTCTAGTACCTAATTATTTGCTCTGTAAGGTTATTTTGTAAAAGTATATATTTTTACGTTTAACACTGTTATTTGCGTACGTTGTAAACGTGCAACATGGATATTGTTGTATGTTTGTATTGTTGTATGTAATGTTTGTTTTTATTCACATAAATACATATGTTTTTTCAGCGTGGGGCGGTTACGAGTCTGACTCTCAGGACGTTATCCTGGTAGACGACG
>PDGT01000006.1:2141740-2151751 GCA_003671415.1 Megathymus violae | reverse complement strand
GAGCTGCTCGCCTTGCCGTACGTCGTCATCGACTGACCAACGCCCGTGCCCCGCGCTCCGCCCCCCGACCCCCATAAGTGCCCTTATGCTAGCTGTAAGTGCCCGCCACGCGCTGGACTGACTCGAACGCGCGCAACAGTCGCGTATTTATTTTTTAATTGTTTAAAGTCGAGTGCTGGAGTGTGGACTGTTCTCGCGCGAGTTGTGATATTATCGATTCGTCGAAGCGCGGCCGGCCGGCGCCCCGGTACCGCTCCGCTCCGCTCCGGCCGGCCCGCCCCGGGCAGATTCCCGACTAAGACAAAAAAAATCTCTACACTGTTTTCTTATTGAGTTATCTTGTTACCGAATGTGATTTATGAGAGGAAAGAAATTAGGTAATTAATAATAATAGGAGTTCCAATTGTATATTATACATATATATTGCTATATCAAGTCAAATATCAGATGCGAAGTGATTTATGACCTAGAAACGTCAAAACGAATTGTTACGTAAGTGAAAAATGGTACCTTGAGCAATTGACAAATTATTTTCAATACATTGTAGCGAGGCCCCGCGCTCGGTGGATCCGTCTGTGTGATTATTCGCTGGAGCATTTGGTTATCACGTGGCACAAACAAACTTTGAAAGTATGAGAGCGCTGACTCCATCTTCGGCGTTGCGTTTCGTCGCTTATTCAGTAATTGTGGAAGTCAGGGCATGCTTTCAGGTGTGCTATATAAGCCACATGAACGCTGAAATGTGAATATCAGTGAACTTCGAGTTGTTGAATTTTGGTCTTAATATGAATATGTATAATGTTGAACACAGTAGCCCATATACGAATGTCCATATTGCCCCACTGCAGGCGACTGGTTCCATAGTTGCGACACGTTTCTATTTTGTAAGAGCACCGTGCCATACAAATGTGTTCAGGAAATATCGTCTCGTTGTCTCGCTTCTTATAATATACTCCTTATAATGAATCCTTAATGTATGTTTGAGTTGTATTTCAAATAATGTTTAATTTGGCTCGAGTTAACCTTAATATTCTGCCGAAGCCATCAGTGGGACAACGTGGGCTGGTAATGAATGTGTGAATGTAGGTTTTTATGTACTTGTAATCTGACTATGTAAAAAATATATGTAAACATAACAGCCGACTGAATCACAAAAGTGTTTAAAATATAAAGGGTGTCTGTTGAAGCCGCAAAGTTTCCTAAGATCTGGATCGTAAAATAGCGATAGATCTCTCCGGTTGTACACCAGACATCCTGCGGACGTTATTCGATCTCAAAAGATAGAGACTGTATGTAATGCGACTTCATAATTGAAACTAACACGCTTGTTCAGTGCACATACGTAAATCACTTAGATTGTTTGTAACGGATCCGATTGCGTTCAGCCGCACGGTTATTCGGAGTATCGGACGGTTGTCGCGATGCGTATGTGCCCTAATTTTATAGATTTTCTCATAATTGTTATTAGTTTATGTTAGTTAACGAGCCAAGCAATGTATCCTATTGGCTTTTTGAAGCGTCCGAAAATTACTAGGGTAAGTCTTCGAACGGGATTCAGTGCGGTGATTCTGTAATCTTTAAAAAAAATAAACGGCAGCTTCGAGAATTGCCGTTTTGGAAATTTACAATAATAATCACTTTTAGTTAACTATAATCTCACCGCGGGTTCCGCTGTGACTTTGATATGTGAGTTTACAGAATTACCGTGCTGCTTCCTATGTTTATATCGACTTAAAACTCCGCGTTGCCAAATAGTATTTAGGATATAATTAGTTAACAAACAATACTTTAACACCCACATAAATTGTCTTTCTGTCCTTTCTTATTTGAGCTTAAGGTGCACTTTAGTAAATTTATATAATTTATGCATGAATAATAGAGCCGGCAATAGTGCTGAATATCGTATGAATTATTGAATAGTTGAATAATATTGCTGTAGCGACTTATACGTGATTGCCTGCACGGTTGTCACGAGTTTCTAAAACACTACGATTAACAAGTTAGGTCGTGGTCCCGTCCTCGAGACCTGCCGAGGCCTTAATTTTTATTTAACTAATAATTCACACACAAAATTGTAACAGGAAAAATTACAAAAGGCAACTATGTGTAAGGGTACTATTTATTTCATTGAGAAATCTCGTCCAGTAGACTGACAAAAGGACACATTAAGAGAAACGAGAATATCTTAGTGCTTACGCACACATACATATACTTACACAGTAAGAACAAGAAAATAAAATAGAAATTTAAGTATATACTAATACATACATAAAGTACATAGATACATAATGAAGACCTTCATGTAATGGTATATATACGATCGCGTATCACTATTTGAGTTTGGTTACAGAAATCCTAAGGATCCAAAGGGGATTCAATAGGCAATAGTTACGTCATACATAAGTTGCAGTACAGGCCTGGTTGCTTGGTCCTTGAGAGGGCAAGACAGATTCAACCAGAAAACGACCGTTACCTACACTTGATATTACATAATTATGTGAATGATATAATACAATACAAATATTCTTATTTGTATATCAAATACAATCATATAAAGTATTACAACGGTTATGTCTTTCATCGTTTTCCCTACAAACCAACAACAAACTACGATAGCCGAAAATCGGAAGTATAGAAGAAAACTACGAACTTTTCCGAACGACATTAATAAATCGGACTCTATATAAAATTGTAATGGTCTCGTATAAAATTAACGATCTTATTTACAAAATCGCGCGCGAAATAGAATGGCAATGTTTGCTTACACTCAATGTTGCCAATTATTTTTCTTTTTTTTTAAACTGCTTGTAATTACACCATTAAAGGTGTTTTTTGTTTGTAGATTTTAAAAAAGTAACAAATTTAGAAGCAGTCGGATTGATACCCTAATATAATAAATTGTTGCCAAAAATTTTAACTACTTTAGATTCGCTCGCAATCAATGCGTTAAAAACGCACCGATCGTTTTGATTAGAGAAATATTGAATTTATTATTATATCACAATAAATTACGTTTCGCTCAAGTCAAATTGAAACTTGAAATCTATCAGTTGGAAGAACATTAATTTTACTCATGTTAACTATAAAGATAACATTATCGTTGGATACCTACTAGCTAAGATTTTTGTAATACGGCTCAATATTAAAACCAGATTTTCCGTGACAACTGTATTAAAAAAATTAAACATTTAAGTCACAGATATAGAGTAGAATAGTGCCGATTGTCCTGGCGTGCCGTGTTGGCGCCAATTTGGAGCGTTCTGTTTTAACTTTTAAAGGCGCCGGTATCTTGGGTGATGTTGTCGTAGTTAGAAAAAAATTATGAGCATTGTTTACAATGTCTCAGTACTGTTTAGTGAAAAATCGGTAAAAATCCTCCTTTGTATTTTCGTTCAAAGTTCCAAGCACCGACAAATCCATACATAACATGAAAACGTTGCAAGTATGTCCCGTGTTTCCAATAGATCTCTTGTAACAATACGATTGTCCTAAGTGAGCGATCCGTCCACTAGTTTGACGTTTGTGGTACTGGAACGTGGTGTTGTAAAAAATTTTATTGTTTGTGGTGCATTTCGTACGATTCGTTTGAAGATGTGGACGCGTTTACATGTGGTCGAACTCTTGCAAGTTTCATTGTTGTGTCCTGTTACATTATTAGACTTAAATAAGTCACAAGCGAATTCTCACCGTTTTGTGTTGGCAGTCAGAAAAATTGTTAAATTGTAATCATTATGTTGGTTAAATAGGTTTGTTACATGTTAATTACTCGTTTGTGTAAATATTATGAGCTCCCACGCAAGCTCTCGAGCGTCGTGCAATAACGTGTGTACAGTTAGAAATAGAATATGATTTATTGGTTATTTGTGTCGCTCATGGAAGTAATTCATTGTGCACGGTTATTCTGTAATATCACAGGTGAAACTCGCAGTCAATACCGCGGTGAGATTATTACAGTGGTATTGTGAAAGTTGAATTAGTAATAATTCCATTATAATAATTTCACAGCGGAATTAGGTGTGAGTTTGATCTGTGACATTACAGAATTACCGCGATGGTTTGCCATTGTACAAAATGTATGGCACTTGTTCGATCACCGACCAGTAATCCACAGGGTTTGTTCTCCTATTGTTTAAATACCTAGTAAAATAAATGCTCATTCATACTCTCAGTAGGATTCCATCGGTGGCGGGGACATACATTAATGGTACATGACCAACAACCGAAACACGTCATAATAACATTTTTGTATCTATCACATATGTCTGACACGTGATAAATGTAAAACTAATTATAATTAATCAAAATGGCTGGGAATCGAGCCCGGGAACATTCGTTTGGCAAGCAGGACTACCAAACGATGCTACATCATAGTCTCAAATATAAACTTATATTTTTTTCTAGTTATAGTATATTCCTCGTGTTTTTGATTTTAATCTGGCCTTTATCAACGCGACAGAAGGATTGACGGATTCGTGGTTTCGCGATGTCGCATTTCCGCTTCACAGCATTTCCGTTTAAAGACAGTTTTCGCGCGACAGTGTCGCACCGATTAGACTTAAAAGTTTGTCAAAGATCTCTAGTGAAAATACTGTTCTCGAGATTTTCACGAGTGTGGACACTATATGGTAAGTAGGATATCACTTACAAACGAGTGTCCCTTCGCTTTACCAAAGATTTTAATGTTCTTACAGCAAACACACTCGCAGTATTAAAAGCCAATATCATTGTGATAAAGTATAAAACCCAAATAGTTAAAGGATTATTTAGCTTTTAATGGACGACATTCACCCGTTCGGTAGTCTGTGATCGGCCAAGTGTCGATTTTGGAACGATGTATGTGTGCGAGGGACATATCAGCGACGTGTATAGTCAAATTGTGTAGATTTATTTGAGTTAGTGATGGTTGTTTTTGTTGATAACGTTGTTCCAAAGACGGATCCATCGAGCCGGAGTCCCACAGAGCGCGGGGCCGGTGGCGGCTCCCGGAGACTGCCTTGTTGGACTTAATCCAAAATTTTGGTGAAATATAAAAGCAAAATATATGTGTTTTTATTACGATGCCATGTTTTATTTTACCTTTCGTTTGCCTGTCTTGTGGCGTGTTGTCCATCGATTTAAAGATAGGAAAATGAAGATGTAACGGTAATGTCGATTCAGTAATAATAATTCAATAGGGCTATTTAGAATATTAAATATTCCATTTACAATTTCATGTTTCGTGAAAGCCTTGAGCGAAAGCAGGACATCTTTCAATCTTATTAAACGCCATTTCAAACGTACCCGTGATCCTATGAACAATTTTTTATTCAATCAAAGGACCGATACATGGCTGACTTTTTTTTTATTTTAAATCCCAAAGTACTTATTTTTCATGAGGAAATCACATGAGACTGTCGAATAAGTTCGATTGTGCTAAGTCTGCAAGACCTGCAGAGGCCTACTACTCGGTATTAACGGCAATAAAACAAACCTGCTAGTGTTTATTCATTATTATAAAATTATATTGCTTGCTGTGTGACTTAGTGACATGGCTATTCATTGTAGTTCGCTATTAATAAAATATAATGAATTTACTTCGACGCACTTTCAATTGTAGATAAAATGACAATTTTGGTTATCAAAATCTGTTGATCGAGACAGAAACTGCTGCTTTGTCTGTAAACGGTATGGTAATCGAGAGATGCGTTAATGAGACAACTATGTGAAATAAGAAACGCGCCATCAGTTAATAAAGTTTATTAATAAAAATGTATCCTTTTTACACATGACACAACGAACTGGACACTGAGACGGGTAGGTATGTGATCAATAATGGCACTTGTTAGTCTGCTTACACTTGCTCTGTTACATAACGCGCTTATGACATAAATGTAAAGTTAAAGACAATAATTACTTACAGTAGACACTGGATTTAACTTACTTTAAATACAATGATCGTTATATTAGTTGGGTACAACAAACAACTTACAAAATATTCGTTGAGATTCAAACGTTACGAGTTTTTTTAAACATTAAGTATAACTTCACTATGAACTTAGGATTATGTTCTAGCGACAATTTTTACTAAATAAAAAGTGGCTATAGAAAATGCACCTAGTTCCCTGCTTTAATAAGATTCCCCCTACGAGAGTGTTGAGCTGAGAGCGTTACAATAACACTAAGATAAATTCTTCGATAATTAAAGATGATAAGTTTTAGATACATTTTAATGACACATTTGGAACCATAATGATGTCGGTTCGTCATTTTTTATGTTGCAAAATGTGTATATGTTTGTTTAATGATGATAAATATTTATCATCGCCTCATTATCATTTAATTAATGTTTACATTCAATAATAGTTTCATTGTATTTATAGCCATAGTGTACACATATTCATTCGACTTATTACAATCAAATGAGTTATTTATAATATAAAAACTTTATTTTACTGGCTATAACTTAGCATTATGAACCAACGATGCCTTAATAACTAACACAAAGTATTTCAATAAATTACTTTGTAAAAGTACTAAATGGTATTGAAAACTTAAATACCTTAAACACCTCAGCAAACCAATATATTCTAACGAAGATATTTCATTCGGAGTTCAACTAAGGCGACATAATATGTTACTGTAAAATCTATAACGGATGAAATATCTAATGATGGAATACGTTGGGTAGGAATTTTATTGAACTGAAAGTTAAGTTCAGACAAAGTGAAGTGAATTACCAACTAATATCACCAATGAGGCATCGTCACTATTGTCTCAGACCTCTGAGGCCAGCTCCTAAAACATAATTAACTTAGATGAGACATTCTATTTTTCTCATAGCGATCTTTAAATATTTTGTGGCTACATCACATTCACGCTCTTACTGCACTACATAGTTGTCTGTATTTTATGTCCTAAGACATATTCATTCGATAGTAAGTCAGTTTTGTCGATTTTAAATTAGAAAATGTTTAATTGATATTGAAACTAAATTATCTTTCGAGATACAAGAACAATAATTAATTGAATTTCAACGCAATTGAGTACTATAATGCTTTTCAATTTTCTTGACCGAATGAAATATCCCCTCACGATCAATCTCTTGTAAAGTACTTGATAATTCTATATTAATTGGTTTATTAGTGACACTATTTAACATGCCTTGAGCATTCCAAAACAAATCAGAAATTAATTTAAATACTTTATTAATGGCAATTTTTGTAATTAACAATCAATCAGTCGGAGGCATCCTACGCGTCGTGCGGCCCCCGTAGGGGGGCGTCGGCCAAGGTAGGAAATTTCGGACCCGAGGTAACCCTCTACGCCCAGACGTTATATTCAAGGGGGTCAACAGCCCCCTGATGCTGAAAACCCCGCTGTTGAGCAGAGGAGGGGGGTGGGGGAGTAATAACTAAAAACTATTTCACCTAGCCAGTTATATAAACTCCAAGAGTCCTAGCTTGCTCGATTCAGGACTCGATACAACGCCGTCATTACACTATGGCTAGCTTACTTATCTATTCATCTATAAACGTAAGAATGAAGACGGTCTACAGCTCGGCAGCGGGCCGCGGTGTCGCTACATGATGACGCAGGGCATGGCGCAGCAGAGCGGCAGGCAGATGGGCACGGCGGTCTTCTTCTCGGAGTGCTTCTCCTTGCTGCGCGCGCCGGATTCGTACTCGTACATGCCGCGGCCCGAGGCGTACGCGCCGCCGCCTTGCATTGCCTGATAGATAGATATTAGTTTAGATTTAGACCTTAGACGATCCCATAGCCCGGGTGGTAGTGACCCTGCCTGCCGGGCGACGCGGTCCCGGGTTCGATTATGTGACAGATAATTGTTTGTTCTCGGGTCGTGGGTGTTTGTGATGTCTGTCGTATTTATGTATGTCCATGCCGCCCGCAGCACAGGGAATTTGGCGTTGCGAGATACAAGAGCCATTTGAAGCCAAGTGGACTTGATGTGCCAGGATGCGTATTCGCTGTTAAATATATAAGTAAAACGAATACAATACATGTATTACCTACGAGTATTGTTTTTATACGTACTGTTTTATATACAATTCCAGAACGTACTCCAAAACAGTGTAAAGTTTGCTTTTACACACTTGGTAAAACTGGTACAATATGAGACATTTATGTTATCTTCTGAATGGTAGACGTACGCCCAACAGTGGTGCAGGAGGATAGTGATGACGATGTAAAAAACAAGTAAGTATTTTAACAAAAAACCCCGACTTCAACCAGAAGAAGGCGAACTTCTTGATTTCATCTCCTATTATTCACCTTTATGGGTGACATTTATTCTTCAAATTTAAATGGCACTAAACAGGAAGTATACCGTCTCAAACAAGAAATAAATTTTCTAAATCGATTATCGAATGACAGGGTTGTGAGCCAACAAACAAACAAAAATATAAACAAATGGAAAATGTCGTTGGTGTAACATTATGAGTCTGAGCATTATGAGGTTAAGAGGTTTAACATTTAAAAACTTTCGACATGAAGTTTTACTCACACTGGCCTCGTACCCGGCGCCTTCCTTCTTCGCGAAGGGGGTGTGTCCCGGGGGGTAGTAGACGGGTGGGCCCGCCACGTTCTTGCTGGGGACCACGGGGGAGGGCTTGGTGAGCGTCCCGTTTGAGGCCCGGCCCTGCGCGCTCTCGTGCGTCACCTCCACCTTGCGACGCACCACGCCATCTGGTTGTGTGGTGGGGAAACGCTGTGACGAGATAATATTAATTAAAACTAATACTCCTGGAATTCCTATTATCAAAATTAGTAAGAGAGTGTCTAGAATGTCGGTGCTAAACTTAAAATTGTTCAAGTTTGCTCCACATGTGGTAACCTTCGTGAATCTCTTTATCAAAATCGCATGAAAATCTGCACAGCAATTTTTGATATTATTTCGTTCATTAACGAAATCAACCAAGTCTTTCGTGCTCCTAGTGCGTGCTGTTGACCAACGGACAATGTTACCTAACACACCACCCAGTTTAATTCCAACGGTACTCGTGCGGGGCGATTGGGCTCTCCATCCGCCTGACCAATTTCCACCATCATAGAATCCACCGTCACATATTTTCACACAGTTACGACGCTAGGCAGCCAGCGCCAATTAAAAAGAGGTTCATCTTGGCGCGGAACGTCTCGATGATGCCTGTGGCAAATATTTTTAAGACATCAATCGTCCGTCCGTTTATCGGCTATTGATTTTTAAAAAAAAACCTTTTTATTTTTGTAATTTAAACTTAACACTCGATATATTTTGTTAATTTTTCATTCATCATTAAAAGTTTGGCTTTCAACGTCACATCGTTTGCTAATAATATCAGTGTCATTTAAATTTGATTGGTAACTGAAGTAAGCAGTACATGTACGTATCCTGTAGAGATAATTCATCCTCTCGTGTGTATCGACAGATAACAGATTGTAGGGTTAGAAATTTCAGCCACAAGAGGATCATTAGTAGACGCTGACGTGACGGAGCGATCTCTGCGATTGTACTGCTCGTTTTTTCAGCAAACTTTTCCAAATCTTTGACTTCAGTGATTTTTAAAATTCCACATACCGCCGATAGTAGACGTCCGGTCCTCAGTGTGCGTAATGTATCCATGTGAAGTTTATCTCGGCGCACGAAGGTGACGTGCGCCAGCGTACACGGCAATGAGTTGCATTGAGCGCATGAGCAATTCAATTCAGTGTCCCTTAACGTGGTTACCATGAGGAAGAACTGGACATTAGGTACAGTTAACGGAACATGGGTCGATGTACTTCTTCTATTGTACATTTTTGTAAACCTCTACCTTAGTATGTGAATTGTATTTATTTACATTATTCTTTGTAGAAAGGCTGCCTGGCAGAGGTCGCTACCTCAGCGATAAGGTCGCCTTATCTATACCGGACGCAACCTTTTAAATCACCGTATATGATTCAATATTTGTATTTGTACTCACAGCCTCCGGGAAGTCGGCGAGCAGGTCGTCCAGCCTCTTGGGTGGCTGCTGCGCATGCGAGGGGGTGCCGGGG
>PDGT01000006.1:2129587-2141717 GCA_003671415.1 Megathymus violae | reverse complement strand
CGCTGCGTCGTGTTCTGGGAGGAGTACGACGTCTCTGAATACTTGTAGCTCGTTGGACCCTGCACAAATCAGTTGAGAAACAGTGTTAATATATGCTCAGTTTTACATACGTTGGAAAACGTTATATATTTATAAATGAGGGTATACTTATATTATGAAAGTTCAAATTCAGCTAGCGACGATCGGTTCGATTCCCGGCCGGGGCAGATATCTGTGCGCCACAGATAAATGTTTGTTCTGAGGTCATGGGTGTTCGTGATGTCGTATTTGTGTACATACAGGAAATCCTAGTGCGGGGGTGTGAGTGTGTTAATGTTTATTATCATACCTTTAAGATTTTAAGTTAATTTCGTATTTGCAAATTAATTACCTGCACGTAGCCAGCGTTGTGACCTTGAGACTATGAAATAAGGTGCACCGTAGGCCATTCCTCGGTCCCAGATACTTGGCTTGAACACACAAACTAGGGCAGACCGAAGTGTGTCTAAGCCTTAACCAACAAACAATGTGTTAAACTCACATAAGGGCCGTGTCCATTGTGCGGCTCGAGGGGGCGCAGCTCGGGGTCTCCGGCGGGCGCGGGGTGCACCGTGCGCTCGTTGCCGTGCTCTGCACCCACGGATATCAGACGTATATAGTCAACGAGCTTTCAACTCTGCCAGCGAGACCACAGTTAAGGGGGGCGTGGCTAAGGTAAACTTGACTATCGCGTTCAGTGACTATGTAACATTTCATCGACGCGGTAAGAATTGTAATGATGAAACCATTGAAGATGATTTAATAAAATCTGGTGATCGGAGAATCCACCGTCGTAACTCCCGGATAACATCTCAGGGAGCCGGGAGTGACTGAAAACCAGTGCTACACGGGATCACAGCCCCGCTAGCACAGGTGGATGTATAAATGTAGTCTGTACGAACGGTACATGAAAAGTTCGAAGATATTTAATATCAATCTATAAGTGGATTTGTCGTAGCAAAATCGTGAAACTGGTTATTTCATGATATTACCAGTTGCCTATTGACTCTGAATTTAATGCTAATTAATGATTGCCGCTTTTCATGGTAAGTTCGTCCTAGAAGATATCATACGAGTACGTTCTGTATAATAAATAATAATAATAATCACTTTGTAGCCATATTTTTACATATTGTATAGTATAAAGTCTCGGATTCCCGAGAGAAACGGTACATACCATCGGTGGTGGTAGTGATTCGGTAGGTGAGACGGGAATTGCAGTGCGTACAATACTGGCAGCCCGGCGACGGCGTAGGCGCCGGCGGCAGGCTCGCGGCGGGCGCGGGGGCGGGGGAGGTGCTGCGGTAAACGAGAAAGTCCATAGAACAGTTCAGCATTGTTTAAGAGTATTCATAGATTATTTTAAAACAAGCTGCGTATTTGTGACATACATAATAAACACAATTTAACTTATAAAAAGTGCCAACTCACGCGCGCATGGCCTCCGTCGAGCTGA
The DNA here is from genome assembly GCA_003671415.1 of Megathymus violae. NCBI lineage: Eukaryota > Metazoa > Arthropoda > Insecta > Lepidoptera > Hesperiidae > Megathymus > Megathymus violae. The sequence continues at coordinate 2,140,243 of PDGT01000006.1, read as the reverse complement.
CGTAGGTGTGATGGTGGTCGGCCACGGCAGGCAGCGGCACGGTGGTCGGGTCCTGGTCGGCCGGCACCTCGTATGTGTACGTCTTCACCGTTGTCGTCACCTTGTTCATGGGGGTGCCCGCGCGGGGGAGCTGGACATCAAAATTATAATAATAATGGAATTAGTATGCCGGCTGGCTTATATTGAAACCCGACAAAAAAGAGATGGATCATCTGACGCATCATATTACCGTCGACGTCTTACCGGTTAAAGAGAAGCAAATGAGCCACCTCACTGTGACGCACTCTCTGAAGGGAAAATACATCCTTAATTAAATTTCACAAACTATGCATTTTCTGAAGTTAAACTATTAACTTATCGATAAGGATGATATTTTGCGCCAGACGTGTTGTCTCAATGGGAGGCGTTCGTGAGTTGAACCCTAGGGACAAATTTTTAACAAAAATTATCACGAGCACTTCCATGTTTGGGAAAGCACGTGAAGCTCACCATTTTGCTACAACCGTAGACAACGAATGTTACATACCGTGCCAGTGGATGACGTCGGATGGCTGCAGTGGAGACAGACCGGCTGCGGCGCCGCCAGCGGTACCGCCGGCGGGACCTGCGACGGCACCACGCGGGACTCTGCCGGCAGGGACCACAATAACACTGGTCAGCGAGCGCATTACTGGTATCACCATGAAAGTGTTTCATCGCGGTCACATCTAAATTCAACGGCTCTCTTATTAAATACTGCAGTACAATTACTATTATAAGATTTTAGACTATAGATACGTATAATAAATATACGTAAATCTCATTTAAGTTAACTTCGTTTACTTGATGTATGAGCGGTACAAGATAAGAAAAATTAAACGCATAAAGTATTTAATAAGTGATTTTAATTTTATGCAATATTAACTAAGATTTTTTCTGAAGTAATGCTACTGCAATAGATAGCACGCTGATTAATAGCTTCCTGAGTTAAAAGGCCTTCGAGTTGCAAAAGAAGCGACCTGTCCTCGGTGGACGGTTAGCGGCGTCCGTGGAACGAGCACGGAACGATGACAAAACCCAGCACACCACAAAATGTTTATTGATATCTCACCAGTTTTCTCCTCGCGGTACATCTCCTGACGCATTTCAGCTGCTCGTGTGATGGTGGGCGGCGGCGGACTGCCCCATGACGAGCTCTCCAGCCGCTCCTCGCGCTTCAAGGTCGAGTAAGCGCTGGATGGAGATTTGGCTGGGGTTCTGTGGACATTTATAATATGAAATAGCTGATAAAAAATGATGTAATGAAAAAAACGACGTTACATGGTTTAACAAAGTCATAATTAGTTTATAATTATTTAGTGACCCTGCCCGCCGAATGTGGGGTCCCGGGTTCGATTGACGACCCCGTAGCCCAGTTGGTAGTGACCCTGCCTGCCGAGCGTGGGGTCCCGGGTTCGATTGACGACCCCGTAGCCCAGTTGGTAGTGACCCTGCCTGCCGAGCGTGGGGTCCCGGGTTCGATTCCCGGCCGCGGCAAATATTTATGAGACAGATAAATGTTTGTTCTCGGGTCATAGGTGTTTGTGATGTGATAATTGTGTATGTCCATGCCACCCGCAACACAGGGAAACCTAGTGCGCGGGTGTGAGTGTGTAAACGTTTATTTATTTATTTATTTATTTAATCGCACTTAGTACCCTTAAATGACAAACAGTGACATTACAAAATTTCATATCTAATAACTTTGCGGAAGAGAGTTCTCTTTACCTAACAGATTATTCACTATTGCTTTTTCAAAAATAGAATTCGACTATTACTACTATTATTAGTACTATGTCGTACTTACCCTCTTTTGTAATCGAAGGATGTACTCTCAGCCGTATCGGATGTGTATCCACCTGCAATATATTTATGATCAGATCATACAAATGTTTAATTTAACATAAAAACGGGTTCTACAAAAAACTGTCTATCTACATCTAATATGTATGTAATACTTTACTCTCCATCTGAACTGTAGTATGTTGCAATTATAACAGTTTACAGAGGGCTTTATCATGTCATAAACTATTGTAGTTCTATCAGACTATGGTTTGGAGGCAACTTACGTTTGAGATAACTCATATTTGCCTTGCGACACTCAAAACTATATAATTCATACTAATATACATGTACTTGATGAAAGCAACATTAAAACAAACATCTATTTTATACAGTCAGTGTTCAGTTAGATCAAATTATATGATTCAACATTCACATCTAGCATTCCTTTATTAGCCAGTCGAGACTCGTAAGTTGGTATCGCTTTAGCTCAATGTTCGATCTAAATATGTGAATCTTTTGCTCCTAAGCGGTCAGAGTTGGGAACGGCCGAGTTCAAATTTTATTCAGAACTTTGGCTCTAGTAAACATGCTACATAAATATGATGAGTGATTGAAGTTGCATGCCGCGTCATAATTTCTAACAACATAACATATAAAAACTTAAATGAATAATAATAATAATGAATTAATGTTTCATGATGTATGATAATAAAACAAAAATGCCACTTTGTACCTAGGTTCACGTTACCACCGGTGTGCAAGTTTGTCCACAGACGACCTTTGAACGAAACGAACATGTCTTATAGAAGTGTTACCAGCGCAAGAGTGTAATTTACCTTTTTCTTATTAATTTTTGTGTATATCGAGCGTCGGTACTACTAAACTACGTGGTCACCATTACTTTCTATATTCTTAATAATCCATCTCAAATATAGAAGATCATACTAATTAAGTATTCGTTTAGTTTTACAGATTTACTGCAAGAAAAACGACTTGAGTCTCTTAATTCAATTTTATTAATTAACAATTTTCAGTCAAAAATGCTGCCAGATTAAAACTATACAAAGCTTTCACTAAAGAAATACCAAGCACAGTCATGCGCCGGTTATAAGATATGCTTACTCTTATACAGCTGCCTCTCCTGGTCTTTCTGGAGGTCATCCAGCAGTGAATCTAACTCTTCGACGTTCTGCGTCATCTCCTTCGTAACTTTAGAACTCTTCACTTTCGAGTAGCCTGGAGGATTAAAATAGAAATAAATGTACAAAGAACCAAGTCTGACCAAGCGCGAGTAGTACTTGAGTTGATTAATATTTTTAATATTAATTATATCTGTCAAGATTGACTAATTTACTTTTACTTCCCTACTGACCACTTTAGTGTAATGAAATGCTTATGTTTCATATTTCATGAAGTAATTGTTGTTTAATAATATGTAGAATCATAAACGTTTAAAGGTTTTGTCGACAACGATCGATCTTATCATTCAACTGGGTGGTCATTTCGTGAAACGTGGGCAGTTTATGAAATGGTTGACAATTTCATGATATTGTCTATTCTACAATTCTCAATGTTAATATATTAACTTAAAGTTATGGATTATGGAATAAAAATTAATAAATTAAACATATTCAAATGTTATTATTTAACCATAATAAATGGTTAAATTAATCATTACATTTATATTTATTATTACAATGATCTCACTATTTTTGAGATTACAGAGTATAGAATTCCCTTGCAGGTGTCGATGACGTGTCTGACTTACCAGGAGTGGATCCAGAGCCAGTCTCGTAGTTGTAAGTGCGCGTGCCTGTGGTGATGGAGGGTAGCTCGCGCTCCTCACGCTCGTAGTAATACGAGCTGCTTTCACTGGCCTTCGGGATGCTCTTCGGTGGGATCGTGAACTCCTGGAATCAAACACAATGTTCCATTACAATTTTCCAACACTTAATCAGCTTTTAGGTACATTATTAAGTAATAACGACTTAGTACAATGCTTTAAATGCTTTAAGAGTTGCAAGAGTTGGAACGATGTGTGATAGACTAGTGATTTAATTCTGTTTGATACTAATTTAATGTATAAATATAAATACTTTAATGAATACAATAATCGACTATAATGTAATCGAGTATTGTTCAAAACTTATTCACTCTTGACTGAAAGACACTGTCTTGTAGATGCGATTCAATTTACTGCATGTACAAGATGGACAACGATAAATGCAAACTTGAAATTATTTACAAAAATGTTGGTGCTCGTGAGTAATAAGTTGGACCTTCCTATTTGTTTGTGATTGTCATTGGCCCAGACAATAGTGTTTCAAAGTGGGCAGTCCTGTTCTAGGCGTTGCTAAACATAATATACAGAGATAAAATTTTCAAGTTAAGTGTAAAAGGTTTTACATACTAGAATTATCTAATTAAATTGATGTTTCTTAGCTGACAACTGAATTTACCTCGACAGTATGCAAATCCTTTCTATCGTATTTGCCGCTAGGGTGTTTCTCTTCTTTGTATTCGTAGTGATACTCGCGGGTGCCCTTGCCACTACGGCCCAGGGAATCTAGCTTACTGCCCTTCGGCAGCAGCTCGGATTTTATCATATCTGCAAGAAAACTCATGGTCAACAAACATATATCAAAAATTTTAACGGCAAAAAATATGTAATGGTTTACTGTAATTTTACTCGATTAATTTAATTTAGACTTACAAATTTTGATTATTTCTACGAGTCAAAATTAATGTATGGCAAGGCTGTACTTGTTCCTTATCTATTTTATTACTTATATGCGCTTACTTATACACACAAAACATTAAGTAGCATAGAAATAGAATTGAGATAAAAATTTAAAAAGATAGATTACTAATTAGCATGGTAGTTTTTGGAAGATAATCATAAAATCTGAAAGACTTGGATCCACTGTCACTTCAGTAAACTAAGCCGTTTCACGTTGGCATATCAGAATCATAAAATTGTTTATTTGTTAAAGACCTTTTATGTCACGTTAACAGAAAAGAATCCATCTTTATTGAAAAGTAACAAATATTTATATGTAGGTTTTGCGCAGCCTCTAACAGCCTATTGCATAATTTATGATTGCAACGAGTTTTTAGTATATAAGTTTATTGATAAAAGATGATTTATGACACATTAAAGTCGTATTAAAGTGTGCGAGGCTTCTCATGATTGAACGAAAAATAATACTAATCTTACCGAATTGTTCGTCGGAATAGGGTACAACGCCTCCGCTGGTGGAGTACTCCTTGTATTCCTTGTGCTTGCTGTATGATTTGGTCGCCATCGTGTTACTGTGCTACCGTGCTACCTGCAACAATAAACAATCAATTTAAAAAATATGTCAACTCAGTTTTAGAAAAATAAAAGAAAGTGTTTTAAAATGTGACTTAAGTATATGTTGTTTCTTAAAGTCGTCCTGTAAATGATTTGGTCATTACATGAAATCAGGGATATTATGGAGCTCCATTACCGTAACTGAAACTATCGGATATCTGAAATAAAAATATATCCAAAACCGTGACCGAATTCGATAAAAAAGATTCGAATAATTTCGGATAGCGGCAGAGTCTAAATAAAGCAGGTTATGTCTGGTTTACGCTGACCGAGCCGATCCATTAGCCGCATCGATCTCATTCTAGACAGTTTTTATTATTTAATTTGTTTTTCCTGTGATTATAATACCACATAATACCTAGTAACAAGTCAAACTTTGTAAAAACATTATTTTTATTTTCAAGTCGAAATTATATAATATCCGTGACTGAAATTATCCGAAACAATCGGATAATCCGAAATAATTTCATATCCCTAACCGTAACCGAAACCGGCAAATTATTATTCATATATTCGTATCCGAAATGTCATATTCATACATCCCTACATGAAATTAACAATTGCTCGATTGGACTACTACACAGTGTGTATATATAAATAAAACTTTCCGTTTCTAATTTCCCTCTACAGTTTATGTCATGTACAGTATCTTATTGAAAAATGGATTTGCGTAAAATGTATAATTATGGGTAACGTTTTTTACAATTCAAAATGTCGCATAGAACAGAACGACGACTAATAAACTACAATTCGTAATTATGGTTAAACGCCTAAATAGCTAGAAGGGTTTAAGGGTTTTTGTATATGCACCTCTGACATATTAACGAATCTAAGTGCAGTCGATGACTTTGAGAAAAGAAGAAAAAAGTGGTTAGTTACTTAGCCTCTGAAGGCTATTCTAGCTCGTGCTAACAGTGGAAGAAATAAATTAAATTTTATCCAATCGCTTCTATTTATTTCCGAAAATAACAAAATCAGCTCAAAGTCAAAACCAATGTGGTTCTCGATACAAAAGTAAACAAGGTGACAGAGATGGACTGGATAAAATATAAAATGGAGTGTCTGAGAAGATTTTCCAATGATAACTTCAACCAGAGTACTTCATTTTTTACTTTCACAAAACTTTCTGAGTTACTAAGATAATATATTGATATTTAAATTATGTTTTCGCTAGTGAAGAAAGCGATGTGGACCTGAATATATATATTTCGCGAAACAATAAATCAGAAGCGGTTGAAGATGCAGACGCATTAACGTATGAAACAATGTGACGACATTTTTGGATTTATATTATTTGGAATGCATTCTTTTATTTAGAAAAATACTGGCGACGGTGTTTGTTGCGATTTAAGGCAAAAGGCAGTAACTACGTATATGTGAATAGTTTATATTTTTATAATTATTATTCATTTATTAGCATGTAATTGTTATGGATAAAACAAACTAAATTTGTAGATGGGTCATTATTTTATTTTTTCTCTTCTGTATAACACACATATACCGATTACAATAAATAGTGGCAACATTAAATACATTAACGTAGAGATGCAAAGGAGTGCGGGACGTGGTCCGTCCACGTGATGAAGTTGAAATTATGCATGATATTTGAACAGCTGAGCTTTAACCCTGGCGCGCCAAATCTGGAGACATGTTTTGTGTCATGGTGAAACAAAGTTGTTATTGAACGTGTAAACTTTTGTTCGTTTGTTCTGCTATATCTATGTCAATAATAAAACTTTAAAAATATTGTCTTTCTACAATGAATGCAGAGTAAAAAAAAAACAGTCTCCGGATTATTAAAGACCAGTAGAAAGCAAAATTTTTTTTTAATTTGGTCTGTATTTGTGTAAACATAACGCATAAATTTTGAATGTAATTTCACTGATGTATAGCCGTCAATTGTAAAATGACCTTGTAGAACAGAAACATAGACGACCTCAAAGTTCCCACGGAAATCATTTTTCCGGTAATATAAATAAAACGCAAATGGAATAAAGTCTCGCCTATGTACAACTGCTTAAAATTTGTTAAGATGACAAAGAAAAATTATCTTAAGTATCTTTAGATAATCCATATTAGTATTTTCCGTGATTAATAATCGTACTAGCCTAGGGTACAAACGAGTGAGGGAATATATCCAAAGTCTACCGTACTATTTCTCTGTAAGATCAGGATTCCTCTTAGATGTCTCAGATCGCGATGGTCTAGGGCGTGCAGTTACACTGAATTGTGAAGTAGCGAGGTTTATCGCCTTTGTTAATTTAAAGTCTAAACGTTGGCTAAATTTTTATTACGTTAACACATAAGTATATAAAATTGTAATAAGCACTTATTAATTATATTGCGCACCGCTTGTAGGAACTCGGGAGCACGGATCGCACTGAAATATCGGACAGGTGTCGCTCACCCAATGTCTGAGTTCGAACCTTTTCTGTCTGCACTGTGAGTCCAATAAGTAAGATCACTTCATAAGTACATGTTTAACACAGTAGCAACCTACATATTGTTGTCAATCTCGTATGTGCATATCTTAAGGCAGAATAAATATGTTTATCTTTCTTTTTTTTTCTTTTTTTATCACTCTCTCCACCCCTCGTATTCCTAAAATTATAAATTTTGCTTTTGAAGGCGTCTAAAATACAGACGAAATTAAGTCTCCATTTTTTTCCATAGATAGACGGAAAAATAAGAGCACTTTGTTTTAAGTGACGCCATATATTTTAATGTGGTTATTAGCATAACGTAAAAAAATCTTTTGAAGCTTTTATTTTATAATACCCTTAGAATTATAAGAACAATTGTTATCTTACGACCAGCAAAGAAGCAGCTTCCCGGCTTGATAAAAAATAAATCTGTAACTCCAATTTTCTTACAATCACATTTTCACCAGAACTTGCCAGAGTTAACAACCTGAAGAAAATTGTTATTGTAAACAATAAATATAATTTAGCATGGATAACAATATAATTTATTTAAAACCTTATGTTTAAGTTTGACAATACGTAGAACTATACGATACGAGGGTACTTCGTAAACAATTCAATTGTTACAACTATTATGTGGGTATTCAAACATCTACTGTTGGAACAACTACATAGAACAGCTAATCTAAACAAGAAACAAAAACGCGTTTTTAATGAATAACAATTTCTTTGTTATAATACTAAAAAATACAATACAAAAAAAAATATACAAAATCTAATAACTTGTTCCAAATTTTAAAATATTCAATTCCACTTTCCACTTTTTGAAATTTTTATCCTTGGCTTCATGTTGTTCTACTGTTGTTACATATACTAGCCCTTTTTTACCAACCAATCAAAGCCCGTTGCCTGAATCACGGTATCAAAGTTTTTAAATCTCGCAGTATATATACAAAATGTCGCATATGTTATATCGGGGGTCAGTTGCTTTGAGGGAAACCAGTCGCCAAGCTGGTCTAACTTGGCAATCATTCCGATGAGACCGTCTGGTCTAATGTCCTTGTCGATTCCTGGTAGCGTCCGCTCCTGTACGATGCGATGCATCAACCTCAAAGACATACGCCATAGCCCTTCGGGTTAACGCGATCCCTTTTTGAATGTAACTTAAATACTTTTTTAAACATATTAAAAGTATATTATTTTTCTTTTATGTGAAAACGTTCTCCGTTCAGCCAGTTACAAATAAGAATTACGTGTGTATTGTGTTTTCATAAGTTTTTACTGTTGTGATATTATATTGTTTATTTTTATTTGATATAATTTATTTATTATTTTTTATAATTATCATATTTGTCTTATTAGACTCCTGAAACAGATTTCTAAATTAAATGAATAATACCCTTGCACATAGTTACCTTTTGTAATTTCTCCTGTTACATTTCTATGTGTGCATTAATAGTTAAATATTCTGATATTGAATATAGAGTTTATTATTGTAGTTAAAAAATATAAACTGTCCCAGGTACCTACGAACACCAACAATGAATATATCTGTACTATTAAATAAATAATATTTTAAAACAATTTTGGTAACCTGAATTAAAATTTAATTTTCTCTTTGATGTATTTCAATAAAAGTTTTGCATTTTTAAATTTCAAAATAAATCACGTAACATCGAAAAGGAACATTGTTACGTATTATTACTTTTCGGTATTGTCGCAGTGTCTATAGATTTTTCTTCATTGAGGTCCCGTCCTAAACTGACCAATCAGAGCCCGTTGCCTGAATCACGCTATTAAAGTTTTTTCACCTCGCAGCATATATACACAATGTCGCGTATGTTATTTCGGGGGTCAGTTGCTTTGAGGGAAGCCAGTCGCCAAGCTGGTCTAACTTGGCAATCATTCCGATGAGACCGTCTGGTCTAATATCCTTGTCAATCCCTGGTAGCGTCCGCTCCTGTACGATGTGATTCATCTACCTCAAAGACATACGCCATAGCCCTTCGGGTTAACGCGATCCCTTTTTAAATTCACCTTGTACACTTTTTTAAATAAGTTAAAAGTATATATTTTTCCTTCATATGAAAATTTTCTTTGTTCAGTTAGTTACACGTAAGAATTTAAATGTGTATATTGTGTGTTTTCATAAGTTTTTACTGTTGTCATATTTACTGTACGTTCTTTTTTAATTTAATTATTTTTTTTATAATTTTTATAATTAACAATAAATACATCTACACCATCAAAATTAATATTTTAAAATTGTTTTTGTAAGTTTAAATAAAATTGATAAATTTAATTACTTTAATGTGCTTCAATAAAAGTTTTGCCTTTTTAAAAATAAATCACGTAACATCGAAAAGAAATACCTTGAATATTCTTAATTGTTATTGCTTTTATGTATTGTCGCAGCGTCTATCGATTTACGTTCATAATGGGGTCCTGTACTGAACTGACCAATCAGAGCCTATGCCCGAATCACACTATCAAATTTTTTTAAACTCGCAGTATAGATACAAAATGTCGCACGTGTTAATTCGGGGGTCAGTTGCTTTGAAGGAAGCCAGTCCCCAAGTGGTCTAACTTGGCAATCATTCTGATGAGACCGTCAGGTCTAGTAACTCTTACGAAATGGTGGGCAAACGCTCTTCTAATCGAATCCTCAGGTTTAAACTTATTCGTCACCTCAAAGAAAAGCGCGTAACCCTTTGGGTTAGCGGGATTCCCTTTTGGATTTTAAAATGAAGATTTTTAATATTTTTTAATATTAAGATACATATCATAATTTTGATTTATCTCTCCCGACAAACTACTCTAAAATCTACCCGACTATTGAAGCTGTCCAAATGTATTTCTATCTAGCTGTTAGCCTTTTAAAGTCCACTGTTGGATATACACCCTGCGCGTATTGCTACGCCACCAACCAAAATAAACAGTGGCGCCATCTGTCGACAATTGGTCGTACCAACCCAGAAACCTTCGTGGGCTCATGCACAACAACTTTGCAAAAGACCATCACATGATCAAATGCATAGTTTACGATTCTACAAAGGACACACAGAGACACATTCA
>PDGT01000006.1:2084191-2129568 GCA_003671415.1 Megathymus violae | reverse complement strand
TATATATATATATATATATATATATATATATATATAGATATGAAATGCGTAGAACAAACCAGCCTAGACCGTCTGACAGGGACGCTGATTTAAATCTATAAGACGGTCCATTATCGTCAACTTCTAAAACGGGCAGTACAGATGTTACATGATGAGCGTTGAGGCGTATTTGTGACGCCATTAATCATCACTGCGACAATCATGATTCAATTATTATTATTCTATTGAACGACAATATAATTATTCAGTGAGACATGACAATTGCAACGATCTTTAAAGTTTACTAACCACAATTGTTATTCATTCAAAATTCACCAATTTATTCAATGTCATACAATAAACGGTACGTTTAATAGCCGACGAACGAGCCGAAGAAGCACCCAAGAAATGGTCGCCTCAAAGTTTGGCCATCTTTAATACCAAAGGCATCATCACCGACGCATTGCCGGAAATTTGCGCGGAAGGAACCGGCGGGCCCGCTTTTTACACTTATTATTACTATTAGCTACGAAATTATTTATTTTTATAATATAAGCTTAAAAACATCACATACTTATATCCAATTCGTTTTTTACGTTTCTACAGCTTTGTAACATACTCTCGTGCTATCATGCGAAATTTAGAAAAGAGTGTACAAAATATGTCAACTGACGAATTCCACTCGACCAGTCAATTGAGCAAAGTCAACGCTCGCATCACGGAGACTCTTTCACGAAGACAAATCTGCAAATTGGCACGGCAAATAACTTCCGATGTCAAGCTCAAACATATTTGTATATTATTATATACGAACATACATTTATATGAATCAGTTCTAGTACTGACGGGTTGCAAACACTTCCTCTTAATTAATTTTATAAAAACTCCTTTAAAAAGAGATCACGTGTTACGTATGAAACATTTCGAAGTAGCGTCGATCAATTTACTTCTTAATGCATTCGCTGCGTTTCCCAGACGCTCGAGGCCGATGAAATCATACACGGCTTCTTACCTCATTCACACCTTTTGTACAAACAAACGAATCATGCTGCTACTAAACTTCGTCCATAATTCCTTGGAATAGGAGCCCTCTTTCTGTGACGGATAATATGAGGTGATCAATCTAAAATAACTTGTTGGATCAAACGGAAACCAAAATAGCGACCCACATCAAAGTCTACGAAATTAATATGGGTGGGTTATCGGAACTAATTCCGCGGTTAGGAACTTAATTGGCTTTCGAAATAGAAATAGCGATTTACTTTTATGATGGTCGTGTAACGTAGTATGTGAAGTCACTGACTGAATTAGGAAATAGTTATACGTATTACGAACTAAAAATTGTATATAGTTACGTACTGGCTGGTGGAATACAGTGTTGGTGCCTACCTCCTAAATTTCAGTTCTTACAGCATAGGATGGGTACAACCGGGTTTGATTTTTATGTGACAAGTATTTGTTCTCGTATGTAATTCTTAATCTGTATTGTGACTTACAACAACATAAGAAATCCTACTAGAAGCACTTTTTAATTATTTTTAAATTGGAATATTTGTAAACCCCTTCTTGACCGCAACTGGGTTTACCCGATCTCGACATGCCTTTGTAACCGAAGGGTTAAACCAAACCACAACAAAAGTTTAAGGGTTCAACCCAAGGGTTAAAGGGTTAAAGGTTAACGTTGACCCAAGGGGTAAACTCTAAATTTGAATACATCAAACCACCAGATATTATCATCACGGTTAACCGTTCTACTGCTGGTTCGGTATGGCATGTTTTCAAATGAGCTTTACATATTGATACAAAGTAAACTGAGGATATGTCACCGGTAAAAAATGCCTTTCCAATAAAGGCTGTGTCGTAAACTTCACAAGTTGCGTGGGCGCCATTACATCACCCATTCAGTCAACGGTCCACCCACACTGGCTCCGGATGTGGTGGGAGTGACAAGGAGTTTTAATGTTGAATTAAATATATTTTTTTATTATTAGATTATTGATTCTGGATAAGGTGTTATATGTTCGTTAATATGTATTCCGTTCAGAATTTACTATAAGGTTCCAAAGTTCATTCGTGAATTACCTATTGGAACTTTTAAGCAACGCATAAAGTACAACTGATAGGTAAAGGATGTTATGGTAAAAGTTAATATATTAATGACAAGGACACTTGGAGATAACCATGGTGATACCAGTCTCGCGCACGTTAAAACATCATTTGTAATTGTTATGTTGTTTAAAAGATGTGCTGAGGAGTTACTTTCGTTTTTCTCAGTGTTAAGATTCTTTCTCGAAATGGTAGTAGAAGCAAAAACTGACGTGCGTTACTGTATTTATATAATACCTAAATAATTAAATGATTTTGAGTTTGAATTATTCAGTAAAACTCGTACTCTTCAGTACCTACCTACAGTACAAGTACCTACTTGACAGGAAAGTATCAGATGGTTGGATGATGGATCTTTATGAACAAAATTAATTGTTCGATGCTATTTCGCCGTCAATAAAATTGCTTAGAAACAATCGCTTAATCGTAAAGCAATCGGTTTCGATTTCAATGGTGTAAATTACGTATATTTTATATATACTTTTTTAAAAAGTAATTTGAATAGCATTTAATGAATTATAATTTTCTTATCAGCATATAATATTTTTTCTCATTTTACATATTCGCTGTATTTCTCTTTCGTGTGTTTTTATACTTTTCAATCTTATATAGTATTTCTAGACTACTAGCGACCCGCTCCGGTTTTGCATCGCTGTAATTTACTAATGAAGGAAATACGAAATGCGCTCAGTAACTTCGTAATTTTTAATGTCATTTTCATACAAAAAACCATCCAAATTTCCAACGTTTCCGGTGGATTTTCCAAAATTTTTTTTTGTAGAAACCTTGTCTTGAGAATTATGAACAGATCAAAAAACTGCAACGAAATCGGTCGAGCCGTTCTCAAGTGATTATCTTTCATACATGCGTCATTTGATTTTTATTTATGTGGATAGATACATGTACCTATAACTTGATATACTACTTACTACTAAAATGAAAAATTTAATTAAAAATTACAAGACAACAATTTTTAATTAAATATTTCATTTTAGTGACACTGTATGTCATAAAATTGCATAAACTGGAAGATCTCAAAAACCCAAAGAGATATAGAAAAAATCTGATATTACCTACATATATAACACTAAATCAATTTTATTATCGTAATAACTAAAATAAACTAAACAAATTAACTGTTTTCGTATTTCAGTTATTCAAACTTCAACTCGATGCGGTGAATGACTAACCACTTAACAGATGAAAGAATAATTTGTGTTAATTGCGTTCGCGTTAATTGGATCGACGTCTTTTGTTTTCTTTATATTTGTCATATTTTATTAATAGCTACTGCCATTATATTGATAGCGATATATCTCAGCACCAATAAGGTCAGCTAGATGTCTTGTTATAACTAGTATTTATATACCTACTTCTTTAACTATTTTCTTGTGTAATGCTTAAGTTGAATAAGTTTGGTCTCTGTGAAAATAGATGGCGTTGTTCTATTTAAAAATGCAGACTGTTGTGAATTGTGAACTTTTTACAAGGCTTTGAAATTTTCTAACATAAAAATCACATGCATTGAAGGCATATTTGAGGAAAATAATTTATAAAACTTACATAAATGCAGACTGTAAAATTATTAAAAATCTTTGGGTGTTACCATGGAACTGCAATAAAATAAGGATCTTTATGTACCTACTGAGAAAACCGAATTACAAAATAACAACTACTACAAAGTATGCATAAATGTAGTCATATCAGATATTATTTACTGAGATGCTAAGTTTATCCTAGTTACACGATATCAACAATTCTTGAACTCTGTCACAAATAAACATTCGTTCTATAAAAGTGACGACTTTGTGTGGTCTAACCAAGGATCTTTGTTCCTCTCCTCTGAATCCTGCGTTTAATTACTGTCTTCGCGAAAACGAGATGTCCAACATGTTCGCGTTTGAGTGAAAGAGAGGAGATGAGTGCAAAAATAAATGAAAAGGCAAGCAAACTACGGCGATGATGTCATGTTCGTAAGGCGAATAGCGGTCAAGGTACATCTGAGGATCGCGAGATATATCGAAGAAAAACATCCATTCGGTGCGCATTCTGAGGAAACGAGCCAATACACGACCGTGAGGTGAGCGAGGGAACGAGTAACGCAACACGTTTAACTGAATTTAGTACTTATTCATAACGACACGCCGAAGAGAAATCCAAGTCACGAAATCACAATCTAGAGATTCGAGTTCCGGATGTAACCGTACTGAACTACCTCTTTATATCTACTTAAACTTAAAATATGGGATCACTTCACGTAGTAAAACGCCTGTAGCAGTACTTAGCGATACAGATATATATAAAATTAGATACGATATATTATTAAACATATTTATATACGCACATTATACATATATAACCTCCTCTCCTACCGCCTTCGATGTTTTCTACTCTCCTAAAGGTCGACTGGCAGAGAATGCTTCTAGCGTTATGCTCAACTTTTGTGCCACGTCATTAGGTATAATATAGTTTAAATTAATAAAAAAAACAGAATGTTGATTATAATATGAATGTAAAGATACATTTAAACTTAATATATATAAAGATCGAAAATCTCTGAAGAAAATATAGAATAGTATTATTAGGGGCTGAGAAACCATGCACACATTGCAATTTCCGTGAGGTGACCTTTAGAAAAAAAATGGCCCATGTGCCTCGCTGATAATGCAACTTTTGATAAGTGCAAGAATTTTTTGAATTTTTCCAGCTGTTTCAGTTTATCCATTACAAAGAAATACATAAAAACATTTTCTCTTTATAAAATTAGCAGCATTGAGCAGCAGTATTCAGTAATAAGGAAATTAAAGTTTCTTCTTTATTAACTCACTAGCGGCCCGCCCCGGCATTGCATGGGTGTACTTTATCAATAGTTTCCGCAGTGTATGCGATGAAAGAAATTGTAAGCTTATTTTACACCTTGGTTCACGTTGTTGAAGTTTTAGCAAGGATCTCTTATTTTTTCTAGTAATAAATATAGCCTATGTTACTCAGGGATAATGTAGCATTCTAATGGTGAAAGAATTTTTAAAATCCATTCAGTAGTTTTTGAGTTTATTTGTTACAAACATACAAAAATACAAAGCTTTCCTCTTAATAATATTATTAGTTTAGTCTTAGTAATATTATAGATATAGATGTACATATAAATCCGAGACAAAATGTAAATAAAAGTTAACGTAATTGTTACAGATAAGATTTGGAATAGGATAGAAGTAAACGACACTGAGAAATGTTTTCATTAATAGTAATTTATTATGGTCCGCGAGAACAGATTCATTTCTCGGGATAAAGTTTCCTACAATATGATCCATAGCATAAAATAAAATTAATTAATTAAATTAAATTAATAATTAAAATAAAATTAAACTAAAACAAAATAATTAATTAAAATAAGTGTACATACGGTGCCTGTATGAGCATAAAAGCATATATGAGACGCACAAAGCTTAACACCAAGACGAAAGCCAGCAGATGACTGCAGTGTATCAGCGAAGAGCCACTGTAGCCGTTGACCAGATTCCCAACTGTAAAAGACCTTAATCTAGCTCTGTATATTTCAGGTGTATCGCGTATTAATTTATTTTTTGTTTGTATGCAAAGCAAGTTACCCCAACCTTCTTGCAGTTTACATTCAGATGGATAAATGGTATGCGGATAAGTCATCTTTAGGCATTTCTGGCATCCTCTAAGCATGCAACATCATTGTCTTCACCATAATGATGTAATATTTGACATTAATTCCAACATTAATGTCTTATATGGTGTTATTTTTGGAATATGAATTATAGTTACAAACAGACAAAACAAGTTGGAGTAATTAAATGTTTATATGAATACTGAGATGGTCTATAACTATATCTAAGTAGTACACAGGAGCCGTACTTTCTTATAACCTGTGTTGATGTCCTTATCTGATAACTTGATTGATCGATAGAACCATATTATCTTGGAAGGAATAATTAAGCTCTGCGATAGATTGAATAAACTAGAACTAAATTGAATGTAAGCGTTTATTTTCCTTTGTTCAAACTTAATAATATTCATCAATTCCAATGTATTCCGGCAATAAAATTAAATTACTTCCTTACAACTGACGAATGCTCTTTGCTACTTTGTTACACGGTAAAATCATACCCATGTTAAGGTACATGTAACTAGGGCTAAATTAAATGTATTTAGGGGTAAGTTTACATGTTTACGATATATGTAAGTTATTCTAGATAAAACTTAAATAGAAAAAGGGTTGAATAAAACATATAAAATTAATTTAGGAAGATAATTATTTTTTCTTAGGGCCAAATTATATTTGTTGTCATCTGGAAAGAATATTTAAAATTTGTTCGGCGGTCACGCAGCGTATATGAGGAGCTTCTGGAATTTAATGTTTACTAACACACCATTGCCATGAGTCATAAGCTAGATTACAGCTCAACACTGCGAGGAGATCTTCATGCTTTCAGCGATCAAGATAAAATGTTGACAGTTGGACATAGTAATTTTCTTAAAGCTCAACAAGATTTTTGTTGTAATACTACAAAATAACAGCCGCCATACGCTTGTTAGATTTTTATTTAGATTTAGAAATCAAGTGTCTTACCGGAAGTGAATGCTTTGGCGATTCTGTCACCACATACGGCATACATAACAATCGAGCAAATTACTCATAATTTAATGCAGCATGCAGCACAACTTCACAGTCACGATTCAATTTAAATCTCAATGAGTCCCATGACATCATGAGGTCACCCGACAGGTTGTTGTTCAGTATGGCCAGAACTGGGCCAAGTTTAAACAGAAATCGTTTATGTCTTATCTCCGTGTATGTCATCGTGGTATTGATAAGTTGTTTTCTACGGCATAAAGTCAAACACGAGGCAACGCAAAATATCCGAGGTACACAAATAATATTTTCTGCATTCATTAGAGCTGAGCTAGAGCGACTTAAGATCTCTTACGTTTTGTAATAATTTTACCAGAACTGAAAGTACCAACAGGAATTAATATTTCAATACCTTACCCCTATTTTTAGCCTTTTAGCTACTGTGACCCTTTCTTTGTTACTCAGTATCATCATAATAACAAAACTCTCTGGGAGAGGTTATTTGGAGCTCCTGTTTCCTACAACCACCGTTTACAATTCTCGGCTTTCAGGGCATATGGTCTTCGTTTCTATCTGGAATATCTCCTCCAATAGTCAATTTTCGTAACTCCGGTTCCATACTAATAGTAGAAAGCCATATTTTTTCATTACAAAGAGGTTCATTACGTAAGTTTACATAAGAGAATTGGTATACGTATCGTAAAAAATAATTGTTAATCAGTTAACAGGTTGTAAAGGTCACAAAATTGAGTGACGCTAACGACCAAAATGATGTCATAGGCGGCAGTTGAAGTGATGGGCACTAATCGGTCGATTAATTTCAATCAACCTTGTATAACCCGGCTCCACACGGCGTCACCGTCTATTCTACCCACGACGAGAAAGGACCAACGTCTTGTGTCAATCCATGAAGGAGTATAAACGTTCAAATGTTTCTCCTTCATTTTTTTAGTAAAACTAGTATCGAATTGTACACCAAGACTGTCTTACTAATTTTATGCCAATTAATATAATTTACATGTACATAAACTCAACTCATGAGCTTCTGCATGAAACTAGTGTTTCGAATAGAAAAAAAGCATAGGTAATCTGTGGTTGCTTTAGGTGAATAAATGTGAATTGACGTTTAAGGATACCTAATGTAATCATTCAAGAACTTTGAATACCATTGTCACATTATTCGATTAAATATTACTCAAAGTCTAATGTCTGGAATCCAGATAATGGAGCTCCAGATGCGCTAGATCACATATTGCAAATCTAGTAGATGCTAGATTGCCATTCATGTGATGAAACAATATTTGCTTCACAAGAAAATACTCCTTTTTACATATGTTTCAATGATTAGTTCTCCGCGCACGGATGTTAATATTGTCATTGGCGTAAGGCCGTAGGTGTGCAATCATTATGTCAGATACATCATAAATGTTGACAAGGTCGCACAGTCTCAGGAGGCGAGTTTTTATATAGGTTTAGTATGATACTAATCAAAATAAATGTAATACTTGAAGTTACGAGGAAATTAGTTTTCTGTGATAAGTTCAGCTCGTGGCGGAGTACGTCAAGCAAACTGTTGCTTGAACTTTGTCAGTATTTATTTATATATTTATATGATAAATATTTTAACAATTATACTGGTATTATAATTGCTATATATTTAATTTTTCTTATTATGAATGCTTGTCAGTTTGGATTTATTAGAATTGAAATAAAATATTTTAAACATCGAAAATTTTATATAGTATATGTTCAATTTAATATTTATTTAAGAAAAAACAGATTTCAAAATAAGTACAGATAATATGATCAGTTGGATAGATTAACTTTAGTGTTATTAACATACATGGGCGATAGTGACCACTTACCATCTGGTGTCTCGTAGGTCCGTTTGTCGACTACTTAAAAAAATCAACATTAATGAAAGAAATCGGAAAACTTCAAAATTAGGAGATAAAGCGGGCTAGATCTAGGCTAACGGGGGTTTAGTGCAGATCAGACCAAAATATGTCTCTACTGCATTGTACTGATAGAATATATCTTCCACTAAGATCATTGGACCATTGCTTTCATAAATCTGACATTCCCATCCCATCCCATTTTTAGTAAGTACCTTTAATATTCAATTTATTATTTCGGGGATAAATGTCGTACAACATCAAATTACGTAGGCGGAATCTAAAACATATCACCTCAGAAAACGAGCGTAACTCAAAGTTACTTTCAGTTACGACACGATCATAATTAGTAGTAACATTAGTAGTTTGTCCAGTACATGTGGGCGGATGGCTGCAGAATGCCGCCCGCCCACCATCAGGCTGCGGCCTACATTAGTTTTGTAACTCGGCGCCACTCCAACAGTTTATGTATGCCTAGTAGCTGTCGCTGTCTCGTTTGTTAATTTACATAATTCTGCCAGTGTGATTTACAATTTGCGTGTAATGTTTATAGAATTTCAAGTTCAGGCTTGCTTGAGTAATTAAAGAAACGGTTAGGGGCTTTTTATAGTTTTAAGCGACAAAGGAGTCCAACATATATCAAAGGCATTATCGACGCATTGGATTACACAGACATTGTTACTGAAAGTTAAAACATTTCAAGATTGCTTCTTGCTCCCCGTTCTCGAATCAGGTTACCAAGCTAGACAGGTGAAGACCTGCATGCAAGAAAACCGTCAGGATTCACCTAATTGGTACATAGCACAATGACTTCTAAAACGGGAACTTGCGTCATAGCCTAATCCGTCATCGTGCACCATGATTAGGGTGTTATTTAAGAACCACGATTTAGGAACTTAAAAATAGATGGAATCCCTTATAGCCCAATATTTTTTACTTCATTTACTCATTGAGTGTATTGCATTATAATACGAAATTATAAGAGTACCTAGAACCTAGAAGAAATCATAAACAGATTCCTTGTTAATGGATTAACGACATTCATTAGGTACAATTTGATCTCTTACAAGATAAGCGATGGTATGAGAACCTACATAGTATATGCCTGTGTCACACAAGTAGATGAAATACGTACAACTAGGAGAAAAATGACAAATACATAATGGACGACCCCATAGCCCAGTTGGTAGTGAACCTGTCTGCCGAGCGAGGGGTCTCGCCGTTCGATTCCCGGCCGGGGCAGACATTTATGTGAAGATAAATGTTTGTTCTCGGGTCATAGATGTTTGTGATGTCATATATGTGTATGTCCATGCCACCCGCAACACAGGGAATCCTAGTGCGAGGGTGTGAGTGTGTAAAACGTTTCACGTGTTTTAACGTTTAATTAGTACACTTCAAAACAAACAGTGAAAAAAAAAACAAATAAAAGAAATACAAAACAACTTGTGACTTCATAAAGATGTCTATCATGTAACCCAAAAAAGTATAAAAAACAAGAGAAAAAACACAAATACAGGAAAAAATAAAAAAGCTGTTTTTATAGCTTAACTAAAACAATCCTACAATAAGAATATAGATAAAGGAACGAAGAAGAAACGTGAGGAAGAAGAGTCCCCTAAAACAACAACAAAATAGGTAGTAAAAAATAAACAGGACTAAAAATACATTACCTGAGTAAAACCATACAGAACTAGATTTTAACATTTCTAACGAAGGAAAGACACAAAATCGAATATCCTAAACAAAATTCTAAAACACCACATACGACTTTGTGAACACCATTTTTACGAACACGATCTTTACAGCCATCAAGTATAAATTGCAATAAAATTGAAAGACAAAATAAAAAAATTCTAAGACTGATCAATCCGTGATGACTTAATGATCAACTGCGTTATATAAATGATTGAAACAGGATAATCACAAGGCATTTTTTTCTGTTACAGCGCTACGAATAATGTGGTGATTACGAAAGCCACACATAATCACATAATAATATTAGCATTAATTTTATACTTGCAACCAGCCGACACAGCAGAAGTTATTCAACAATTCCCATCAATACAGAATTTGTTAAGTACTGGTATAAAGCTCGCCCTGTACGATCCTCTCATGTAAATATGTCAGGAATTGGTCAAGTCGTTCACAAGTAAAACCATCACTTAAACCGCGTTAACTATTGCAACTCCTGTCCATACACCCCTACGTAGCTAACATTGCAGGGCACTTAGCTATAGGAATGAATCTATTACGACTTTGTTTACATTATACCTTTAATTTTATAATTCATACGCAAGAATCCTACCAGCTGCCCTCAGTAAAATCACAAATTTTTCATACAGAAAGTTTATGATAAATACAATGCGTCTCGCTCCAGATTCGTTCCACTGAAGGCCGAATACTGAACCAGAATAGATGTTGCCGGTTTTAAGCATGAAAATATATTTTTACATTTACGATTTCGATTCAGCTATTATAGTATAAAAGTATGTACTGAGGATGGACTAAAAGATTATGACGTAAAATTTTTAGCATTATGTTTTTTATACATAGAGTAAGTAAATAATTTTTTAAATGTTTGCCTACGAAATTGCAAAACGTTTTTTTATGTAAATAGCGGACAAACGAGCAGACGAGAATAGACGAGATAAGAAGAAAGGAAGTACTAGCTCTCAAGACCCCCAACCGGAATACGACGATTCGTCTGGCGAATGATTCGACAACTGCAACATTAAATAACATTACATGACCATTAATAATCACAAATATATTAGTATTAATTTACTTTGCAATAATCCGCAAGCATAATGTATGATAGTATATACTTCTATACATGCATAGAACCTCCCTCCCTCCCACAAAGCAAAACATGCATTTATGATAAATAAAAGTATATACCAACATACATACCGTTACCGACACGTGTTTCGCTCCGAAACAGAGCATCCTCAGATGTGAGTAGACTCTACGAGTGTTAACCGCAAAGTCTTTGACTTTGAATCACGTGTTGGTGACGGTATGTATGTTGGCCAATATTTAAACCAAAAAACCTTTACAATCTACATGGTGCATTGTGAATTTGTCATCGTAAAACGTGGTTCATAGTGACAACTTAAGTGACATGAATTCTCATACAAATAGTTGTAGCTAACTATATATTTCTTAGTGTTTAGTGAAATAGATTTATTGTAAGAAAATTTGTAATAGTTCAGTGGAGTTCGAACGTTTACACCTATGGAGTACAAAAATATTGTCGTCAATTAACATACGAATCGTTTGTCTCCTTCACACCTTCACAAGTTTCAAGGAGGATTAGTTCTTGTAGCATGAATGGATAAAACATGAATAAACACGTTTATTGTAACAAGTATTTCATTGAAGGTTCATTTCTTGGGACAACTATTGACCTTGTCTTGCATAATTCGTAATACACCTGATTGAAATTCCATAATTCTGTACCGTGCGGATTGTGATATCGTGATCGGTGAATGAAGTTGCGTAATTAAATAATACTGTATTGTTTTTCAACGAAAATCTTTTAGTACACATCCATATTGTGCATACACCCCATTTGTACATATATACATTATCGTCAAGGTAAATGCGGAATTGATATAAAAATATATATAAAATATATATAAGATATAAAAATATTCAATGCAATATTTATACACTGTATGTAACCTAAAATAATTTAACGAGTAACAAACGCCAAGGTTATCTGTCTCGAACAACGAAAAACAAATTTAGTACATAACATGAAACAGGTCAGACTTGTTTTCGCGTTAGGGTCGTCTGTATCTTTAGCTTTACATAGAGACTAGCGAATTTTAAAATCCTCTGTTTACGCTATCTGTACTATCAAGTTCAAAATAATTTTGTCAGTACACAACACATGTTTAGCACATCTTTTTTGCTTTTAGTATCATTTCCAAGAAGTGCTTTATCAAGAAGCAACGGCGAAAGTTACACCTCGGCACATGTTTTAAAAACAATACTTTAAATCAACACTGATATTTTTCACAACCTAGACGAAACTGGCTGCGGAGCTTATTTTCTATTGTTTTTGTCATTTACTTATTCTTCCACCTCAATTTAAGAGGTGGTGTCAGTGATGAAATGGATTCGAATTTTGCCAAGTATATAAGTATATAACCAAGATGATAAATAAATATATGTATATCTAATTTCAAACATTTGCTCTTGTAATCTCTGGTATCGTCAAAATTAACTATTTTTAACGATTATATGCTTAGACAGATTACCCCAGGAAATGAGTCTATACCCTAGTCTGAAAGGGCAGTGATGTAAGTTCCTGAGTCAGCAGCGAGGAAGCCCAGTTGGCAACGTGGCCAGCAGGTAGCGTTAGAAATAAACCTATAGTGGCGGTTCTGCGAAAGCTAAATTTAATTTGGCATTATTATAATATTCATAGCAGTACCTTGTGTGTCAATTATACGAGCGAGTGATTGTCAGAGTTAAGCAACTTGATCATTTGAGAAATGTAAGCCCTTTCGTGGCACTGTGCTCGTGTCTCGTACCAAGGCACGTCAAAATAGTCAGCCCCGGTTCAAATTGAGGTTCACTAAAACTTTGTTAGGGGGCATTCAGCCTAACTAAAATTTCTGACTAAGCACCAAATCTAACAATCTCCACGGGTGCAGCATAATTAAAATACGTGGTAAAGCATAGAGAATATTTTTGAATGCTTCAAATACACACACGGTCAACAAAACAAGTTCTTTGCTAACAACTGTTACCTTAATGTAAATTAGCTAGACATATTTAATCACAATTTTAATATAAGTCTGAGCTATGCCCTAATACAAGTTTTATATGTATGATTGATCCTTCCAATATTATCGGTATGACTTTGGAAAACGTTTCCGCAGCGAAAGAAACGGTGCAAGAGTGTTCATATTTATTACAAAGCTATTCGACCAATGTTGTTTAAATGTCGAATATACTTCGGAAATCAACAAAATTAATGTTGAATGGTGGATCATTAATAAATTATATTATTATATTTACTTAATCACGTATTCGAAGGTTCATTCGACTAATAAATAGATAACATAATCTTAAAATGCAACAATTTACGTGCAAGTTTTAATTTTTAACAATATTGCAAACAAAATTTGCCTATAATGCAAAAGCAAAATAAATCTCTGCAGTGTTATAATGATTTACTCATCGTAAAACATCCAAAGCTTGAACGTGTTTTACTTTCTAAACGGACTTGCGTCACGTCTCCGATGTTGGTTTTGAGCAATATCGAAAATACCGTCATAGCAGATGGCAAATTTTGTAATAAAAGCTCCTTAGTGTTGATAAAGTCTTTATTATGTCCTACAGGGTAGGCTACGGAGGACTATGAACCACCGATAGCTACGGTTCAATTCGAACACATCTCTTCTTTCTTCACTTCGTAAATGTACTGTAATAATTCGTCTGACACAGTCGTATCTGTTGCCTGTATTACGCTAACTCTTCATTTAATCATTGCCATATTATTACATTCAGAACTACTAGTACGAGATTATTAATCAGATTACATCAAAAAGTTACATTAATCACTCCTCTCCATTCATCCTTTTTTCACAACCAAGCCATTAGATGAAGTACAAATTATACACTTATGATATTTACGTAACAATAAAACTTATTTATAAACTTTATATAAATAAATAAAAATACAATGTATACGTAATTAACGCAACCGTATTACATTTCCTCGTGGTATAATTAATAATACTAATCAGTAGACTAAAGGTACTTTTAACCTTTTCAGGTTATAGGTCTATCTATCATGACTCTTTTGGTAACCATTTCTTTCCTTTTTGCCATAGTAGGCTTCGTTCGTATCGCCAACAGAACATATATAATATTGGAGTTCCATGAGAAGATACACAACTGTTGAGTTATGATATCGCCAATTTAAGAGCGGAGTAACGACTGTTTTGTGGCCAAATTTTAATAGTTCTCGAGCGAATATTCTGAGCATACATGGTTACACTTTGGCACATCTTAATGAGCCAAAGCAAACATAAGTGTTTGTCTAAGTCAAGTTCATTGACACTGATAACTAAACAAAATCATTAAGATTTCGCAGAGTTAATATTTTAATGTCATTATGACCTCTTACTTTTCCTGTACCTCTATAAGACAAAGACGAATGACCTAAGTTTACCACATCAGCATGACACAATAGGTTCAGATGATGCATACTTAAATGATTAATAGCTGGGTTTGTTTTTATTTCTCTGAAGTCACAGTTGTTCAAAATGTGACTTAACCTTACCGCTTACGTCGTTCTGCCGCAGTCTCCTTCGACCTTGACATCAATATGTGGGTATTTTTAATGTACCAGTTGCAGGGAAAATAAATAACACATTAATTCTATTCTAAGTATAATTCTATTCCACGTATTCCAGCCTCGTTTACTGCAAATGACCTTAAACGTTTAGTGTTGCGAAATATGTATGAAAGGAAGTCTAACTCACGGATCTGTTTGACGTATACATTAAAATTGAAAAACGTGACTTTCATAATAGTAACACAATAACAATGCTTATAATATACTTATATAATGTTCACAATAATAAATATTTTTCTTTCTTCCTATAATTAAACAAAATAGCGAATTAGAAAATTACAGTTATACTAAAGTCATTCGTTAACTGTAGATTGTATTTATAATTTTTTTTTAAACTGCCCTTATTTTTTTATTGTTTCTAGTAGAGTAACTTATTTATAACGTAACGATGTTTGTAATAGGTTCGCTCAAAGTTAACTTTATACAATAAAGCAAAGTTAATAATTATTTAAATGTATTGGACGTAAAGGCAGATAGGAATTAACAGCATTTTATGAAATACACTACGTATGTTTATATACATTTTACTTACGTATGTATGTATATATCCTAGACCAGGGATACCCAGTGTCCGATATCGACTCCTGGGGGTCAAAATCGGTTTTCCAGGGGTCAACATATACGACAACTAATTTTGGGGATCGACGAGGCCTAAAAATCGACCCCTAGTTATGTTAGGTGTTTTATTGGCTTTTGTAAGTTGTCGGATGATGGTGGATTTTCAAAGTAATTTGATTATAAAATCTGAAGTATAACTTCATATTGGAAAAGGGGTCTCTTGCCCAAAATTATTTAGATCTCCCTGCTGTAGAGCAATATCTACGATTTGGGGTAACTATTACACCAAGGCTAAACTTACCAATCTTAGTATAAGATACACATGAAGCGATTTTCATCAATTGTTCACTGCATAACTTAATTAAAACCTCACGATAGCGTAGTGTGTATGTAATAATAGTATTACATCTTTGCTCCATTACAAAATTCCTTAGTTCAATTTCGAACGACCATGAAAACTTTATATTATTACCGAACTAGACAGACAAGTATTCCACAGAATATTCAGTAAAAAAGAATTTCAGATTTCCGTATTATTTCCCTCCGAAATACCTAATAATATCTGGAATACAAAGCTTAGCTCCACTAGCATCAATCATAATAGCAAAGTCCTTTTTATAAAATTTTTACATGTATCATGTTAGTAAACGAAAACCAGCTTAGCTCAGTTTTTAAGTATTTATCTGATTTCTCAGCATCTCTATGATCCATGTCGATGGAGTCGACCATGGATAGGCGCCAAGTTTTAATATTAGCGCTCCCGAAAGCTGATGTCATCGTTTTCACACTGTTTACACGCGATTCGGTATCATATTGTTTTTTCGGTCAGGAATGAAAAATCTGTTCGGACTGTTGACCGGACAGACGCGTGCGTAATGCAAAATTGTTGAAAGCGTCATTTGAATAACTAAGCTTCCCACGCTTTCTTGAACGGAGAAAATAAAGCCATCAGTAAATGTGAAATATATAAGTATTCGTCCTTTCAAAGTGAAGTCTTTCAAGGTTTATGAAACACCTTTATTTGCTCAGAGATATGCTCTGAAGTTTTCGAGGATTATTTTTAAATATTGATTGGATAAGCCGTAATCGTAAAAGAAATCATCACTCTTAATAATAATAGCTCGGAGTAGCTCGAGTTTCCTATATTGACGGAACCACTGCATCTATGCCAATTGCATTTGGCACGGACAACGCGACGCCAGGAAGGTGACTGTAACACGTTTTCCTTGCATTCGTGATTAGGCCTGTTGTTAGTACCTCTAAGTAATATCATACTTTGTAATTGTTAATCATTGAAGTAGATAATTCTAATTTTGGTGTTATTGCCGTTAACTGCTATTGGCTCCGTACATTTAGTACATAATACAATATATCGAGTATCGGATCTTATAGAACTACATCATTGTTAGTTGTTATTTCCAAAGTGCTTACTTACAAGGATATGACATGTTTAATTATAGTTAAATACATATATAAAATATCATAAATCAGCGACGGATATGATCAGCGTTAAATGAATGTCTTTGAATAAATGGACATAAATAAATCTCGTATAATGATAAACATAAATTCGGATATCAAATAATTTCCGAAAATGTTATTACTCTGCGCATTCTTATTTTTTAGCCAGCTGGTTTGTTATTAAAAGATGAATGATTTATTCTTTCATAATTCGCTTAGGTCTTCTTTTTCCATTTCCCTCCCCACAACTCTTAAACGCGATGCAACATTGTCATGAATTCTGAACCTACAAAGTCACAACGAAAAAATAAAGTAAAATTCAATAAGTCTCATTGGTTCTATATGCGACTGTAATATTTTTTATATATTAATTCATCAAAATATTGGTTACATATTCAATTATTAGGACTTCTCAGTCTATAAAAAAAATTTAAGATTTTAAATTCACGGGTAATGACAAGAACAAAGACTATCGGCGTAATAAATATTAATTATCCCACTATTAATTATCAAGTTACGAATAATTAATACAAAAATTTTAAAAGCTGTAGAGTCAGCTGGCAAAAGAATAAACACAGTCTTTGGTAATTATTATTTTGTTGGTTTTAATTTTTTCTTAACAATTTTCCATTATATTTCTACAAGTCATGCAACGCTGTATAATTTTATTGCCTGACTCAATCCATGTTAATTTACAACAAATTCCACGGTTAATATAAACGACATTATATAAATGAACGAAACCTTCCTTTCCTTTTAGCCAACGTGTTTGTGATGCCTATGGTATTATTTGCCACTGGTAGCGGTGATTACTTACCATAATGGTGGCACGTCTGCTAAGTTATTGGCTATAGACATTAAATTAAAAATAAGAATTCATTCAAATAACGAACCCAAAATACATGCAACAGTGCAAGACTTATGCACTGTAGCGAATTGCTGACGCATAAAGCTTTGCGGTTATGAACATTTCAAACGATCGATACTCCCAGAAATAGCATTGAGCAATACGAGTAAACAAGAACAAGGGGACATTATATTAAAAGTCCTGGAACTATTTGTCATTCAGGTTTGAATCATCTTAATTATTGCTACAATTTATGACGCTTTGATTAAGTATGAATAAAGATAAGTGACGTAACAATAAATAATACATGTATGTTCAACTCTGGTTTAATGAAAATCACAAATGAACCATGACTTTGGATTATTTTATTTCATAATTACAACATTATTACAATTTTAGGGATAATTCCGCTACATTAGTTCGTTTCAGAACGCATTTGGTAAGTCAAATTCATTAACTACAATGTCAGAAGTTATCAACTGTTTAATTATCTACTTTAGAAGATTTAAACGGCGAAGGGCCTTAATCACATTTCCCCTTCGAAAGTGTATCCGTTTACCCAGTTTGATTTTTTTTCATGTAAATGTCCTATAAACGAGCAGACGAGTCTCCTGATGGTAAGGGGTCTCCGTCGCTTATGGACATTAGTAATATCAAAGGTATCATCACACTGATACGTTGTCGGTCAAGAATTAAGAAAAAAATAAAAATAAAGAACACGACGAGTCGTTTGGCGGCACACAGGCTTCACGAAAAGATAATATTCTCATTAATTACATTAATGAATTAATAATAATATTGATAATCACGAATGCGAAGCCCTATCACTAAGCAGGCTGACTTCTTTTCCCTCGTCGCTTCTTACGATACCCAGTTCTGCCAGCACGGGTCAGTATGGGATTGGGAGCCAGTATTCTAGGCCGCCATAATATGGCCAATTCACTCATTCCCCTATTTGTTTTCACTAGTAAGATCAGATAGAATTACATTTTCGAATGTAACAGTTTAACAGTTACAGGAAAATGACTATTTTAACCTCGCATAAAGCATAATAAAAAATACTTTTTATTTGGCATCGGAGAGGAAATCTTCGAAGGATACCCGGCCTCATTGGGGAAAGTTCCGTATTATGTGAATCCTACAACCATCCCGCGCATATGATAAAATCCAGGATACCATTTGTATGCAGAGATGCCTTTTCTGCGTTTTATTTCATGACTTCGTCTCAAAGAGAGAAATAAGATTTCTTGGAAAATATTTAGCAAATATGGTAAAAAAGTAGATTTCTAAGAAGATATAACTAGGAAGATTTATAAGACTTGATAACTTGTGATAACGTCAAGCGACTTTTCGAGGTTCACAACCTTGTCTTCCTTCGCTCATTGATGGTTGTCGTTGCTGTTGTCTAGTCCAACCAGGATCGCCTCTGTCCTGATCACCAGACCGCTACGCCGCTACGCCGTGTCCTTATCACAGTATCTACTGTTGCCGATGGAGTAAAATGTTTTTCAATCCGTGCGATCAGGACGCGCCGCTCGGTCTCTCATGTAGAATACTCCTTAATACTGTGCGTCATCTCAGTCTCCTTCAAAGCGTTGGCATTATATTATTATCTCGTTCCCTATCCGACACAGATATACTTCGAAATATCCAGGTCCGGTGAGCGCTCGTGTGCGCTTCTACGTGATATTATCTTAACATTTCTCCAGCCAAGCTTCAAAGTTACAAGATCACAGTGGCTATGCGTTATTGTACTTCTCTCTCTTCCTCCAATTATGTAAACCAACCGCTCAACGAGTGATTGCTAATGCGCCCGCCACCTGAGCAATCCTCGCTTAAATTTTTTCACGTCTCCTCTTACAAATAGAACTAACGAAGGAAGAAATTGTGCCAGGACAGTAGCCGCCTCATAACATAAATGAAGAATTACCTACCGTATACTGCTAACGGCCGATTTCTAGAACCCATACTGCTGGTATACATTATATATTTATAGCTGTAAAGCTACATTTTTAGATCTATAATCATCTCTATCTCATTCTCCAATATTACTTCGAGAAGTACTCGAACTATGACAACTAATATAATTACGAAATATAAAACATACAAACCTAATATTTTATTATTTTCGGTAAATATTTAACCGTATAAAATTTCAAGTAGCAGGTGGTAATAGTATAGTCTATACGATACAAGTTCTATTCGCAGGTATGTCAATTTATGTCTTATAAAAAATGGAAATTTATGGCTTGTAAACTAAAAAGACATATTTTAATTATTTGATCATTTACTTTCATAATCTAAATACCCTTTATTAAAGTGTAGAGAGTTCGTAAACGAAAGGAATATGTGACTAGTATTATAATTTCGCAAACACAAGTTGGCGACCACGTTAATTTAGAAAGGCGTTTTGCTGTTCGTTATCACAAGAAAAATAAAGACAGACTTTGAGCACAATACCGTACATACTTTCAACTTATCTCCGGGGCGAGCTTAATCCCATATATCACCCTAGACCAGGCTATACTCGGACATAATGGCGAGCATACATCTATAAAAGGTAATGTACTTGTCTATAAGAAAAAATCTAGTCTTACTTCCTTATGTTTATAATATAAATCACACGGTCCCATGAATGTCTTCAAATGAATTATAGTAACATGCATATTATCTAAAATTTACTTACTTCTAGTCAAATATCAAGACAAAGCAAATATGTCGATAATAGACACAACACTTAACACTTAAATTCAAAGCACTAGCAGTTATTTCATTATCATCACCACACTTAACAGAAATTTGCGAGGTTTTGATTACGAAACATAGGTATATTTCGATTATAAGTCGGATCGAAACTGCGCGTGCGATTCAAAAACGTTCGCGCGCGGAATGAAATATCGCCAAGTTCGCTAGGTACTTGTTGAATGCAGCGCGGGAAAACGTAAAAAGAAACGAAAGAGATTAATACTTCTATCTTGGTCACACACTCTTACTCGTTGTTTACGTTTGGATACATAGATGTCGTTAGTTCCATGAAGTTTTGCCAAGTCTAAGACGTTAGAAAAAGTTCAATGTGTGCTTAAGAGATGGCGGTGTGATCAAAAGACAGGATTGATTAATCTATACTAGTAATAAAACTGTAACTGAATTGAATACATACATCGATTAATTTTTAGAAGTTTCAATGTAGGTAGAGTTGGACGTCAATGTAAACAAATTTTATTTTGGAATTTTCGTCTCTGTACACGTACGTACACTCTGAGCAGATTTATATGATTCTAGGCAAATTTGGAATTCATATTATGGGTTGTATGTATGGATGGTATGTTGAATACTTTTCATCTTAGCGTTTTCCAAACCGAAGCAAGAGCGGGTTATAATATACAAATAACTAGCTAGACCGGCAGATACTTTTCTGTAATACATGTGCATGCATGGTGCATGGAACCTGATCGCAGCGCAGCGTCACTTACCGAGCCGTAGACATACAAAATACATATCATAAAAATTAGTTTAGCCGTTCTAATATAAAGATAACACTGCAATGAGACTGAATGTACAAGGTACCTATTATATGGAAATTTAAATGATGAATCCAGAGATCAAAACATTTTCAAATTTTAAAACAGTCATCCACTCAAGTAACACTCGGCCTTAGCCCTTGGCATAAAGAATTTATACTTTATATGACGGGCTTGATCAGTATCAACTATATTTTCTGGAAAATGGATCTGTTCCCGCTGAATAGATGAAAGCTCTTATGGCAAAAGGCTGAGTGCATTTCAGTTAGATATCTATTCTAACATATAAATAAAGAATGTAAAGAATAAAACTCACTTATACTTAGGAATCAACCCTTATATACCAAGTAAAAATAGGGGAAACATAATAATTATGTAATAACAATGTAAATTGTAGACAAAACAGATTATTCCTTTGGTCTCACTAATATAATAAGTCGTTGTTTAGTGTAACACATGTTTCTATTAACTTTAAAGTTTAATTTTAAGTATATTATTATTATATATAGGTGCTTTATTTTGCACATCAAATACAAAAACAGATCATTACGTATCAAGTAGGTACCCACACAAAAGGCTGCCTTTTCACTATGGTTATGGGTTCTAAAATATCTCACACGAAAAACCTTAGACATTCATAATAATTCCGTTGTGTAATTAAGAATAGAAATGTTCAAAATAATCACACTACTTCAGTAATCACTTTTATTATATATCGAACGTTTATTGAGAAATGATGACATAATTTTCAACCTCCATTCTGGCTGAGCGGTTCACTGAAGAAGTATTGTCCTGGTAGAATCTCTATAAAAGGAAATCTTCAACGCACACTACAGTAGTTTGTTTGTGTGCGTTAACGCAGAAACCTTTTATTCGAGCACTAGAGGATCAATTTCTTAAATTAACTCTAAATTATCTACGTTTGTTTTGTTTTCGTTTGTTAAAAGACAGTCTTTATAACAAATTTGTCGTAAATCAGAGATTAAATGGTAAAAGTGACTCAGATTGTACTAGACCGATTTTATAATTGTGTATGTACACAGCCGTACACAGGTATCGCTGTGTATGTGTGCGCAAAACGTAGAAGACGCGACGTTCGCAATGGAACCCAACAAAATATCGATTTATAGTGTTGTAATAATATGTCGATAAATTTATACCATACATTATTTTGTCATAGTAACTAATAATCAAATGGTTGTGTGCGATGATATTTTGTTTAAACGAAGCTTTATCTATTAATATATTAATTTAAAAAGGTTTAAATATATTGTTTATCACTTTTTATATCGATAGCTGACAAATGTGTAGACAGGTGTTGATAAGTGGTCATATGATACCATGCGATTACTATAATACATTTTAAGTCAAAAATTATTACTGTTAAAACTGAGGCACATTTATAGAAAAAAACTACAACCACATTTACATAAGCATGAGTAAATGCAGTCAAATTTAAAATGAATTACGCATATATATATATTACAAAATATACATAATATTAGTTATCAAAAATATTGTTCCTTCTTCTGTTGAAAAATTTATCATGAAAAAATTCTTCTATATGTGTGTATTTCATAGAATTCCTTCTAAACTGTTGGACAGAATTTAACAGAAAAATTTGCTGAACCCGGCATTAGTAGGCCATTCAACAATCGGGTGGATCAAGTCTGCCGGTCCACTAGTATAATGTAAATGTGTTTTACCTGTTTTATCATAAGGGATAAACCGACAGCGATTATTTATTTAACAAGGCAGTAAAGACATTTTATTTAGAGCAAAAAGTAGCGGAGCAAATAATAGAATAATGTAATTTATTCTAAGTAATTCAAACCTCGGATCACAGTGAAGAATTTAAATACAACAACTTTTAATTTCACTAGTGTGAGCAAAAGTGCAAATTACTTATTTGCAACTTAATTGAAACCATCAACATTGTAGCGACCACAATAATAAGTAGTAAGTAGTAAGGCCACAATAATAATGTCATTGACATCACGCACTACCTCACCACTGAATTATGTCACCATCATGCACTTCCAGTGTACATCGCTACAATCATAAAGCAGCACCACCTATCACTACCACATACAAACTAGTATAACCACTACTATGCACTATCACACAAACACATCACACATCACACATCACACAAAGGAAATGTCAGTTTTCTAAATTACTAATACTTAAGAATAGAAATTAAAAATTTGAAAAAAATATATTTCAATTGTTTTAAGCAACAAACGTGTTACTTTTATAGACTTACTATGAATCTAAATATTTATTTATCTTTAATAAATTTACCCATGTCAAGGGGGCTTGCTGTGTTCTGAACATGCCAAAGAAGCTGCAAGATTATTGTGAAGCTTATCAACATTATCACTTATTGCTCTCTTATATATTCTTAATTAATTAATTATTTCTTAATTAACCTTTATAACAACACGTATACAGCCAAGTCAATTCAGAAATAATTTTATAATAATTTATCAACACGTTATAATTAAATATAATGGTCGGTGATAAAAAAATATCGTAAAATTCAAATGCTTCGCATCCCTATTGCAGCATGAATCATCAACCCACATATTCCCGCAATGGTGAGATAATGCAGCTACAACTTTATTGGTCGATACGCCCATGCGGCAGTTAAATCCACCAATCGGAGGATGGTTCGGGGAGCGTCGGTCCCCCATGACGCCGGTAGTATATAAAGGCGACTAACGGAATTTTTCCCAATATTACCCGTTCGGCAAGCCTCTTAACCGGTCGCGCTGAACGTCGACTGACATAACTTATTAATTTATTTGTACGCTAAGTTCAACAAAACTCCATTAAAATGGTAAGTCGCCTTGTCTTATAACTTCTCTGTAGTTATTGTATAATTTTGTTTGCTTTTATCATTCTAAATTCACGTTTCACGTTAAAAGTGCCGGGAAGCCATTTTGTCGGCGTGACCGTTGTTAAGCCCACGAGGCCGGGTGTGATATTCTATTCTTTGAATTGATATGTTCTTACAGAATCTGTCAATTGTTGTTCTTTTCTTGTAATAAGTCTAGATAGATTCATAATTGTTTTTTTTATTTCCGCTTATGACGTTGTCAATTATTGATTTTATTCAAGGCTGCCATGCCGGTCAGACAGCCACGCCCCAGCTAGACTAATGAATTGACTGATAAAGTTTTGAACGTTTTTTTTACGTTTAATTCTTTTGACACGTATTGCACATATTTTATTCCAAAGATATTTAAAACTGATTAGTAAATTACAATTTATGCCCAAAAACGTCTGCTGACGTGTGACCTCACTGAAGGCTAGGATGATGTCACTTGTTTTGAGAGAAGCAACATAGTTGATATTTAAATTTTCCTTCACAACCACTTTCAATAATTAGGGTGATGACGCCATCAATTCTTTACTGTTCCATAAGTAAACCGTAACACAGGATAGTTTCCATAATGGGTTCATACTTTGTACTTTGTAGGTTGGTACTGCCGATGCCCGTTCGTTGAACCCTTCGTCCCTTGAGATTAATTTGAACAGCGACCATTTTTTTTTCCTATATATTGTAGTTTTTTCTGTGTATAGAAGAATGACTTATCATTAATAGGTCGTACTGTGGCACAGTGGCATCTGTTTGCCATGGCAACTGTGTTCTAAAAATATGTAATACATCTTTTTAGGAGATGTAAAAGAAAAGTACGTACATTTTTTTTACAGGAATGTTTCTATGTAATAGCGTTCCCGTAATTATACTTTCACATGCCTTTCGCCAATACGGCTTCTCGTATGACTTGTTATTTTATACTCATGTTATGGGAATTGTTGTTCTGGTTTAAATTCAAATAATTTATTTGATTAGGTATTTTGCAAATAAAAATATTAATGTCATTTTTAGTTTCGAATTACAGTAATAGTAATAATCATAAATGTGGTGGTTAGTTAAAATAATCCTGTAGGTCTGTTGGTAGTGGCCCTACATAAAATGAAGGGGTCCGAGATTGAATTTCTGGTCTCGCCGACATTTATGTGATGGATGTTGTATACATGGGGCAACATAGGGACTTAGTGCAGAGCAGTCTTTATATTAGCACTATATTCTGAACTTTATGTAGATTTTAAATAATTTTCTTTTGTCAACAGCGTGAGTGCATCTCCGTACACGTTGGCCAGGCTGGAGTTCAGATCGGTAATGCCTGCTGGGAGCTGTACTGCTTGGAGCATGGCATCCAGCCTGATGGCCAGATGCCCACTGACAAAACCATTGGTGGCGGTGATGATTCATTCAACACCTTCTTCAGTGAAACTGGAGCTGGCAAACATGTTCCCAGAGCTGTGTTTGTTGACTTGGAACCCACTGTAGTTGGTGAGTTTCAATATGGACATTCCCCCTAAGAATGATTTGTAAATGAACTGATGGGTCGTTCAAACTTTAATGTTCACACACATAATTAATTCTTCATGTTCAACAACAGTAAATCATCGCAAATACCAGAGACAAGATCCTGAAAACTCATTAAAATGTGGATTAAAAATTTGAAATTAATGTAAGATATGTTTGTTCACAGATGAGGTTCGCACAGGCACATACAGACAGTTGTTTCATCCAGAACAACTTATCACTGGTAAGGAAGATGCGGCCAACAACTATGCCCGAGGCCACTACACCATTGGCAAGGAAATCGTAGACTTGGTACTCGACCGCATCCGTAAGCTTGCCGACCAGTGCACAGGTCTCCAGGGCTTCCTCATCTTCCACTCCTTCGGAGGTGGGACTGGGTCTGGGTTCACTTCCCTTCTCATGGAGCGTCTCTCGGTGGACTACGGAAAGAAGTCCAAGCTCGAGTTCGCAATCTACCCTGCCCCTCAAGTGTCCACTGCCGTCGTCGAACCTTACAACTCCATTTTGACCACTCACACCACCCTGGAACACTCTGACTGTGCCTTCATGGTTGACAACGAAGCCATTTACGATATCTGCCGCCGTAACCTGGACATCGAGCGCCCTACCTACACCAACCTGAACAGGTTGATCGGTCAAATTGTGTCCTCCATCACTGCCTCCCTGCGTTTTGACGGCGCCCTCAACGTCGATCTTACCGAGTTCCAGACTAACTTGGTGCCCTACCCACGTATCCATTTCCCCCTGGTCACGTACGCGCCCGTCATATCCGCCGAAAAGGCCTACCACGAACAGCTCTCCGTCGCCGAAATCACCAACGCCTGCTTCGAGCCCGCCAACCAAATGGTTAAATGCGACCCCCGCCATGGTAAATACATGGCCTGCTGCATGCTGTACCGTGGTGACGTAGTGCCCAAGGACGTCAACGCCGCTATCGCTACCATCAAGACTAAGAGGACAATCCAGTTCGTCGACTGGTGTCCGACTGGTTTCAAGGTGGGCATCAACTACCAGCCGCCCACCGTGGTGCCAGGAGGTGACCTTGCGAAGGTGCAACGTGCCGTATGCATGTTGTCCAACACCACCGCCATCGCTGAGGCCTGGGCCCGCCTGGACCACAAGTTCGACCTCATGTACGCCAAGCGCGCCTTCGTTCACTGGTACGTGGGTGAGGGTATGGAGGAGGGAGAGTTCTCGGAAGCCCGTGAGGATCTGGCCGCTCTCGAGAAGGACTACGAAGAGGTCGGCATGGACTCCGCCGAGGGTGAAGGCGAAGGAGCCGAAGAGTATTAAGCTGTATAGCGTAACATGTACTTCTTCGGAGCACTCACACCGATACATTCCGGTGAAATGAATAAAAAAAATATTTAAAATTCTTGGTATCATTTATTTTTTTTCATTTATCGAAGTTATTTAAAACTTGATTTCCTAGAAGGAAGCTAAAATCTTAAATATTGAACCATGATATTACACATAATTTTGTATTCTTATTTGATAAATATACAAATGGGGCACTAATTCACGTTCTTACAATAAATAATTTTACTACCAGAGATATTACATACATAAATATATACGGAGTAATAAGCACATCAATCAAAGTAATTGTAAAAGCAACTTGGATTGAATATGATTGCGTTAATAAGGATTTCAGTGGTGTCGCACAACGCCAAAACGCGACGTCGCGTCGTTCTAAATATAAATGTGACGTGCATTTAAGGGGACGCTGTAAATGCATCGCAGCATATTTACTGATACAAAATGGACTGTCGAAGCGTTTAGTTGTACATAGGTGCCTGGGCACTCGGGGCCTACATAATTACATTAACTTTATAACAAACTAGCGGCCAGCAAACTTCGGATTTAATTATGCTAATTTATACATAGCTTATGTCCATCCAGAATAATGTATGTCAAATAGTAAAATATATTTTTAAGTGGGTGCCGAGGGAGATTACGTTCCGTGTATTCATAAACAAAATTCGCACTAATTACAGTACATATAGATCATAAATTAAAAAACTAGAATATATGGAGATAATAAAGGACGAATCGACTTCTAGTTCCACTCTATACATTTACTTTTCCGAGTTTTGTTACCTGTAATAAATTGGGCTCCAGGTGAAGGTATATTAGTGAAATAGATACTAAACAAAACTATGCTACTTTCTTTTGTATAGGTTGAAACTTTCGATCTATACAACTATGAACGGATGACTTTCTTTAGCGATTTCACGAAAGTTAAAGATTCAAAAAAACGAGGTCAATCAGCTCGTATATTGTCGTATGTTTGTTCCTATTATATTTAGTATTAGTGTCTAAGAAACAAATGTAATATCGCTATAGTTTCTTAATTTAAATCGCTGGAAGTTTAGCATCACCGACTTATTAGACTCCTCAGCTAGTGTAGACTTATCTATTATTTTGTTCTGTGCCTCGGCCTTTAAATATACAATTAACCATTATGAATCATGTCAAGCATTCAGTACAAATATTATTATTATAAATGCGTCTATAATTAACTGAATGTATCCTAAACATCTTAATTATAATTGAATGAAGTTATCTAATTCGATACATACTTTTTTGGTATTGTCTGTTGCCTATGCATCCTACATAAAATTCCTTTTAAATCCTTGACGACATCCTACATAAGATTGAAAGTAACAAACAGGTCCAAGATCGTCAACTTGCCGACAGCGTGGGCAAGCGGCCTAAGTGCTTGACATCATAACGTAATCGGACCGTATTAGGCACTTACTGGTTAACTACGCCTCGCCGTATTTGGAAGTGATATAGCTGTACATGTGCGCTGTAATTCTGTCATATCACACGACGTATTTATGAGACAGAAGGACTGGGTTTGTTCTAAGGTGTTAACTTGGATGGTAGGTGGTAAAACTATTATTTCCAAGCGTGTATCGTGCAGTAGTTATCCTTCGGGTTCTAAATTGTCCTTCTGCGCTCTTATGTGCCTCTAGAACAAACATTTTGTCACTAAAATAAATTTCATTACTGTGTGAAAAAAGGAATCCATGGATATTAATTTATGTGAAAAGAAACCTCAGTAGTCCCCCCTCAAACCTAATCGAAAAAACCAATGCAGTAAAGTAAAATCATCAGCATCAGAAGCTAAATAAGGGCGCCTGCAGCTAGATCTGTTACGGCCGTATGTGAGATATTGAGTTTTAAACGGAATGAAATTAGATCGAGAGCAAGCTTACTTCGCTTTGGAAAATTCCGTAGCGACAGATCCATTTCCCTCGCCAAAAATTCCCTATATGTGGACAACATAAATTGTGCAATAAATACAACAAATTTGGTGTAATTAATTCGCATTTTTATTAATTTCTTGAATTTAAATTCAAATTCAAAATCATTTAATCATATAGGTATTCAGTAAATACATTTATATAATAAAGAACACAGCCTACATGTTGATCTTGGAACTTTCGCGTAGTTCGTCAGCAATCAATAATGGAAGTGGGCACATATTTTGCATCCAAGTCCGCCTGCTTGCCGCTGCCTAAAATAAAATGAAACATATATATTTTGAGCTATATAAGCTTTAATCCCGTGCAACTTGATTCATTGGTGACAAAAATGTTAACTAGTGAGACCTCTGTAGGGGTTTTTGAACTACTAAAATTGCAATGTTTGGCGATAAATCTGAGCAAGAATGTAAAATTAAATCAGAAATGTGTTTAGCGGACTACTGTTGTCGGGCAAATTCAAATGTCTTGACGGGCTACATTGTGGCCCACGAAGCCTGAGGTTGGACAGCGGTGATCTAATGTACAGAAACGCACTAATGATTTAGTTCGCGATCTACATACTCTGCAGTCGCGCTAGGTTTACTTATCATACAGAATAATACGTAAAAAAAAACAGAATATTTTATAATTTTATTTGTATAATTATTGTCATAATTGTATTTATATTTTTACATTCAAATTCCAACTAATCGAACTCATTATTAAATGGTAAGTCCTGCTTCCATAAAAATTAAAAGCACTAAGCAGTTGTGGATTTCCGCGGCTTAGAATATCAGATTAGACTATTCATTTCGAAACATTGTTTCAAAACGTAACATTTCTGCCAAAATTATTATGAACGTGAAATGTAAAAAATCTGTAAAGGCGATCTCGCTCCGTACATTAGCAGACGAGTCGCGCTATTATTGTACAATGTTTGAAGTTAGAGATCGTTGAACTGGTTAAAATTAACCGCGACGGCTTCCCGTCTCCGTATCCTAAATGTTTTATGTGTTCGTTAACTTCGAGCTGTTTCATATACTTCTGACATGCTTTCCCGGTGGTCCATAAAGTTCCTAAAATAAAGCCGAAATTAGGGTATTAATTAGCAACGTGAAATCAGGTAATTTAATTTTATCAGGAAACGAGTAGATAAATCAATTGCTGATAAATCGTATCAGCTACCCAAAGACATCAGTAATACCAGAGAGTTCATTGATACCTTGTTGACGGAAATCGATGAACGCCCGTGATGAACGGCTTCAAGTTTCAGTCCTGTACCTTTTTCCCAGGCCAAGTAATACATTTAGCTTATTTTACAACTCTTGAGAAAGCGGTTAGCAAGGCTCGTGTTTAATTTTGGTTGGAACATGCTTTATATTTAGGTACCTTTAATTTCGTTAAAATTGTTCATTAAATATACCATTATCATGTCTTTACTGTCTTATGTAACTTACTACTAATAATCTAATATATAAAATTTTCGTGTCACAGTTTTAGTTACTTTACTCCTCCGAAATGGCCTGCCCGATTTTGATGAAATTTTAGGAATTTTCAGTAGGTCTGAGAATAGGTTGCTATCTATTTTTTATATTCATAAGTGATACGGGTGGTCAACCCCAAATTTTATTTTTTGGACACAATTTTTTATTTTTATTTTTTTTATGATGTGGCATTAAAAATACATACAACCCTAAATTTTCACCCTTCCACCATCAAACCCTATTTTTAATAGCGATATTAGTAATTCAATAATTTTTAACCCAAGTCCGTAACTGTTTAATTACCACTTGAGCGACGTCTACCGGTGTCACTTCTGACCCAGTAAACAAACAGCACGGAGTAGGGACGAGATCTCTTTTCTCACTAACAACACTTTCAGCCATTATTATTATTGTTTACACAGTTGGCTGTTTTGCGTGTATTAGAGAATCATTTCATTATAAAAATATTTTGTAATTTTAACCAACTTCTGTTTGGGAAGAAACAACCGTTATATCTTCTACTACCTGAATTCAAGTTCCATATTAGGTGTAAGTTTTGCATATATGTTTACAGTTATATACGTTCACATTTGTGTCTGGTGTAAAACTGTAAGCAAATAGTTGACGATAAATAAATAAATATCCAGCCCCTCGTCCGAAAGGTGACCGGAATATCAAAGCATTATTTTATTTCTTGCACGAAGGTCATTTTAAGTTGTGTTACTTTAATGTAGGTGATAAATAAAAAAAAACAATTTAAAACAAACATTCATGTATTTATTTGGTTTTCAATTTATCATGTAACGTTCTTCAAACTCCCCGCGACTCAACACGACATGTAATTATAAAAATACTGAAAATATCAATAAAATGATGTGATGTAATCTAATTACATCATAACCCTTAGAATATTGGAAGTGATAAGACATAATTATATATTTTTAAATTAATTACTGTTTATTGACATAACGTTTTGGAAAATAAGATTAAATCTATACAGTGTAGAGCAAAAGATTACAATAAGTTAATTTTGTTGAAACTGAATCAGATACGTTTTTTGGATTTTAAAACGGGCACTTGTAAAACTGAACCACAGTACATTTAATTATAATACATATATTTTTGATCTCCATGTGGTTGAATAAAGCTTATTACCAGTTGCTAATTGCAACACTGAACGGACTAATATTTAAAAAAAAATGAAATGTACTCAGACTTTTCAATTGTATACGGTTATGAATACACAGCCATACGAACCATGACATCCATTTAATATTTTGTAAAGACATGGGCGGAATTGATTCGATTGAAACACTTCCAGATACTTAGTTTATCATATGTAATATTCAATAGAACTCGATTTTAGAATCCAAAAAACATACCAGTCTCCAGATTGTTAAACCAGGTTTACGTCACCTTTTGCTAGACAGCATGTCACAACACGTCTAGGTCAATTATTTAGGTAGGTAATTATCTAACCTATGGCACAGCTGGAAATTAAGGAATCATGGCAGTAGCACAGGGTAAGTTTAATTTGTTTATAATGTTTACAATATAAAAAAACATAAACCATTGTTTTATGTGTTTCATTGCACACCAGAGAAGTTAATTTTAATAAAATTTGATAATATCAGCACGTAGTGTACTGGAATAGATCTATCAACGTTTTCTTAATTTAAACTATTTCAGCAATTGTACAGCGCATATACAACTGATAAGAGCCAGTTGAATAAAATATTGCATCTCGTCTATTACATTAATAGGTTACACCGTCAAAAACAATTCACTTTTATTATTGCAAACTATTCCAATTACAATAATTGTTGTAAGTCGGCAAGTTATAGCCATCAATCATTAATGACTACAAGTGTGACGTAAAATATTTTTGATTAGTATGTGGAGCTCCTAGGCCTTGTCCCTAGTACAGAAAAGGATTCTTATTTTATCTTAAAATCGATTGTAAAGTATATATCGCACGGGATAAGCATAATCGTATTTTATGAGGTGAGAGTTCAGTATGTCCACGGATTTACCTGTAAAGCTTGCAAGTTTTCAGTTCCAAATGTATTTTATTGAAATTCAGGATCGCTCAAAATAATCTAAGTTTTTCATGTTAATTTTTCATCACAATTCAGTATGCAGTGCAAAAGTAAAAGATATGTAATTTTCAGGAATTGTGTGAATTTATTGCTGCGAATTAATTAATTATTTATTAATTTAAATAATTAATTATATAACACATTAACTCAGTAAATTTATTTTATATTTTGGCTATGGGAACGTGTAGAGTATTTTGAAAAAAAAACCAATAGCAATCGGTCCAATACATACCTATGATATTTCGTCACACAAACAGTTAAAGAAAACAGCGAAATGAAGTAAAATAATTAATACTATATCAAGTACAATATTGCTATTTATTGCAGTTAACCACGGTAACTAACGCAGGCACCTGGCAACACTAACGCTATTTCATAAAAATAATCCCACATATGCACCTTACTTCACAGTGTTGCCCACATAAAATAAGGATAAATTTTCTACATAAAATTTCTAGCTTCTCTAGTATTCCTATATACTATATAAATAATTTTATGTAGGTATACATAAAATAACACTAACTTAAATTTAAATGATTCTCCAATATACTAAAATCGTTACAAATATAACTGTTGTAGGATAATTTAAAAATTAATGTAATGGCAGCAGCGGAACCGAGCTCTTTTGTTTAGAGGTCTGTAATTTTTTGATATTTTGACAATATGTTAATCTGACTCGACGTGGACCCTTGTTACAAACGGTGGCCGAATAAGATAAACCTAGGAATTGAGGACAACATTTTAGCTTGTGTGCACAGGCAGCCTCATGTGTAAGGCTCTTCACGGACCATCGACTTTTGGGAAGCATCGACTTGAAAAAGATTTATCGTTTTTTAACGCTTTTTAGTAATTTTATTCTACGATGAAATGCCATTCTTACCAGGTTCTCATTGCGCGATCAGGGACATGATTCGCCTGAAAAAAATCTACTTGACTGATTCGCGGCTTTCATTCTCGACGATAAGTAGGCACCACGGTAATGGTTGTGCGAGTCATTGGACGTTTCACTTGGGAAAATAAATATTTGCCGTTTGACTAAAAGAGCTGGTTACTGCCTCCTCTGTACACCTATAAATAAAACCAGGAACCCAATGGAACACTTTTACAATGTTAATAAAGCATCGCATTCACTTACATCTAAACGAACCAAATTTTAATTGTATGAAAATAAGGAAATTGCTAAAAATGTCCTCATATATATATTTAATTATATTTACTCTTCAATTCAATTTACGTAAGTAGAATGGAGCTAATTGCTTAACTGCATACGACCTCAGCCACTTTGTTATTGTAAGCAATTGATTCGTCGGCGGTAACGACGCGTCTGCGACCTAAGTGTCAACAACTACGCCTTAAAATTTAACACGTTGGCGACATTATATAAAACACAAGATATAAGTTAGTCCAAAAACAAAACGTTACATACCTAAAACATAAAATAAATTTTACAATTAATAGTACCTACTTCTGTACAATAATTACCTATGAATCGTATATAAGTGAACACTCACACACGCAGACACATCCTCGCGTGCATCACGTGGCACGGGCACCACGACACTCGATTGTCACATAAATGCCTGCTCGGCCGGGGACCGATTCCGGGGCCTTCTGGGTAGAATCTTTTGTTATATATTAGTATTATT
The DNA here is from genome assembly GCA_003671415.1 of Megathymus violae. Classification (NCBI taxonomy): domain Eukaryota; kingdom Metazoa; phylum Arthropoda; class Insecta; order Lepidoptera; family Hesperiidae; genus Megathymus; species Megathymus violae. The sequence continues at coordinate 2,095,337 of PDGT01000006.1, read as the reverse complement.
TCGCCATTCTTACACCCACCCACACATTCACAAAACTCATGTACATACTCTCACATACTGCATCGTGTTGAAGGATCGGTCATCGGATTGATTGAGTTAACGATTGCGCGTTCAAATCCATGTGGAATCAAAACAAAGTTGCCTTCATTCAAATGCTGGGCTGAGACGCGTCACAACTAATGCAATGGATACTAGTTCAAAATTTATTTTAGCGGTATAACTTAAAAACGGAACCGAATTTGATACGTTATTCGTTGTGTGTACATACATACATAATCGATATATCATAATGCTAACGTTATATGACACTCATAAAAATACTACCTAAGCGAGCGAAGCGCATCATAAATTAAAAAAAAAACCTTATGCCATCTCAAACTACTCCATTACAGATACACTGCGTAGAGCAGGCTAAGCAAAAATGATCATTTTTCTCTTTCTCAACAAAGGAGAGAGGAGTTGCTATCTCGTTTATATTTTCCCCGAATATTCTTATCGTTTTTCAATCCTATGTTACACTTCCTTTCGAAGATACATACATAATAATATATACAAACGTGTGAACACAAGTCACGCAACCTCAGACACAATTTACATATTATATACTATAGTTGTAATTGGCGTGCTTTGGCACCGACTGAAAAACCATTCTGGCGACGTACAAAACTCATTGCGTACGAATTCGATCGCTCGCGTGTTCGAATACGTGGAAATATTTCGTGTATAACTTACATGTAATAAAACAATTGTGAAATTGTAAAAACTCTTGCAATTATAACACACGACAGCTGTAACCTCGCGCAGAGCAAAAATATACTTACACAGGCCAAGTGGACGCGACATATATGACCAACCGTGTGGGACAGGACTAATTCTCTCTCACCTGTATACTTTATAAAACCCACGTTGGAATCACATAATTAGATAAAGATCCCGGCTGTGATAGATAGCGCACAATTGAAGTGTATATTACTTAATATAAATAGTACTTTAACATCTGTGCAATAAAGTCGAAAATACAAACATAGTTAAATTAGCGCCATCTAGTAGCTACAGCGGCAGACTTTTACATAGTCATCGATTGGCAACTTTCTTAAATTCGTGCTAAGTTAATTTTGCAAAAAGTACTTTTTTACGTTACGCCTCTCTACGCTAAACAGCGAGGCACCTCAAATTGGATACTAAAGCCACTCGCGGTTTGATCACTGTATGTATGAATGTTGTTGCGCTGTGTGTGTACCTAACGTGTATTGCAGTAAGCGTTAATTTCGCTCGCGTCTCGCGATACAGCTCGGGGAATCGATCTATTATCTACACGCGTATCAGTGAAGTGCGTTCACAACGCGGACCCTGCACACGGTCCGAGCGGCCGCCGATGTCTCACCACCCTCTGGAAATAATAGAGACAAAGTCGTAAACTCCATGGTACGATGCATATCCCAGGGGTAGGGTATAAACTCTTTATAAATAGTCTTTAATAACGGACAGATGCAAGCTATTTGTAAAATTTGTATGACACTCATCGTTCACAAACAAACAATTACTGCTTTAGTGTGGGTTCAATTTTACTTGTAAAGTAATTAATTAATTTTAATATAAAAATCATCACAACTGATAGCTCAGTCCCCTTTGGTAAGAGCTGACCAACTGACAAATGCAAATACTATAATATTTGCCCACCAAATTTTTGGAAATCGTTTCGAGTTTTGAAATTAAGATGCACAGCCAGCCGCTGGACATCGAACTAGGTAGATATGTGTCCTCCACTTGTAGAAAACCCAATTAAGATGTAAAGATTAGACCATGAGGACACCAGCACACCAGAACTCCTGTATACCGTTCTTAGCTTCTTAGTAATGTTTTAAAAGGTGTCCGACGCCCTTCTATGAAACTTGAAAAAGGCGGACGGTGGCCTTAACTACTATTATTGTGAGCGACACCAAGCTTAGGAGCGGAGTTCGAACTCTGTTTTTTCATTTGATACGATCTAAAAAAAAATTAAGACATAATTTCACAGAAATAACTTGATTATAAAGCAATATTAGAGATTTCACGTTTCTGGTTTGGTGTAAATAATAAACAAACCTTTTTTCAAGTGTTGAAATCAATAATAATATACACTAAAATCGTGTAAAATATTATCAGTGCCGGCATAAACTGTACAACTCACGTATGCGGTCGCTAGAGGCGCGTGCTCTATATGTGTATAGTGTACAGCACGCGGCGCTAGAGCGGCGCCTGACGGGGGCTGGGAGCGGGGGCGGCCAGCAGCGCGGCGAACTGCAGCAGGGCGGCGCGCACTGCCCCCCGCGCCGCACTCGCGCGCCCGCCAGCCGCCAGCCGCACCAGCGACGGATAGATATCTACACGATGATAACAGACAAAAACCATTACTTTTCAGAATATCTCAGTGCTATACTGATAGCTGTTGTTTAGCACAACTGACTATTACTATTTGTAGCATGGATATGTAGAAATAAATATAGTTATATGTATATATATAATTCTAGAAGAGGAGAGAAAAGTGGAAAAGGATAAGTAGAAAGTAATAAGTTATAAAAAACCAATACTGACAATACAAAAATAAACATATTTAAAATTACTCTATTTTATTATCCACTATAGGATATTTTAATCATAATTATTACTATCCAACACGGGACAGTCCAAATATAACCATCTACTAGTACTTTCCATCGTGGGATAGTTCAAACATACCTATGAGCTTCTGCCACGCCGAGCCGTCCACCTTGCCGGGCGGCGCGCGCTTCATGGACTCCGTGAGGGTCGCTATGGCCTTCAGCACGAACGATATCTCCGACAGCTGATGTCTGGGGACGAGTTTACGACGCAGCGTGACAAACACATTTTTAACAGTGAACAGATAAACTGTGACAATCATTAAACTGGATAACACAATTGTATACATAAAATACACGCGTGTAGCTGGCCACCTACACCTCGTCGGCGAGATGTGTTCAAATCTAACGGCACCCTATCAAAATTTGGCCGTATTGGCCGTATTGGGGCGGCCTAGAATACTCTCCCCAATCCCATGCTGGCAAAACAGGGTGTCGTAAGAGGCGACAGAAGTCAGCCTGCTGGGTGGTAGGGCTTCGCGTAAGGATTATATTAGCAATATTATTATTAAGTCATTAATATTATTACTGGTATTATTGTCTTTCCGTGAAGCCTGCCCGGCTAGCTACCCCACCCTCCTGCCTGAGTCAGCCGCCAAACGAGTCGTCGTGTTCCGGCTGGGGGCTTGAGAGCCAGTACTTTCTTTCCTACCTTCTTCTCATTTCCTGGCCGACGACGCATCAGTGATACCTTTGGTCTTGCTGATGTCCATGGGCGACGGTGACCACTTACCATCAGGTGGCTCGTTTGCTCGTTCGTCGGCTATTAACATCAAAAAAACCTTTAACGTATCGCGCTAATCAATTTAATTTAGTATTTATCATAATCTTTTAGTATAACTTAAATCAGTTTAATACATAAGAGCTGTTCGAATCAATCTATTATTAGTATCATTATAAAGACATCAAGGCATACACCCGACACGACAAATCTCCTACTCAATTCATTGTTAGTATGGCTCTCGGTGAACTTCGTTTGCTTTTTCACGTTTCAACGTGTTTTGCAGTAGTATATTATATAGATTACATTAACACATAGATATATTTTAAGTTAATTTTATGTAACAAGAACATGTGTACCTCGGCAAAGGTTCCATGTTGTCCTCCTCCCTGGTATACCTGTAGATGACTTCCTGGAATCTGTCCAGGAGGGGCATGATCGCCAGTGGGTCCGTGTCGCCTGCAATAATACGAAATTAGACTTTGTAAGACACGCTGGAATTACACATAAATGTAACAAAGTTGAAACTAGAGAGCTGGGTGAATAAAATATGAACGTTTTAGACTTTGAAGGGTACGTAAATGAATCGGTGCTGCTTATCACCAGATAGTAACAGTTAATTTATTAAATAATAGCCTAGTGGTTGGAACATGTGTCTTTCGAGGGATCTTATTTAATTTAAATCGTGCACGCTTTAAATTCTTCGTATATTCGTTGTTAGTCATTATTTATTTATCGTTTAACCCATAGGTATTAAGATTCGCCTTCTCGACCTTCAGACAACTCCAGCTCTCTGACACAGACTCTAGCTCGTGAGCCACTTCCGCGAAAGCTCTTGGAGTTGGATTAGTTCACGCCCATCTGGGGGAGTTCTGACTGCGACTTTGGCACAGTTAATGGATTTTAGGATGCCTGGCCCAACGGCGGGATCCGCCCCTTCACCGGCAAATAATTGTTCTCGCGAGTTTCAGCCCGGGTAAAAGGTGACCCTTCAGACCCGAAGACGTCATTGTCATTGTCCAGTTCGCGAGTTGAAAATTTCATAATCGATTTCGAACATGACATGATTCATGGCGAGATTTATCGAAGAGCATTAATTATCTCACCGTCGCCGTCGGTGAATGTTTCGAAGTCCTCCTCCATGGAGAACTGCAGCAGCGTCTCGAAGCACGTGCGCGCGAACTCTTCCCGCTCGCGCAACTCCTGCTCAGATTCTGCGACCGATACAACTATTATTAATATAGAAACTTAGTTTTTCACTCAACACGAGATTGATCTGTAAAACGAGAAAAGTGTACGAAAGTTTAACTGAACTGTCGCACTGCAATACAACATTTCCAGTGAAAAATTATAATCAAAATTGAACGAATCTTAAGATTAATTAGACAGTAAATAATTAGAGAGTAAATAAAATGTTCTCAATATAAATCTATCGTATTTTATTATCTACATGCATAAATTTAACTACTGGATTTTGGTTATCAATTTCGCATATGTTACGACATTACGCATGGTAAAAAGGTATCTTTAAATTACAAATTAATTATAACTTATTTTGATAAAGGAAAACTTTGTGCAGAAACAAACACACCTATTTCTCCATGCTCTCAAAGGTATCAAGTCTACCATTCTGCACATCTTAGTGGTACAACGTCGCCTACGCGTTGCGAAAGGCGAATCGACCCCAGCGATGTCACAGTAGTGAGTTGTAAAGGCGAATACTTTGATTGTAATTGAATGTAACGAGTGTGATTGATGAATAGACGTGCTTACTTACGCGTATGTTGGTCGCTGTGCGCGTGCATGGAGCCAGCGCGCACGAGCGACAGCACGCGACGCGCCGCGCCCGATGGCGCTCGCGGCGAACCACGCAGCACCTCCTCGCGCACTATACCCACGAGCTCGCGGCCGTGGGCGCTGCCACCCACACTGACGAACATATTTATTATAATATGTATTCATTTATGTGTTTATTGTTGTGTTCATTTTTGTGTGCCGATTCGATGAAAATTTATATTTATATATATTTTTCAGTCTAAGCAACAAATAAGATTAAGATAAGAAAATTAGTAAAAGAATGCAAGAGATACCAAAAATTGCATGTGGGATAAATCGTTTTTTTGTATCAAGGCAAAATCTTCGCTTGAATGTCACTCAAAGTGAAATCTTCCCTTGGAACCTATCCACGCAATCCTGAGTGAACGCAATGGTTGATGATGAAAAACCCAACCAGGTCATCCCAAGTACGGCAACACCTAAACATTTACTACAGATCGAATGTGATAATAGCTAATAAAGTACAACTCACGGTGGTTCAAACATGAACGTCTCTAGAACAGTGGGTAGAATGTCCCAGAACTTTTCATATTCGTCGGGCTGCTCTCTCGCCAGCGGCAAAGCAGTTGCCAGTACCTGAAATTAAGGAATTTTTCTATGGAATACTAGGATAATAAAACATCTTTTATTGCGAAAAAAAAAATTAAACACACATCAATCGAACTTCGAACACCACTGGTACGCCGCCGTCTCACTAGTAAGATCGAGTCACGAGTGGTAAATGAATCCATCTGTAATAATGAGCCTTTTAAATGGTAAAAGATTTTTGCAAATAAGTGTCTTGTTTCCCGAGATTACCCTCCGACATACACACACACACAGAAAAATCCCTATTGTCTTTTATAATACAAGTATAGATATGAAAGTACCTGAAGGAGCAAGGATGCGATTTGCGTGGTGTCGTCCGTCTGCAAGTCGCGCGTGTCGCTGCCGCGCCGCCGCTTCTCCACGCCACTCTTCTTCACCGCCGAGTGCAGCGCCTGTGCGCAGACATTCATGACGTCATAACGTACAACAAAGTAAACGCCTTTTAGATGAACAGTGTAGGCAAAATGTAAGAATCTTGTCAATCCGAAAGGACTTGTATTAGAATGATATCTTACTTACTGCATAATTTAATTAAGAAAATAAAATTTTGCTTCGTGATATCTTATACGGATCGGAATATTCTGCCCGCATCGGTGTATATCCATCCAAGTATAGTGTGAATGACTTCAATGCAAGAGCAAATAGGGATTTTCTAAATTAATGTGCTTTACCATCGAATGCCACAGCATCACTTACCATCAGGTGGGAGTGTAGTTAAGCATCGTTTTATATTAACAAAAAAAAAACAATTTATTTAATTAAAATAAGAAAATGTAGAACAAGGTTCGTCCCCGAACGAAGCATCCGAGATTCGACTGAGTGTGTTTGTTCGTGCACATACCTGCAGAAGCGCGGGCAGTTGGCGTGCGCTGGGCAACGGTGCGGCGCGGTAGAGCGCGGCGGCGGCGGCCAGACAGCGCGCGCCCGCCGGCTGCGTGCCGCACGCACCCGCCAGCGACATGAGCGCGCCGAACGTGTTCGGTAACAGCGCGTGACGTAATAACGCCTCCTGTAACACAGACCGGACACGAATCACATTTGTTATTAACAATTGCATAGCTTGGAAAAAATAATTTGATTAAAAATGGGATGAAATTTGAAAATGGACAGTAAATTAAGAAAATTAACCAACAATTAAATTGAATTTTTTTGTTTAAATTCAAACTAGTGGCTTGCTAAATGTTAAGGTACACACATTATAATAACATTCACTTAATAATGTCTTCATAATAATTCTAATAATGTATTCAAGCTTACGATTAGAAATTTGTTACATACATTATATGTTATCAATAACTCGAGTACTCACGATTAATCTATTTTATATAGATATTTCGCTAAGTCACCATGAAAATGGTGACGGCTAACTCACAAAGAACCTTTAACATTTCATACGATTATTTATTCAGTGTATAACATACCTTATGTACGGTATCGAGGCAGTGCAGAGCGTGTAAGCTGACGGGCGCGCCCGCTCCGAGCGTGTCCAACGACGTCGCGGACGGCTCCACGCTACAGATGTTGGACAGGCACTCTCCTAGTTTCTGCACATCCGCCGGTGTGAACCTACGACATTCAAACATGTGCAAAATATGTGAATCAAATATGACCACGAATTAAATTCACATGTAGGTATCATTCGCAATCAACTTCAAATAGAATCACAGCTCTACTTAAGTCGTATACAAATGGAAGAAGGGTGGTTGAGGGTGTGAGTTTGACGAGCTCATAATAATGCGATGAAAGATTTTTGAGGCAGAAAATCCTAATTGGAAGTATCCCCGAGCTTTCATTACTCAAATACAAAAACTTGGATAACTTGCTTAGCGACAATGTAAAATAATCGAGCCATATTAAGCCTATCGAGGTTAAACGTATTAAGAGCAGTACTTACGTGGGTCGTATATGCTGAAATATGAGCGGGAATATTTGCACGAGCGTCGTGAGGAAGTTGAGTGATGGCGAGTACACTTCCATCGGCTTGTCGACCTCTGACGCTGCAATATAATACATTTTTAACGAACTACTTACTGGCTGGGAATAAGACGAGATATATTGTACTTGTGTAGAAGACAACTTGTAAACCACTTGAGATTGGTAGTATTTGCTGCTATAGTGACCGCATAGTTATCTATGGCTTCGAGAGAAGGATTCTCATCAGCTCGGTCTGAAGTGGAGGTTCATGCTACTCTTTACTATTTTTACGACTACGGGAAAACGGTAACGGGGCCATAAGCAATGGTGCCTTACGTGTCTCAATCGTTTTAAAATTCATCCAACTCGATCTAACAAAAAAGTTAATTATCTTGTTAAAACATTACAATATTATATATACTTAAGGGTGTATTTACATATAATTTGAGGTATTTATGCAATCTGTCTACTCTATGTAACAACATTACCTTTGTTTGCTCTATATTTTTGAATACTTTATTAACCCTTCGTACCGAGCACAGGCAACAAATTATAATTTGAGGACTATTGTTCTTTTACACTAAATTAAATTTATTTATGTTTATCTATATAATTTTTGCAAAAGCTCCTATTAAAACCCCATCCCGATTTCGTTCGCGCTCAATAATTAATTATTATACATAATATATAACGTATGTCCATCTGTATTAATGTACCTTTATAATGGAAAATAATTTTTCAAAAGGAGCCGTGGCTTCGGATTTTACCCTCGGCATATACACAAACACAAAATTCGCACTCTTTCTTTATAATATCAATACGTATATACAATTACAATCGTACATGTAAAAATAAGTAGTTATAAAAATAATAGTTTTCCACTATCCAATGAAGACACAACTGTTGATTCTGCACCAAGGTGCTTACCAGGGGGAGCCTCAACGCCCACAGCGGAGGCGATGTTAGTCCACGCCGCCCACGCGGCGGCCCAGATCCTCTTTTGCAACACGCTACCGTCCACCTCCGCGCGGCCAGCTGCTGAAACCACCTCTTGGAACGACTTCAACGCTGCAACCGATACCTGAAAAGGAAAAGCCCAGAAATTTTTCACATGGTGTGAATAAATCGTAACAGTATACTTCTCTTAACCGAGTTTAATACGAAGGTTATCGATTGATTTTTACGACTAGAGTTTTTACTTCGCACTGGATCGTAGACGCCATAATTGTTCACAAACAACTCGTTTAGACACGACCACGCTCGGTGTTACCTCGTGACTCCTCCTCAGCGCGAAGTCAGTGATGTAGTCGAGCAGCGCGGTCCACGAGCGGTTGAAGTCCCCCACCGTGGTCAGCAGCTGGAAGCGCGAGTGGAACACCCGCGACACGCCAGACAACGTCAACACCTGGAGAATAATATTAAATACACTTCGTTTTGTGATGTTGGTTGTTTTTAATAAAACGCTTTTACCATTAAATCCGTGTTGTAAAATTTCTGATGTTACGAATTTCGAAGAACACACAATTGAATCAAAAACTCGAAAAATATGTAATTGGACGCAGAATCCTTAAATAAGGTAAAGTAAACTAAGAACTAAAAATCATCTTTTAGCTTAAGTAAAAATCCGCACTTACCTAATATATGTATTAACTTATAATAGGGCGCGTCTACAAAACTGACCGCCTGTCAAAATCATAGTGACTTAAATATCAATTTATAACTAGAGTTTTAAATTGAATATGACTTGCTTTCACAGCAGGTGTGAAGTAATAAATATTAATGAATATTTCATTTGCAAAATGGTGATACAAAGACTGTACAAAACAAAAAATATATAAAACATAAATGTATATTTACACACCTGCGTCTCCGCCCACTGCTTCTGCGCCGTGTTCCTCGTGTGATGGATAAGGATGTGTTCTCCCGTGTCCACCTTCTCCGAGCTGGCGATGTTCGACTGGTTTTGCACCTGATACCACAATGGCAATCAATTATACAGTCATGTCGATTACGTATATTTAATGTACATTTTTTCCTATCTGTAACTTATTTATCAAAACTTTAAAAGTGGTGTCATTCCACTCTACGAAATTGTAGATTTGTTTAAGTGTCAACATTCACTTATACGCGCATATACGACGCACTTATTTAACGTGTCCAACAAACACAAATTTTGTTATCGAACTTTGCCACAAAGCTGGCAGGGACAAGGGCCGGTCCCCAGACGCCACACAGCCTGGCGGATCGCCCTCCTTTATACTATACAATAAAAACGCATAGCACTAAAGCGTGTGTCGATTGAAATTTTGTGAAATAGTCAAATTGGTGTTCTTAGAGGCACGTAAAGCCTGGTCGGAGCCCTTCGAGAATTTACACCCTCCACCAGCTCGTATCGTAAAACATATTCTAGGACCACTTGCGGTGATACCTGGTCCAACATGGGGAACAGTATGGCCAGCAGCGCCCGCCACGCTGGCAGGCTGAGCAGCGTACCGTGCGCGCCGATGCAACTGAACAGCGTCTGACTGGCCGCTCGACGCACGGGGGCGCGCGGCTCCGTGCACAGCTCGCCTGGGGGAACGACAAACCGTTATGTGGACTATGGCGAGGTTCCAGAATGAGCGATTCAAGACAGAAGAAGAAAAAATTATCTGTCAAATGGCTGTCCAAGTTACAAAGCGTACAGTACTCACTGAGTCTCAAGTACAGACTGATCCAGAGGCGGTCGAGCGGCGGCAGGTCGGCGCCGGCCTCGGGGCCCACGACGGCCTCGTTGGCCAGGGCCGCACTCAGCTTGTCGCGGTTGTGGTACAGGTAGTCAGAGATGTTCCACTGGAATAATTGGTTTCCCAAGCCTTATAATTACACAATTACAACAATTGTTTATTTGTAAATATTTTTTGCTACCTAACTACCCACATTTTTATTAAAATCATTGACGAAATATGATTATTTCATCACTGTAAGGCCATGTTTCCGTAGGCCATCGTTGATTGTAATTTACATGTGATTCCAAAAGTAAATTAACATTCAACTCAGCACGATAAATGGATATAAATGTTATACCTTTATATAGAGTATCGATCAATCGTAGTTTTCAAATAATCTTCAGTGATAATTTTCAATTTAATTTCATGTTTGTCCTGCAAACTTGTACCATATAAAGCTCACCATGAGTCCAACGGCCGTGAGACTTATGTTCAGCTCCTTGGTTTGCCTGGCAAATGCCGCCGCAGCTGCCAGTACCCTACGCAGGCAGCGTGGCCCAGCGCACCCCAACAAATCACCGGCCACCAACTGAGCGCATTGAAACGCCGACCTAACTAGTTGTTCGCTGTGGACAAATCGACAACACATGGAACATATTTTGTCCGTCTGGGGCGGCAGAATATTCCCAAATCACATGGCAGAGCATAGTGTTGGTGTTGGTGTGGTTGGTGGTGGTGGT